>RAHM01000031.1:953180-1036585 GCA_003713295.1 Parotia lawesii | reverse complement strand
GAAAAGAAAAGAAAAGAAAAGAAAAGAAAAGAAAAGAAAAGAAAAGAAAAGAAAAGAAAAGAAAAGAAAAGAAAAGAAAAGAAAAGAAAAGAAAAAAAGAAAAAAAAAGAAAAGAAAGAGATAATTACAGCAGGAAAAAAAAGACTAACTGAGTATGGACCAAAGTACAAACAGTCTTCCTAGGTACCTTGTCCAATAGAAATAGCAGCTTGAATTAATAGGCTATTTACTCAGCTCAAACATTGTTTCAGCTTCTTCTATTTTTATATCAGTATCAGCGTGTGCCATAGTTTACTTCTTCTTGGCACAAAATTGTATTATTCTATTATAAAAAAAAGCAGAAATTGTCCTGAATGTTATTAAAACTTGAATCACTGTTTCTGTGTTATTCTCTTTCTAATAAGACAGCAGTGGCTCTGGACAGTGCATTAGTGTAATTGTTTGGGGTATGACATGTCGTTTTCTAAGTTCTATTTCAGTGACTGCTTATATCAGTCTGGCACTTGATACAGAGGGCCAGCAGTGACATTTCAAGCGGACGGGCTTGAATATCATATTGTTAGAGTTCAGAATTTTACTTTCCATCCAGGAGTTTCAAACACTGACATTTTTCTCCTAGACTTCAATTGCTTTCTGAAGAGACAATATATTTTCCTCTCCATACCACTGAATGCTAAAGTGCTAAAACCACCCTGTTTCAAGTAATATGGGTCTCATTCTACCTTAACTAGCTTGCAAGACAGACAAAATAATAACAGTCTTCAATTGAAAAAAATATAAACTCAGCATTAAATAATAAATCTGTTAATGCTCTGCATCTATGCTATGCAGTTTATACTGATGGTAAAAACCCAGGTGGTATTTGATGCTACCTTATTAAATCTCTAATGGCTTTTCTAAATTTATTAATTCAGTAGCACTGATGAAATATTAAAAAAACTCAGCAAAAACAGTTGTAGAGGAACTCTAATAATTTCTATGAGTTCAATACGGCTCATACAGTATTTATCACTGCTCAGAGACACTACAGTATCTATATACAAACTCCTAAGAGAATGGAAAAGTAGAGATAGGTAAATGCGGAACATTTCACCCCAATGGGATGAAGTGTTCATCCCATAGGGGAGTTGCTAAAGATTCAGAAGAAAATATTTTATTTTCAGTAGACATAATACAGGTATTTGATGAGACAGCTGAGCCAGGAAGCGCATAAGTATGGTGCCTAAAAGTGTAGGTATTGCCTGTTCTGTGCCATAACTACCTTTTTGACTATGTGTCTGGGGATATCGTCAATGTAAAATTCATTGTTACTGTAACAAAAAGCATATAAAAATGACCAGTAAATGTTGCTCAACTCCAATGCTTGGTAGGAGAATATATCTGAAGGTATATTTTGATGATTGTCCTGCCATAGGAGTATTCCCAGTGCACTTTGAAGATGTTTTCCAGGTAGAAAATAACCTGTCTTGTTTGCTTTCATGGGATATCCAGGCTATTGTAATCCACAAGGGAGCTAGACAGTTTGAAGTATGTGTGGTGATGTGTTCACATCTCCTGTTCTGTGCTTGTCACTATCCTTAGAGAGGGAGTGCCTCTTCTCAGTCTTTATTGGTGTGGTTCAAAGATTAATGGTGTCTAAAAACACATCATAAACCAAGCTTTACTGAGGCAGTAAGAAAGATGAGCAATACTATTCCTTTACAGTAACAGAACCATAGAATCATAGAATAGCTTGGGTTGGAAGGGGACCTTGAAAGTTCATCTAGTTCCAGCCTCCCTGCCATGGACAGAGACGTCTTCAATTAAATCAGGTTGGTCAGAGCCTCATCTAGCCTGGCTTTGAACACCTCCAGGGATGAGGCATCCACAACTTCCTCGGGCAACCTGTTCCAATATCTTGCCAGCCTCACAGTAAAGACATTTTTCTAATATCTAATCTACATCTACTCGCTGTCAGTTTGAACCCACCCATTCCCCTTTTTCCTGTCACTACATGTTATTGTAAACAATCTTGCCATGTCATTTCTGTAGGTTCCCTTCAGGTACTGGAAGGCTGCAACAAGGTTAGCCCAAAGCCTTCTCTTTTCCAGGCTGAACAACCCCGATTCTCTCAGCCTTGCTCCAGCCCTCTGGTCGTTTTTGTGGCCCTCCTGTGGACTCAATTCAGCAGGTCCAGGTTCCTGTGCTGGGACCCCAGAGCTGGATGCAGCACTGCCGGTGGGGTCTCACCAGAGCAGAGCAGAGGGGCAAAATCCCCTCCCTTGCCCTGCTGCCCACGCTGCTTTGGATGCAGCCCAGGACACTTGGCTTTCTGGACTGCAAGTGCACAGTGCTGGGTCATGTCCAGCTTCTCATCCACTCGGTGAGTCATACAGTGATTCACCTGGTCACAGATAGCAAATACAGGATGATCGGTGATGTCATGACTCTACCAGAATGGGCAGACACTTAACACATAGGTCATCCAACAGTAAAAGCCAGTAGCACAAATACTTTTTGGATGTGGTTAAGAGTTTTGCTATGCCTTGGTTCCACCAAGGAGTAATGCAGTTTGAGAAAATCAGACCTTACATGGCAGTAGCATGCCCTACATATCACTGGGTTGATGTGGGCACTATCCTGCCTATATGATGATGTTGGTCAAGAGGCAGGGTGTTAGTTACTTAGGCCCTCCTGGAGATTTCTGTGCCTCTGCTCCTGAAATTATTTGCTAGACTTTCTTAAGCTATATGAATTGAATTGGTAAGTTTCAACCGTTTAAACCACTGAGGATAACCTGGCTTGTTTTGATTGCAACAAGTTCAATCAGTTATCTGTCTGCCTTTCCAGAGAGGAACAAAGAACGACTATCCTATATAATTGGCAGAGAGAAAGTACAGGCTAGGCTGACTCGATAGCCTCTTTAGCTCTATACCTCTGCAGCAAAGCGAAGTATATAAAAACCACTTAAGGATTTTARACAGATTATGAGAATTTTCAAAGTATTCTGTGCTGATCTATTTTTTTTTTTAAAGCTGTCATTTTACCATCACAAAATTAGAGCTGGACTTTCAGAACTGGTTTAGATCTGATTTGTTCTGAGAAACCTCACCTCCAATATTTAACATATTAACAGTGAGAAATGCCATTTGAGAGAATGAAATAGTGAGTTTACATAAAGCTGCAGTCTTTGTGGACATACACCATTAATCAAACTTCTTTTGCTAGCAGTAATCAAGAAAATGCAGTTGGAATACCAAGAAATGTTAAACTACCTGAATAATTTGAAAAGAACAAATTTAAATGAAAGCAAACAAAGAAGCCTTAAAATTATGAGTAATGTCAAGTTACTTAAAAGGGCTAAAGGGCATTTATGAATCGAAATAGCTACAGAGCTACCTAGTGGACCAGTTCAGAATTGTGAAGCTGATGTAATTTCAAAATGTGTTTACAAAACTTTCACAAAAAATAAACCAGTTTGGCTCTTTTTAAGCACAAAAATTATTTTAATAAAACATGTTAATATGAACCAATTAACACAAGAAGTCAGCTTTGGGGCCTGAAGACCATTTTTCTGGGAACATCGTATCACCTAATTATAGGCTCTACTATAAGTGTGTACAATTATCATTCCTAAGACTTTCTGAGCTTTAGTAATTTTTCCCAGGGCACCACTTTTTTCTAAGATCTTGCAGTGAGCTGATGGGCCAGTAACTAAGCCACTCATCCATTTTCCATGCTCCCRATGGCATGGGGGAGAGAACAGGAAGAACAAAAAGCATGGAAACTTATGAATCAAGATACAGATTGCTTAATAAGTGAAGGAAAGATATTTCAGCTTTCTTTGGGTTTCTCCCAGATCAGAAAACTACAGAAAAGTAGATTATTTTGAAGGAAAAAAGTGAGGAAATGGTGCTAAAAAATCAAACCAAAAAACGCCAAACTAAACTATTTTAAAAAATATAGCAAACCAGAAGAAAGGGCAGTCTCATTAGCAGTGCACACTAGCAGGAATTGCCATACCACATTCAGCTGGTGACGAAAGGGAAACAAAATTGTTAGAGGTTATAAAGATATTTTCCGCAAATGTAGTTTTCCTGTGCTGTGGGTAATATGCACTGAGGACTAGGAAGTAGAAGCATTACATTGCTCCATTCCACAGCTTGCAGAGGATTAGAAGTTTAGAAAAACTTCCGTGACTGGCACAGAGCCCATAGCTGATAGACAGGTTGCTAGACTGATTCCATGATGATTTTTTGCCTTTTCTTTTATACGTCTTTTGTATACTTTTTTATACTTTTTCGTATTCTTAGTGTTTTTTAGCCTACATTCTTAGACTTATTTTGTTAAGTTAGGAGACTAAACGTCTTAGAAGCCCCAGACACCAAGGTCCTCTCCAGAACACATTTTGTAAACCAAGATAGAACCATCCAGGGGGAAGGTTCCTCAGGGAAGGGGGCTCACTCGAGCCTCTCATTGGGGAACCTTTGATAGATATGCTAATTAGTAAGACCTATAATGTGATACCAGATCTATCGTGGGTGTGCATGGCGGTGTGCTTTTCGGCGCATTCCACCTGGACGTGGTGCACCTAAGGATCCTTAAAATAAATACTGAGGTAAAATCCCTTTCTCCCTTCTAACCGTGTTTGATTCTTGATTTTAAGACCAGGAAAAGGCATCAAGACTAATTAAACAAGCTTGTAACGCCTCTGAAATTACATATTTAAAGGAGGAAATGCAAGAAGTCCCTTTTCTTGCTTCCCCTTCGAGGGGTGGAGAGGGTGACGGCCTCCGGGCCTCCTCCTGGAGTGGGCTGCRGGGGTCCTGTTACGCAGCCAGTGCGGCTCACATTGAACTGAGAAAAAACACCACGCAGCTGGCAACAAAAGATAGGGTGAGTCTTTCCCCAGAGCACAGCCCGAACAAGATCAACTTTTCAGCTGAAAGCTTACAGATACCAACTTTCTTCCAAGTCAGAGAAAAGGGAAAGTGATGTCATGTGAGGAGGCTAACATGGTGGCACCAAGGTCAGTGGAGGAAGGGAGAGAGAGGAGGCGCTTCCAGCGCCGGAGCCGAAATTGTCCTGCAAGCCATGGTGAGGACTATAATACAGCAAATTGTTTTCYCTATAATTCATGAGATGAGGTACATTGGGGAGTGCAGAAATCCACAAGCAGCCCATGAAAAAAAGTGCTCATGCCAGAGCCCATAGATGCTGTGAAAGGCTTTTAGAGATTGAAGAGAGCCTTTTCTTTCAGGCTGGAATAGCTTATCCTTAAATGACTAAAAGCCCATGACTATTGTGACCCATGCTGGCAGTTGTGGGAAGACTGCAAGATTCGTGGGAGGGATTTTTTTCGCTGCAGCAGATTCGGGTAGACAGTTGTCTGTGAAGTTTGAAACCATGCTAGAGAAGTTCACAGAGAACTATCTCCCATGGGACAGATCCCATGGTACAGCAGAAGAAACTTGTTTTCCTTAAACATAAAGAAAGACTTCAAAAATGAAACACTGACCAAAACCCCATATTTGTTTCCCTTGTGTGGGTTGGTGGAAAGAGCGAGGTACTGGAAGAAATGCGTTCTGAAAGTTTGCTCTACTTCCTCATTACTCTTTTTGCTTTTAATTCTGTTAGTAATAAATCTTCTTTGTACTGTAAGTTTGGACTTGTTTTGCCTTGAAGTTTTCCTTTTTCCTCAATAATCCTTATTCCACCTCGTGAAAATGAAGTTTCAATTTCCCCTTCTCTGCTTAGCTATAGCAGAGGCAAATAAGTGAATAGTTTTTGTGGTGCTGGTGCCTAGCCAGTGTCAAACCATGACAAGCTGCATAGGATAAATTGTATTTTTTTTTAATGTGATGAACCTGAAAACGAGGATTCAAAAGTGAATTCTGGCAGTAASTTCAGTGAATTCTGGATATCAACACAAGACTGTATTGAGCCCCTGTCCTGAACTTTTACTTCAAAGAGATGAAAGAGAGCTGCTAGAAGAGAGGGTCTTGCTGCATAATACTGCTAACAAAGGTATCAAAAGTACTGATAGGAGTCACCAGCTAAAAACATCTTGGTTTTGCAAATTATTTTAAATATATTATATGCATGTATGTGTGTGTGTAGATAAAAAAACGTCATATGTAAAACAATCACCTTTGATATTATTTTCTCACAGTTACATAAATTCCCCAGAAATTCACCTCTTTCTTGTTTCTGAAATTTGATATTTCTAAATACCTGAAGAATTCTTTTGCATTAGTTTTTCTTATTTTTATTTAGAAACTTTAAAGTCTACAGATTATGCAAGAGCACAAGAGAATTCCCAAAACAGTGTATTTTTAGTATAAAATATCCTACACAACAGTTTCTCTGTGCAGTAATAGCACTTTAACAGAGCTATGCAAACTTTAAATCCCAAAAACATAAGCAGTAAAATGGCACTGTAAACTGCAATTTTAAGGAAAAGAAACTGTAATTTGAAGGAAAAATGTTTAAATTGATCCGATTTGATGTAACTATGAAAGAATTGATTGCTCAGGAAAAGTTATTTTATAACATTAACATAACTTGAAAACTTGTATGCAATCTGTAAAGAACACAGTATGGTACCTTATATGGAATTGTGAAGCTCTGAGAAATTATTTTATTTTGTAGTTATAAAAGCTCTACTTCACAGCAATCTGTGAGATTATTTTTTAAATGTATATTTATCTCAAAAGTTCAAGCTGAACGGTTGGTCCTTGCGCATCTCAGCTGACCACAAAAAAATGTGATTGATTCCTAATAAAAAAAGAACTGTAATGGTACTTGTCCAGGTGGTATTTATGGGCCATGAAATGAAGTCAAAGAAAAAGCTAAGGAAACTTAAATCACCATGAGGGGAAATGCAATATCTGTGTTCGGTAAGACAACTTTACTGCAGTCAGGAGAGATGCAGGAGCATAGAACATCAGATATCATAAGTTTCACTGCTCTTGAAGCAAGACCATCATTGTTTTAGGATGATGCATACGGTTTTAGATAACATTTTTTTAAATACCTGTTGTGAGGGAGTATCATGGTTTAGATCAGGATGAACTAAATACATTAACTGCTGCTCAATAATTGTGTCAGTGTCAATGAGTTCTGAAATGTAATATTGTCTCTGTGTAAGAATGGTTAATAATGCGAAGTACTAAAAAGTTGCAGAGCAGTGTCTATCCTTTCTCTTTCCTTGCTCATAGTTGTTCTAGCCTTCAGTCGGGAAGGAGCCAGGAGCTGAGCATGGTGACTCTGGCTGCATAAGCTTGGTCTCGGGCATCCCTGGAGGTCTTCCATAGTCAGGTGCCCCCAAAGGTATGGGCTTGCTGCTCCATGCTGGGATGACGGAGGATGGATAATCTTTATGAGGTGGGGACCATCTCCCAGATTGTTTGATCTTTACTTGTTGGCAGACTGCTTCAAGGTGTTGGTCGCTGATAGGTGTAGTGAGTCAATGTGCCAACATTCTCATATGAATTTAGTGCTGCTGTTCCTGCCTTTTAGTCATGGGTGGTATTTTTTTCAAAATACCTTCCTAGTAGTGCTTTACCCAGTGGAAACTTTGTCCTAACAACTACTTAGCAACATACCTCAGGCCTCCAACATCAGCCTGATTACTTAAGTGATGTCAGCTCAGCTATCAAAGACAGGGAAAAAGTCAAATGAGGTGAATTCCATCCTGGCGTTCTTCTGTTTTTCTTAGAAGCTCTAAGTTTTTTTTCATTCTGTACAGACTCACTTTGAAAAATGGTTTCCTTGAGAGTACGTTGTGTACCCTCTTTCACTCTTTAAGCTAGTGAGATCATCACTTTGCAGAGTTTGTCAAACTGACTGCAGCTCCCTGTAAAAGGTCAGTGTTGCCATGTCCAGAGTAAATGAGATATTTCTTCTCCTTGTAATACCTCCTATTCTTTTTATAACACTACACTGTAAGACTGCTGTCATCCATATCGAAACTTTGAAAGTCAAGGTTTCAGACCACAGCTGCAGGTTTTTTTATGATCTGCAAGATCCTTTTAGATTTTTTACTCTTGTCCTACTTTTTTTGTTTTAGTCAAAAACCACAATTTTTTTCATGCTCCTAGAAACTAATTTGGGGGACCATTAGTTTTCACTCTTAGGGATAAATAAATTCTCTTTTTTAAGCAAAAGTCTGTCTAAACACAGTATTTTAGTCAAGTTAAATACTTTATATTGTATTCAGCTCATCAAAGGCACATCTGACTTTAAGTTTGTAACTGTACCAAAGGTGCAAATAGTGAATCATAGATTATCCTGAGTTAGAAAGGACCCACAAGGATCATTGAGCCCAATTCCTGAATCCACACAAGGCAACCTAAAAATTATACCAAATATCTAATTGCTGTCCAAATGCTAATTGAACACTGACAGGCTTTGGGTGATGACCACATCCCTGAGGATTTTGTGCCTGACTACCCACCCAATATTAATGTAAGTACTGTAAATTCCCCTGAGTGACTACGTGACTGTATTTCCCCTAAAACTATCCACAGCCATTTGTAGTGACTGAATACTTACAAATATATATCATATCAGACTTTTTCCTTGTGTTTCAGAATTGATAAAAATCAATCCATGGTAACTCATGTTTTACCATTTTAATGCTCTCTTAATAGAGACATTTCTCATTAATAAATTGTCTTTTTGAGCTGTCTTTAGATAATGTTACAGAACACAGATAAGTATTCTGGAATTGTAATGCATGTTAAAAATACTGTTTATTTTGCTTACTCTTCTATTGATAACAACATTATGTATAAAGTATAGTTTTCAAAAGCCATTCTTCTTAAATATCACTTGTTTAGTTTTATAGTTTGAAATAAACTAAGTCATCTAGCCTCTCTCACTGTATACTTACATTAAATAATTTCACATTATTGTTGAAAAAAATCACTTATTTTCTGACCTGAAATGACCTCACTTAGAATGCCTTCTTGAAACCGCAGAAAAGTCTGTGGTAGCTGCAGCTTTGAAAAATTACGATACCATTTTGTGCAGAAAGTAATCTGAAATTCAGCTTTTTATGCAAATATCCAGCAAATGAGAAGAATTGTCAAAACTAAGAAAATTTTTATTTATTTATTTTTCTGATTTTATATTAAAATGAGATTGACTGGACAATTTTATTTATGCTACTTGAAGGAAGTATATCTCAGGTTATTCAAAAATATAAGAGAAATACACTGGGGAGTGCCACATAATGATAAATTAACTGAGAGTAAGTGAACTATTTGCTTTTTATTTTGTTTGATTTTAAATAAATAGGGTGGCTCAATACATGTTCCTTTAATTGTCCTCTATTTTTTATGTATAAAAATAACCAGGATTATATCATATGTGTTCAACTTCAAAGACTAAATTATATAGAAGATTTTTGGGAAACTACTTGGTCTCTAGAAGCCAATTATCACACACCTGTAAATTAATGGCTCACTAAAAGTGATAGTCACTTCTGTCAGCTTTCACTAACATAGGCACACGAATCTTCTAATGCAGGAACACAAATTTTTACGCAAACAGTAGAAATTATTTTTGTCTCTCTCTGAGCAAATTTGTTATATTTTATATATAATAATATGCATATGTTATATTTTATATATTTTTTATAGACAAAATATTTCTTCCAATCAATAAAGAATGTGATGAGTGACATTTGGTCTTGCTCATCAAGTTGTGTATGCCATATATGATTTCTATTTCATAAACAGAGAACAGATGGCTCTGATCCTTGTTGTCTTAAAATTATTCCAGTTGTCTTCTAAAAAAGCAGAAAATACGTGAGAAGTAAAGAATTGTACCTTCATTAATCAAGTCTATAACAAAACCTTTGCCTAAAAATGAGAATTATAGCATTGAAGTAAGAGCCTGGATGATTTTTCCACTCTTCTTAATGATTGAAAGCATTGAGTTATGGGTTATTAGGAATTTAATTTATGCTGCAGAGCGTATAGAGATCCTTTCACAGTAATTCTTTATTTATATCAGTCTTATATGCTGATACTGTTGCTGTGCTTTTTTTTTTCATTTTTGCTCCTGCAACAGGCTGCTGGCAACTTGAAAATGAAGAACAATGACCTTTAACAAAACAAATTACATTATTAGGAGGTAATATCTGTACTACAATAACACTTTTAAAATGAAATAACATTTAAAATACMGCTTATGATACAGTTACAGACCTAAAACCATAGGGTCATGAAGAATCACTGCATTTTTAAGCTTTCCTCATGTAGGCAATGTAGTACTCAAGGTATGGTCATGTCAGAGTTTTATAGAGGTAAAATCATTTCATCATCTTTTGTAGTTCTAGTCTCCATGTTCAAAGAAGAATTTGGATAGTTAGAGAACAAATATAGAATAACAACATAAGAAGATGTTGCTTTGTGAGGAAATGCTGGAAAGGATGGCACTTTTCAGTTCAGAGAGGAAAAAAGATGAAGAGCATTATGACAGAGGTTTACAAAGTCATGAAGGACYTTGACTAGCTGTTCTCAAACAGAATTGGAAGCATTCTGTTAAAGTRCCAAGAATTTTATTTGAATAAATGTAACGGAATACTTGACACAGTGGGAATGAACTGTAGTTTGCTGCTACAGTACACTAAGAAAGCAGGCAGTATCCTAAATTTAAAAAAAAAAAAAAAATTGGATCAGACAATCCAATGGACAACAAGTCCATGAAGGGATCATAAAAAGATAAGTCAAAGTCCTAAAATAGATGTTGTACTGGGAGCATGAGGTAAATCTACTGCAGAAAGTGATCAAGCTGAACAGTGTATCTTACTACCATTGTCAGAGACTCCAGTCCGGGCTAAAGGGACTATTAGTTTGGCCCAGTAGGGTTTTTCTTATGTTCTTCCAGTCTCTCCTGGACACCTGGGAGTTTCCAATTCTTCACAGAAAATACCTATAATTATTTTTAACAATTTAAAAAATAGCACAATAGAGAAAATTGGTAAAGTTACAGACAATCCTAAAGGTGTCTATTGCCTTTTATTTATCTTCCAGATCGATTTAATACTTTTAGTAATTAAAGGCGCTCGTACTTTTGTTTCTTTTTTATTTTAAAGTCTACTGCCTCTTCTCAATATGGGTCATGGCATCACCACAGGCAACAAAAGTTGCAGAATAATAATGTCTTCCTGCTGTTAAATAAAGGATGAGAGATTCTTTCACTGAATTTGAACAGAAACTTCTGAGAGCTCCTGATCATCTGGCAACTAGCCCCAAATACCTACACTCAGAAAAAGAGCATGAGAATGTGTTTTACAGAGATCTAGATTATAATTCCAAGTGATTAGAAAAGTATTTATTAAGAATAAGAAAACAGTACCTGCCTTCTGTTTTTCTACTTGTAAAATTCAAAATAAGGAAAAATATTTGAATTTACAAGAGATTAATTTAGATTGAATTAATCTGAAGTCAAATTTCTAAGAAATTACTTCAGTCCAGAAAACTCATRTCAGTAGACTAAAACATGTAGATAGCTGAGTTTGTGCTTACTTTAAATCTTATTCTTTTATTTTTTTCAATAGCAATAATTTCAAAACAGGAAAAACACTTGAGTTCAAGTAATAGATACATTAAATTAAGCAGTAAGTCCTTGTTTAAAACCTCTGTTTTGGTAACGTGAATTAAATTCATTGCTATCATCAACTACCTTTAATCCTAACTAGTTGATTTTGAGTATGTTTGGTTTTGTATTTATTTTCCAAGAACATGTTTATAAAYATTTAAGACATCAGATCTTAAACCTCTTCAGAACATGATTTTTTTTTTTTAGAGAAAATACATTTGTACAAACTATACAGGTAGTAGGATACAAATTACAAAAAAAAAAAAAAGATAATTCAGAAAAGAAATACAAAAATATATAATATTGGGGCAGGCAGTGCAGTGGAAGACAAGGAATAGCTATGTCTTTCAGGAAGAAACCTTTTTTAACTTTTAGGTGGAAAGAAACAACCAAGGACTTTAACTATCAAAAATGTGTGATTATTGTCTACATGGCAAAGCATACTTGCAGACAATGTAGAATATTTTTTGAAGACTAATGGTTTTTGTATGTCGTAATGATGATGAATATTGTGTATGAACACAGAATTTGTTAAARTATATTGTTAATGAATGTAGCAGTGTGGGTTTAAGACTTGAAACCATCCTGATTTGTCAGACTTTTAATCTGATCTCTCAGTATCTCTGTATTTGGCTGCAATAATGGAGTAAGACTCCATAAAAATTTTGTATTCATAAACATATATTTGAATCACTTATTAATGGCTGTGTCTACATTAGCATTTTGATTCAGAGTGTGATTTTTTTTAAATTGAATTTACAGATCATCTCCATTTACTTAATTTTCCTTTGGTTTTTTTGAAGCTTTTCATCTCCAGAGACTAGATTTTTTTTTGAGAGCAAACTAAACAACAAGCTCTCAGTAAGGTGCATACTATATGTCGGCAGACCTTGTGAGCCCATACAGGTGCTTATGGACATCTTTGAATCACAGATGTGCTGAGGACATTTGGTTCAGAGAACCAGATGGTGCTGATAAGTACAAATCTGAWCCATAAAATCGGCACAAAACACATGAATGCACTGACACTCCTATTCCAATCAAATATCTTACTTAAACAATATATAATAGATATACTTAAATTGCAAGCTAATAATACAGAAGTTTCAATGCTAAATATAGATAGTATAGCACTAGTTTTAATCTTCTTTTCCYAAATGAAAATAATTTATTCATTTATGTACATTTTGAAATTTTCAGCAAGCACATTGTCATCATGAAAGTACCTCTGAATTGAAAATCAATGATGCAGGTTAAACAGAGTGGTTTAAACATTTGTGGTTTAAGGTGGATAGAAAAAAGACTTGTGAACATTGCATACACAGAAGTAGAAAAATAATCTGCTGTGTTCTCTAAAGCTGCAATATGAAGCTGGGTTCTGCTATCTAGCAATAAGCAAAACAAATGAAGAATGTGGAGAGCTCTGGGTTGGATGTGGCTTTTCGGTTTCTGGTTTCTTTAAGCTAGTATGAACTACTGCATCACCTGGAAAACTGAGAGAGTAAAGGGGATATAATTGTGAGGAAAAATGACATGGAGATTTTGATTCTTTTGGCTTGTCGTGGACTGTTCTGCAATAGTGGGACAGAACAAAAATAACCATGTGCTGTGAAAATTCCCTACGTGTATTCCAAGTGAATGYATTTTAAAGAGACACTTTTTTTAAAAAAAGCACACGCTGGAATTTTCCACTGAATTTTAAGAGTCAAGAATTTACCAATGCATAAAAATACTGTTACAGCGATATGAATCCAACTATGCGGTAGTTCCCTGAAACTAAAATGTCAAAGTAGAGAATATGTAATGAATCCTAGAAACAGATTAGTATATAGAAATCAGCAGAGAATTTCATGTCTTAGCATCTGAGAGAGCAGATGTTATGGTCTGATGTACAAACAGCAAATTGAGTTGCTTTGGTTTAAAAAAACCTTTTTAAATTAACACATAGAATAGGACAGAATAAAGAGACCAGATATTCACTGAACATCTGCTATTTCTGTGTCATTCAGGTGACTCATATACCTGCATTTTCCCTGGGGATGCCAAGTTGTTAAAGCCAGCTTCTACTACAAGATTGGTGCCAGTAGAAAATGTGCATACATTTGACTTCAGTGAAGTGTCATTGCGATGTATTTCTTTTGCTGAAGCCCTAACACAAGGTTACAATCCATCTCCTTCACATTATCTTTTTTTAATTAATCCATTACCACTGGTATTCCAGATAAAATAAATTTCTTTAATTACTGGCTGTGTTTAGAAAATCCCTATTCTTGGTCAGATGTGCCTATCATGTAAGATAAAGATATAATCTGGATTCTTTGAGTTAGTCATAAATGGTTCAGCCCTGTGATGAGCTACATGTAACATATTTGAATACAAGCCTCTTCAGCCATCCACAGTGCAACCTGGTACATTCAACCTTTTCCCAAACTTCCCTGATGCATGGTTTAAAAAATGACATGAAAGAATGCTCAGCAACCAGCAGCTGACTCAAAAATAATAGTCAGTGATTAATTTCTTGCTTTCCTGCATTTATTGCCTCAGTGCATTGAAAGTGGTTTCTCTATCAGCAACCAAATCAGAGCACTTCACATTGCCCTAGTTAAGAGAATAATAACAGCTGCTTTACATTAGAAAGTGTTCATCATGTGTACTTTCAATGATCCTTTTGGTTTTTTCCATTCCAATAGGGAAAATGCCTTCAATCCTTATGGCTTCCTCTTTCACACTTTTCCTATGGCTAGTGATGGATTTAGCAATCACTTTTATAGGAATGATGATATAGTTTAATTGTCCAACCTTTTGATTTCTGAATATCTAAATATCCTTTAATGCTAACTGAAATAGTCATAAGCTTTTATCAAGCTGCATAATAATTACCCACTGAAGGAAATCATATACGTCCTGAGTATACATTTGTACAACTAGACAGCACTGGCTATAAATCAGCAGACTGTTTTTGTAGAGCCCTTTCCTTGAATAATTCTTAGTCATTAAAGCTTTTGGAAATAAATAAGATTTTATCAATATATTTCAAATCATCTAATCTCTGAATAAAGCAAATCTAATTCCTTAGCTGCAGAAATATATTTTAGTACAAAAATTCTGACTTCAAAACGATAGCTCTTCATTAAGCAACAGTTTTCCAGTATTATTTATCAGATCTTCTCTGTCATGACAGAAAGAAACATTATCACRAAGATACAGGAAACAACTTCCCAATAAAATTCTAGTTGCCACAAAACCGAATGACAAAATTCCCATTAACTTCAATAGGTTCAAGAAAAGCCTTTACACAGATCAGTCGCCAATTAGTTATTAGCTACCTAACTGTATCTATGGACTCAGACTAAATAATGAATCTTCTCAAAGCAGCCCAAAAAGTCATACAAAAAAAAGGAATTATATTTTTGTATGTAATTTATACAAGAGCAGAGGATTCATAGAAGAGAAAAATAATAAATAAAAATGTGCCATTTCCTGACATAGCGATATCTCGATGACAGAGAAAGTTGTTTCACTAAAATCTCACCTACCAAAGAAAGTAAGACACAGCGAAACAGCCATTTCTAGCTTGACTCATAAGGAAAAGTGTGAGAAAAATTTGTATTGTAAAAGAATATCAAAAAGGGAAGCTTAGATCTGGAGAAAAGAAATCGTGTCATGTAATTAATTTATCTTGTGTTATCTGAAACTGGGTTGTATTGTATTCTTGTAAATCTACCAAAGAAACACTTTATCCTTGTCTTTCCTAACAGTGAAAGCAGGCAGCTAGATTCCTTTGACAGAGGAGTATGGTCCAAAAAAGTATCACAGTTTTGTATCTAGACTATGTAAATTCACAAATACAGTGATTTTTCCCATTAAGATAGCTTTCACATGATCATTTTCCTTAAGGCAAATAAAAGTTCCCAAGACAGTACTTCTGCACAAATTTGATGATGTGCAGAACAAACTAACTCTACATATACATAGATTTTATGAAGTAAACATAGTCTGTAATTATTTTATTGAAGTTTATCCCTAAGAGGGCAAACAAAAAAACATTGACAAAATGGTTAATTTTGTTATATTTCACCCTGGTGATTATCTTTTTTTTTTTTTTTTTTTTTTTAATTATGTGATATTTTGGGGAAACAAGTATTACAAGCTATTAACCTATGGCAGTAGCTGGAGAAATGAGACTTCACTAAGGTATTTAACACTAATTACTTCACTAAGGTATTTAACACTTATTAAGCACTCCTTGTATGAAAACTCTCCCACCTCTCACTCCTTGGCAGTTGTGTTTTGGAAGACCAGAATCTTAGACATAACATTTGCTAAAGTAATGTGATTAAATTAATACTCAAATGTACCTGAGAAAAAAAAGAATGATTCAGCTCTTCCGTTCCTTTATTCCTTGTTTATAACAGTAATCGTATATATCTGACAAGGTTGTGACCCTAATCCCTTCTTCTAAGAACATATTTATAATTCTATCTTCAGAACAATTTTCTCTACTGTACACACAAGTAATTTAGACAAGCTTACTTGAAATTCTGACTCAGCTTCCTAATCACCAAAAAGGGGCAAAATAATGATGGCTGGCATTACTTTGTGATCAGCTGTATGTAACTCTGAACTCAATAATTTAAAATTATTGTTAATCCATCTATTGATGGATGATTAGTTATCATTACCCATAAAATGTCAAAAAAATCTAGGCACCTAGTCCTAGGTTTAGAAACCTCATGTTACAGACATGCATTTATTCTGACTTGCACTAATGACTTCAGATAATTTAAAGGTATACGATTAAATCTTTCAGAAATGTATCTACAATTTACAAATCTTAACATATGAAAAACATTAGTACTTTTACATTTACTTCAAAGGAAAAATTAATTCTCTTACTATATCATGGTAAGAACTAATTGTTGGTGGGGTGTTTTTCCTGTAAAGACTCAGCTTTGTCATGAAGCAAACACTGCATAGATGATTTTAGCACTACCAAAGCAAGCATTTCATGATGACTGTTATCTTTCCACTTTCCTACATGTTCAGGCTCACCACAGTGAAAAAAAAGGCAGAAAATTATTTCCCCAATTTATTATTGCATATGTCTGGAGGCAGTTTTCTGACTGAAATGACACAAAATCCACTGGGAAACAAGAGCTATGGACCTTATAAATATGCAGCCATCACTTCTGTGATCAAGATTTTGACGCTGTTGCTATGGCTATCATAATAAGAAGGAATGCTACGGGAGAAAAATATAAAGGGTTTTTGTTTGAAATTCCTAGGTGCATTCCTAGCACCCACAAAATTGCTGCCTATTGTAGGCACCACAGAGTCTAAAAAAGTATTACACACACTGTTGGCAGCTGCTGTCAGCTGAGATGGTAGCTGTTATTCACTTCAGCATGTCGATATTTTAAAAAATCATTACAGCTGCCTATTCTTCAGTGTATTATGTTAATATGGATGATTTGGGCAATTGTTTTTCTTTTGCTGCCTATCAGAATCTTCTTGTATACTTCAACTTCTCCCTCTTTCCATTTACTCTTTATCAAACAAAAAACCAGAAGAAATCTATGGGAGGAATGACACAAAAATTGTTTTCCCAGACAGAATACAGACAGTATTATTTTCTGCTGTCTGTAGGCTTATCGTTGCTACATTTCCATGTATCCAATTACAATTTCTGTAACTCAGGAGCCTCAGGTCCTGCCTGCAATGTGCTGCAGCTAGCACACAGCTGCTCCTCACCAMGTGCGGCTGGGTTTTGCAGGTAGACACTCTTACCATTCTGATTTAACAGGAGTATAATGTGGTAAAAAAATCTCTCAGACAGCCCAAAAATGKCTGAGAGCATTTATATGGCCTTTTGCACTTCATTTTCTGATCCAGCTGGGCAGGACTACAGCTGACTACAGAAATGCCTCTTTCCTGCTCTGTTCGGTGGCAGTACACTAAGCAGTGAACCCCAATCAGGCTGGAAACAGATACGTGCTTAGTATGAACAGACAGCTGTGTGGAGGTTGGTGACTAGGGCTGTGACTCACTGCATGGAGCTCAGGAAGAACTAAATAAGAATTGGCTCAGTCCTGTGGAAGAAGTATTTTGTTATTGCTGTTATTGTCTACATGATCTAAGAAGCACTGAGTATGGATGGAGGCCTGATTGAAAATGAAGCTTAGGGAAATACAATATATTCAATTTTCTACTGGTTAGTAAGAAGAAGTTGACAAAGAGGTCCTGAAGTCAACAAGCAATATTGTAAATTCTGCAGGATGTGTAAGTCCAGGAGCAAAAAATTCAAATGTGTAGGTTTGAGAGCTCCCTAGACTCTCAGAAGCTCACCTGTACATAAATAATAATTATGTTTCTAGCTCCTGCAGGTGCTGAACTTCACAGACTCAAAAACAGCAGCTGRGGCGTGGTTTGCCAGCTGGCCTGAAAGAGCACTAGTTCTCTATTTGTTTTCATTTGAACTGTTCCCCACAGGAAGCTTAGGTATTTTTTTTCCTCTCCCTACATGTACTGTTTTTGAAACAGGAGCCTACTTCTATTCCCAAAAGTGGAATTCATAATTATAGGAAGGACATTATAATTTCAGATTTGAGCAACTCAGTCTCAATATTTGTGTATTCAAGAAATCTATCCAAACAAGAAGCATAAATTAATTAATGTGGTTTTACTTCGTACCAAGGGTCAAACACTCATCTTTGACTAACTTATAGCTTCTTTTTATCTCTCAGATCAATAGAGAAAGGTGGAAGGTGGGAAAAAAAAACTCCGTGATTTTTATTCTTCTCAAGCCTTCCTTGTGTATACTGAGTAGCAGTTGAACAAAGAAGCTATACTGAGAATAGTAATATAGCCTGCAAAAGCCACTCACCAAATAAGAATCTGATAAAACAGAAGTGACAAGCCAAAGGGATCAAAGTATTATCTGACTTGCATATTCAAATGTAAATATGCAAATTTTAAAAGTCCAGTTCTATTCTGCTGCGAACCACCCTTCAGCATGTGAACCTGGAATTATGATAAACTTTGACAACTCCATTTGTTCTGTTTCTAATTGCCCATTCCTTTCCTTAAATACAAATATTGCCCTAATTTATTTCTTTCCTTTGTATATCCATGTTGAATGGAATTTTCTCTTTTATGTTTTCTATCCAGCATATTTTTTCCTCTTTCATTTTCTTTTTTTTTTTTCCTTTGCACATACTCCTGAATTCCCCGATCTCCCCACACAATATTTTTTTTTTTCTTTCTGGCTTAGAGAAAAGGAGCTAAGAACAGTCAGGAAACTGCAGTTCCAGTAGCATTGCCCAACAGAGAGCTGGCAGTGCCTTCACAATTTTTTGGAGATCTTTTCTTACCTTCCATGAACCTAATGTAGCATAAATACTTCAAATACTTGAGGTGGCTGAAAGGCACATTTTCAGCTCATTATAGGAGAAAAAAGTTGAAGAAGAGATACTGTCATAGATTTGTTGGAGAAAATCCAACTTAGCTCTTTCTTCCTCATCTGATTAATTAAAGAACAAGAGCAACAGAAGAAAGAGGGAAAAAAATTGTCCAGAAATGCCACTTCTGTGATACAAAGGATTTATTGGGTGTCTGCTTAGTTACCAGAGGCTTTTATAAATTTTTCTGACTCTCTGTGCTGTACATTTTTTCCTATGATACAGCCAACCTGTCCAAGTCCTACATGGATCTTTTGAATTGTGACTGTGTCTGCAGCTTATAATCAGACGTATGACATGGAAGATAGGTCAGCTGGTGTGCTAGTTTGAAAACAAACCAGTGGGAGATCGCAGGTCAGAATTATAATTTAATAGGAAAATTAAAATAAATGCAATAGCACAAGAACACTGACAGAGTCAGAATACAACCTTACACCCTGTCAGTCAGGGTGGTGGTAGCAGTCCAGATGAAGGGGTTCTGTTGAAGCAGTGATACCGTAATGGGTCTGGTCTTCACCTGAAGGTCCATTGGTAGCTCTTGTCCTCTGGGAATCCAGTAGGTAAGGGCTGAGTGTGGTGTTCCAAACCTCAGATTATATCCAGGTAGGAATGCTTGGTTCCTCCCCCTGGGCGGAGCATCTCACAATGGGATGATGTAATTTTATGAGTTGTCCTGTGAGGCTGGATAGCCCATTAACAGAAGAYATCCCTCTGGGGAGAGTTATCAGGGATGTGTCATGGAAGTGACAAAGAACATTGCCCCACCYGGTTTTAACCGATGGTGRTAGTGGTTACATCTTACATTGTAACCTAAGACAGCTGGAAAACAGCAAACAATATCACCAGTAGCATGCAAGTCAGCAGTTTTCGATTACTAAAGTATTTTTACAAAAACTCAAGATTTCTATTAAATTCATATGACCTTAATGAAAACTTGAATTTAGACTTAAAACCAAAACTGATTCCTTTTGACAAGGGTTTTCAAAAGAAACCCTGAGGCAAATTTTTAAGTTACCTCCTTAAAACAGACATTACATTCTTTCCTATGACTTCTTTGACTTCTTTTTAAGTTTCTTTTTTTTTTTTGTATTACTTCCCATCAGCAGAACAAACGGAGGAAATAGGATGTAAGACTTTTGGGTTGAGATAAGGAGAGGAAGATCACTTACCAATTACGGTCATGAGCAAAACAGAAGCAACTTGAAGAAGATTAATTTATTTCCAACTAATAACAGTGTAGATGGTGAGAAATAAACCAAAAAACTTCCTCCCACCTTGTTTCTTCCCAGGTTCAACGTGTCTCCTGATTCTGTTACTTCCTCCCCATGAGCAGTGCAGAAGGGTTGAGGAATGGGGGATGCAGTCAGTTCATAACACATTTTTTCTGCTGCCACTTCCTCCTCACACTCTTCTCCTTCCTGTTCCAGTGTGGGTTTCCTCCCACAGGATGCAGTCCTTCATGAACAGGCTGCTGCAGCCTGGATCCCCTGCAGGCCACAGCTCTTGCCACAAAACCTGCTCTACATTGGCTCCCCTCCACAGATCGCAGTCCCAGCCAGGAGCTTGCTTCTGCATGGACTTTCCACAGGCTACAGCGTCCTTCAGGGCATATCCACCTACTGCATCATGGAGTCCTCCATGGGCTGCAGTGCGGATAGCTGCTCCAACATGGCCCTCCATGGGCTGCATCTCTACCCAAAATGTGACTGTGACCTGTAGAGAGGCATAGACTAGGTAAAAAAATCCACCTGACTATTTAACATTAAACAATGTATAAAATAAAATGCCTTAGAAGTAAAATCTGAATTTTGAGCTTGGATTATTAAATATAGTTTAAATTTCTGCTCCTATTACATAAGTAACTGTTGGGATCTTGACCTTAAGCCTCATCTAATTTATCAGTAATATGCAGTGAGGAGTATACAGTGTGAATACAGGTGGAAAAGGATCACTGCCATTCATTTGGATTATTAGGCTTCAGGATTACAGCAGCATCAGTACCAAGAGTGGTTTCCTAAATAAAATTAAATTTTTAACAGTATCCTAGGAAGCCAAGTAGACTTCAAGCTGTCATGTTATTTTCAGCTGCTATCTCAAACATGGCTTCCCAAGAGACAAAAGCTTATTCTAGTCTGTGAATCTGGTGTGCCTCTGAAGATGAGCACAAAGAACACAAGCCTGCAGTTGTGGCTTTTCAGTTTCTCTGCCATCAGACTTTTTTAACTGAAATTTTGCACAGATTTTAATYTCTTTCCCTGGCAGATATAAATTTATAAATAGAAGAATCTGATTTTCTCAGACAGTCTCTTTGTTATCCTTGGCCCTTGGTCTCCTTTGAGTAATATCTGATACCTTATGAAACATGAGGAAGGCCAAGGAGAATCTCCATCCTTTATTGGATGTAGGGGGGAACATAATGACAAATGATGCCCTATGGAAAAGGAAYTTAATGCCTTCTTTGCCTCACTTTTTAGCAACAAGACCAAGACCAGTGTTTGTCAAGGCACCCAGCTGGAAGACAGACAGGGAGGACAATAAAGCCCCAAAATGCAGGAGGAAATAGAACCCTCTTAACACCCTCCCTTCAAGTACTTACTGACACTGATGAGGTCACTTCTCAGTCAGTTTTTTCTCAAGGCTGAAGGGGCCCAACTCCCTCAGCCTTTCCTCAAAAGAGAGATGCTCCAGTCCTTTAATCAACTTTGTTGCCTTCTTCTGGACCTGCTCCTGGAGCTTCATGTCTGTCTTGCACTGAGGAGTCCAGAACTGGACACAGCACTCCAGATGTGACCTCACCAGGGCTGGGTATAGGGGCAGGATCACCTAATTTTTGGGCCACTCATTGCAAGAAGGACATTGTGGTGCTGGAGTGTGTCCAGAGAAAAGCAACAGAGCTGGGGAAGGGTCTGGAGCACAATGAGGAGCAGCAGAGGGAGCTGAGGTTGTTCAGTCTGGAGAAGAGGAGGCTCAGGGGTGACCTTATCACTCTCCACAACTACCTGAAAGGAGGTTGTAGTGGGGTGGGTGTTTGTCCTTTCTCCCAATTAACATCAGAATGAGAGGAAATGGCTTCAGGTCGCTCCATGGGAGTAATTAGACATTAGAAAATATTTTTTCATGGAAAGGGTAAAGTATTGGAACAGTCTGACCAGGGAAGTGGTGGAGTCCAAAAACCTGTTGCACTTGAGGATGGGGTAGTGCCAGGTTGACAGTTGGATTTGGTGATCTTAAAAGTCTTTTCCAACCTTAACGATTCTATGAAACTATGGTTATACAAATATTTCAACTCAAAGTGTACAAAACACTGGCAGTGCTACACTGTACCTGACTGGTAGGTCGGTGCTTTTTATAACTCTGATGGATTTGTTGCATGCCTTTGGGGGAGAAGTAAGGATGTTTACAAGTGCAAAGCCTGGAATGGAGTTCTTTGGAGTACTTTGTATATAACGGGAACCTAAACTTGAAGCAGTTTTCATCTGTACTGTCTTCGGGAGAAGAATTTACAATTAAATAGCCCCCCAAATTATGCCCAGTCTTTCTCCTGGAAACAGCTAGATGTGGTGGTCCAAAACAGATACARGGAGAAAATTAACAGGTAAGTGCATGGTCAGGAAATGTTACTTTGGTTTACCTTCCAGCACTCTTACTTATACCAGAGACATTAACAGAAGAAGACAGCAGTTTATTTGCTACTTGAAGATACATTTTTTATCTTTATTCCCTTTTTTGTCTTTTGCTTTTGAATCTCAATGAGAAGTAAACTGGCAAGTCCGTGCTCATTCACTTGTAAATTAATGAAAATATATTAAGACCTTTCATCTTCATTCTAAGTTGAGACAGAACAGGCATGTTCTGTATAACACCATGCAGGAGAGAGGAAAGACTGTTAGGTGTAGGTATGGCAAAAGATCAATGCATTCAGTGTATAATTTAATGCTCATAGGAAATGAGTTTTTTCTTTATAATAGAAAGGGCTACTGTTTCAGTTTTGTTAATGATGAAAAGTCACAAAAGAGCGAGAATCTCAAATGAGAGAGCAATCTAAAAGAGGACAAAAGTCCTGATATACATTTAATTGGGATATCAGACAAGACAATTCATTCCCAGTGGAGAAAAACATTCACATGTATTGTAGCAAAGTTTGCATGAAAAGAGAGCCATGTTTCTCTCTAAGCCATTGTGACTAACTGCTTCAATAATTTTCTTTTTCCTTTTTACACGTTTTTGCAGCTGGATACAGTGTCAATCTAACAATGATTTTTTTTTCATTATTTCCTTTTTACCATTTCAGCACAAATATAGCATAAAAAAAATCTTTTCCCAAGAGTAAGGACTTAAAGAGCACAGTTGCCTGTCTCAAGCACTGTTAAGGGCACAGAAGGAATTTGCCATGACATAAGCACAGAAGGGAGTGAGAGGATAATGCTAACTTCAGACCTGGCAGAAGTGAGATCTGGGTAGCACATCCTGGGTAATGCATTCAGACAAAAATTCGCKCTGGCAAACCGTGTAAAGAACCAACTGCTCATACACATATCGCTGGTCAAACAAAGATCACCCGAAGTTATGGCATCTGAGAACAACGACCAAGGAAGCTGCCCCAAATATGCCTCCCTGGACACCTGGAACTTGGACTGGAAGACAAGTCACCACAGCAGGAACTCGAGATAAGATAAAGGTGTTACTAGTGTCTGGGTATTATCTCAGACCTAGTGGGAGGTTAACAAAACCAGGGGAGAAGAATGGATCACTGATAATGGACACAAAGAATGCAGAATTTATGTGCCACAAGGAAAGCCGACTCAGCAACTATGGTGAAATCAACTCTGAAAGGACGAAAGGCAATTCCGGCAGGGGGAGATCACAACCACTGACTCACAGCTACCAACCAAAGAAACACACCAACTCAAAGGAAGAGAAAGACTGAGCATGAGACTAATTAGCATTAGAATTGAGGGAATCATTTAACCAATAGAATAAGAAAGCTGTATAGCCAATGAGCTATGAGTAATTCCTTTGTTTTCTAAAACGTATAAATAGTGAAAAATTTTGAATGACCCCCCCACCTAGAAGTCCAAGGAGAAGAAGGACCAACAGCACACTGCTGCTGGTGGCTGTCTTCTGCTCGAACTCTCTCTCTACCTTTTCTATTTCTTCCTGTCTTTCTGCCTCACATTCACTGTAACATAAATTCTGGGCTATTGACTTTGGCGTATGGTCTAGTTTGCATTTAGTTCAGGCTAAGACATCTCTCAATAATTGGATTTTAACACTAAGTGTTTAAGTTTTGGTAGTTTTTAGCATAACAGGTGGTATTAATCTAATCTTACACTAAACAAATTAAACTACCCTTCTAGTAACTAATCAAGCTCAGCTAACCCTCCTAGTTTTCTRTCCTGAGGATTAAAAAAAGAGACCTTACTAACATGTAGTTCATACTATCCTCAAAAGATTTCAAAATTATGTAGAAAATTAATTAATTTGGGGATGTCTCCAATGTCTACATAGTCTAAATATTTGTCTAAATCGTTGAGATGAATCATATGTCCCTAATCTTTGCACACGGGATAATATAAAATAAAATGAGAAGCATGTTATCTAACTCATCTGATTAAATATCAGCATATATTTTAGGACTAAATAAACCAAATTTTTTTCTCTTCATAACTAGGAAGGCAGCCTAGTTTTACTAGTTCAGATATAAGGCATCCTCATTTGGTCAGTGTCAATTTTACATGAACATTATTATTTTTAAAAATTAAGAAGTTAATAAAACATCTTTTTGGAAGAAAAGTGACAATAAAATAAATAAATAAATAAATAAATATTTACATTCTTCCCACCCCCCTCTAGACATAGAAAATCAGAAAAGTCATTTTTTTTGCTTTCTAGGTTCAGTCTCATTTTTTTCCCCTCAGTATCCCTGTCAGACAAGTAGACTTTGCTCTTTTCTAATTTCTTCACAGGTAAAATATATTTTAAATTTTCTTACTGGGTATGGAAGAACCAGACAATATATAAATCAGCCAGATCCTCAACTGAAATTCTACAGAATCAGTTTTCACAGAAATGAAAGACAAAGAATGTTCTATGCCTGATTTTATTTAGCCTCACAAGAGTCCTGCCTCTGATAACAACAATATTCCCCAGCCTTGCTAGCRGTTATGAGGGAATATTGTTTTTCTTTGCACTTTTTTTTTTTTTTTTTTTGTCAGAAAGGTCATTTAAAGCACAGCTAATCAATTTATCTAAGATCCTTCAAGTCAGAAAGTAAATAATGTAATACCCTCATCCCAATAAATCTTTATCATCCCAGTTACTGGATTCTTCCTTCCCTTGGGTATCAATTGCTTTGTTGCAGCAATTTTTTGCCCTGACTTTTCGTCACATGCGTTTGCAATGTTTTTGCACATTTATTAAAAAGCTTTTTATTAGAATGAAAGTTAGAAACCTATCTGCAACTAAATTAGCAAATACTTAATTGGCTGTTAGCCTCATTTCCTGCCTCACTTCCTACTATTATTCAAGATAGACCTTAGCCTCATTTCCTACCTCACTTCCTACTATTATTCAAGATGGACCTTTTTTTTTCTTATTTGCTTATATACTTTTAGGATTTTTAATTATCATGTCTATATTCCCCATGATGTTTAAAGTATGTTCAATTAACATCAAATCTTATATTTCTCTCAATCCTTTCTTGCTATTTCCAAGTCTATTAGAAAAGCCACTTGCTTTCTGAAATCTGTATCTACTAAACATTTTTTTCCCCATACAGTCATTTGTGGACATAGATAATGTTTGGAGTTTTGGGACAGAATCTTTTATTAGTGGAAAAGAGTTCTCTCTGTTTTCACAGCATCCAGTTCCATCGGCCTTGGTATCTAGTCGCAGATGTCTTTCCAGCAGAAGCTATTTCTTAAAGATATTCAAGTCTTTTAGTAGAATGGAATTCTGATAGTCATTGCAGGCTTAGTAAAACTAAATGAACAAAACCAAATTATTCTTCAGTATGTTTTATATTTCCATCCTAAATATCTCAACAGCATGCAGTTTATCTTCCTAAACAAAATAAAATTAGTATATTTTAGCTAGAGATGAAAAATTAAAGTGTAGATTTGCATGGTATTATTAAACGCAGTCCTGTGGCATTACAGTCATTGCAAATTTTGACACCGGCTCTCATGAGCATTCACATGAGGCCATCTGCTTGTGAAAAGGAAAAGCCTTCTTTGTGAATGCAAGGTGACAGCTAGAGGTGAGTTGTCTTTTGACAGGTTGAAGACAGTTGTGTTTTGAGAGCAAGCAGATATGCCTCTAACCAAACACTCTGTAAATAGGTTTATCTCAATATGGTCTACATATTGATGCATACATTTTATGTATTGGTAAAATACCATTTTAAGRCCTCACCTGCCATCATATTACTCCATTTGTCAGTCCAACAATTAATTTCAAACAGGATAATAAGTCCTTTAAATAACATATATTTTTWGGATGGTATAAATCACTTACATTATTACAACAAAACCTCCTTGCTTGGAAACAAATACATGTTTTTCCACAGCGGAAGTTGACATTCTGATCAGCCTGTGAAAAAGAGATATCTAGTCTTAATAAGACTTAGACAAATTGAAAAGCACTTATTTTCAGGACTGCCATCTTCTCTTTCTAGCTGCCCATAGAAACAGAATGCCAAAAATATTCCCACTGAAGCACATCCGGCAGGAGCCTGAGAACTTCTCAAAGCCTAGTAAAATGACTTAATACAGACTTCTACAAAGTACATGCAATGGATCTTTTCTGCTACCATTCTTTTTCCTGGATTTACATCATAGTTATCCCACATATTAATTAATTTATAAAGACGCTCTTTTCACAGTATACTAGTGTGCAGTTCTTACTATTAAAGTATTACAAAACCATGAATGTGCAACTATGGGAATTACTGATACTGCCCAAATAATACATGTAAGTACACTACCTATGTCTTTGATGTATCAATTGTATCACCTTTCAAAACATTTAAGAAAGCATCCTTGGTTTTGGGGATGGAATTTTTGGCTTTCATTAGGTTCTTATCATTAGACATTATGAAAACATTAAACATTTCTCTAAGTCAAATGTAATGAAAAGAAATCCGCTATAAAGCCCATAATGTTGTTCAAAAGATAAAACACATACAAATATTTAGGTCAAACACAATATTTAAGAGAAATTACTATAATCTCAGAACTGTTATGCTTTTCAGTTGACTTATACTTCTTCCTAAAGTAGCAATTACTGTGGCCATTATATTTCACCTGTTTTGTCAGAAATGACTGCTATCAAATAATAAATGGGTCAATAGAAAACTATTCAAAAAATATAGAAATATCAAAATGGAATATTTGAAACATGAAAGAGGAGTATTTCTAAGTTACTTGATTCCTGGTTATTCAGGAAGGACATCGTGTTTTAGACCTCATAATCATGGCTAAAAATTGCCTTCAGGTTGGAGACATTGCAAATTACAATACAGAATGTCCTTTCTTGTTATCATAGTCAGCTTATTCTTTCAAAAAAAAAAGTGATCAATGGACAGATTATGGAAGTTATGATTGCTTTTGGATAAAATCCAATAAATAARTAAGGTGTAGAGTCAAAAGACCATCTGGTCCAGCGTTTCATAGAAAAGGGAGCCCAGATAAGAATATCAGAAAGGGAGCCTACATGAGATTATTGGGAGCTAAAATGAGGATAGCACAGTTCTGCTTAGTTTATTGATCATCTTTTGGAGATGAACCTTGTCAAATTCCTTTTGGAAATCTTCATAGACTTTATCAGATCTATCATATTTTTATCAGCAGGATTTCTTTACAGATCCAAATAAATTGGTCCTACAGCAATAAAGACTCTAGTCTTTTCCTATACAATGTTGTGTATAACTTTCATAGGTATAATTTCACTCGAGACTACTTAATGTGTGAATATATTTTTAAATTACAGTTGTCGCAAAAATACTAATAACATAGTCGTAAGAACTATGCTTAGACATTCCCTGATGGCATCTCAGAGCACCTTTTYAGAATTTTGCTTCGTTCTGTTAAAAAATTCAGGTCTCTGATTCCAAGTGCATGAACAACATCTTAAATAATATTGAGAAGAAAATTGGAGTGAGCTGCTTTGAGTCTGAACTGGGCCTCTTGCCGCTGCCTATGCTGTCACTTTTGAACACCAGTCTTGTCTTCACTGTAGCCTGTTCTTGTTTCTCCCTAAAATGTCTCARGTGGATACACAAAACAGAWGGTGGAAGGGAYATTGGGATGCCAACACTARTCCAACCTCACAGGTCAAACTTTGRTCAGATTACTCAGGTCATATTCATCAGAGGATTGAAAAATTCATAGCTTCCTTGGGAAACATATTTCAGATTTTAACAGTTTTCTCAGAGGACGTGTATAGGATCTGTATTCGTCTTCAATGGCAGCTACTGGAGAGGAAAGGTAASCAAGATGTCCTCAGGTGATAATCAGTATGTTGTGTGCACACAACTGAATCAAATCCATTAGCTGTATTGYTGTTTTTCCTTTGACTGTACTCAGACTTTAGTCACCAAGCTCACTAAAGAAATACAGRTGTAGACAAGGTCTGTAGACAGATGTCTACACCTGAGAGCTGAATCCCAACTTCAAAGACAGATGTATGGAATCTGAAATACAGTCCTATTCTAACCATCCGATTTCCCAACTACTTTATATTTTGCCTGAAAATAATGGTTTTTTTAAAGTCAAGGTGAATATAAATTCTGCCAGTAATCTGGCATCTTGGAAAGCATTGACAGAAAACATAGGGACTTGTGGTTTCCTCTTAAAAGTAAATTGAACTTCCTAGGTATCTCTTTCTGAGTAAGTTCTCATTGCTTCATTTAAATCCAATTTCAAAATGACTTTGGAAACAAAGAATGAGACAGCTTGAAATAAACACAAACAAGAAATTGCCCCCCTTCTAGGGGGACAGCACGAGCGGTTGTGCTCTGTTGAGTGCGGTGGCACTGCAGGGTGCAATACTCAGGGTCACAAGGCAGGGACCACAACCTGACTTTGTGAGCATGAACCCATGAAGTGCTTTCTCAGAGGAGCACCTGTCAGCAAGGTGCACTCAAATTCAGGGCACTCTCATCTCCCACAGAAAGGGAAGAGTGTGGAGCAAATACCCCACTCCTGGGCAATGGGATACYAGTAATCTTCATGACCTGTATCTTTGTGTGAATCAGTGCGTGTGTATGTGTGACAGAGAGACCAAGAGAAGGTCGTTGGCTACAGAAGGTTGTTTAGAAATATGTGTTTATTGACTTTTTTAAATGTCTACTACTGTGGTTTACCTTCTGTATTGTTGTTATTGATTTTGACTGTGTATTCACAAACTGCTTGTTAATTACTTGTCACCAATAAACCAATAAGTCACTTAGATCATGATTTTGTTTAAATTTACTGAACTTAGAAATTTTTACCTGTGAGAGATATCCTGAGGTTCTCAGATTTTTGTTGTGGATAGCCGGGAAGCCTGTTTAATTTTTTGCCTCTAAAAATGGTCTTTGATTTCATAGGATTTTTGTTGTGGATAGCCGGGAAGCCTGTTTAATTTTTTGCCTCTAAAAATGGTCTTTGATTTCATAGGATGCAAACAAAAATATTGTCTGCTGCATCAGACCCCAATATTTTAAAGTGCAAATCTTGACGTTTCTGAGAAAATTAGTTCCACAGATCTGTGCTTCAACATAGTTAAAAAAGAATGCTGTTCATTACAAGCCCTATTTAATAGCTTGCCCAATGKCATGCTACCCAGACTCCGACCAGCCCAGAAGTGTCATAAATTTTAGCTCTATCTGCACCTCTTGGAAAACACTGTGGCATTTTAAATAATGTTATACATTTCCATTTGGACAACTCACCAAGCTGTCTATTAACACTTAAAGTAGAACCATTTACACACAATGAGAAAGATTTCTGCAGAATGGGAGCTCTCGGCTGGATACAGATTCGTGTAAAATATTACTGAGAAATAGATTCAAAATATATTGTGGAAATACCAGGAACAAAATCAGCACAACCAAACCAGTGTGTGGAAAAAAGCTGCTACTGATGATGAGAAAGAAAGAGTAATAAAATGGGAAGATTGTGACAAACACTGGATGATTTTTAGGTGTATTAAATGTTTTTCTTTTTCTTCCTGTAGTGATGTACTTCATAAGCTAAATTTCAAAAAGAAAACTTGTTTTTTMATTTGTGATATAATTTGATAGGTTTAAAAATCACAGAAATATGTAATACCCCCCCAAAAATTAAGATCCTAATTACTCAGTATGAGAAAACCCACAAGATATTATCACACCAGCAATTTTTTCAAAACCCTTTTAATCACAACAAGCTCTTTTATCAGGCAGAGGCATTTATTGAGCTCAAACCTAAATCTATCAAAGATAGCTTGCTTGTCAAGTTGGGAAATCCACATGTAATTAGGATTATGCATTTGAGGTACAATTCATTCAGTTTCATGTAGTATAAGAGACCTTAAAAAAAAAGATTTGGGGTAGAAGAAAATGATTTAAACTACATGACAATATCTTTGGTTGTATTAAAGGTATTTGAATATTCATTTATCAGACTCTGTACTCACATCACATAATTTTGTAAGYGCAAAGGTTTTCTCCAGTCTGAAATACTTAAAATACATTTCTTACCATAATGCATTTGACAATGGGATATATTCTGTATTGTCTCTTARAGACACAAGATGCAGAGAAACTCAACAGAGGGGAAGAAGAGGCAAAGGTTTGCCCAGGTTTTGCCTGCTCTGCAGACTCACCTAAGTGCTGCCTCACAACAGCTTTTACATTCTCGCCCAGCTGCTTTGCATTTCAGACTTGCTTTACAATAAAGCACTTCAGCTTCATTTCCTCTRCCCTCCTATGTGGCTTCCCATACAATTCTGGGCAAGAGAAACTATAGTGAGAAAAACATAAAGTTTCTCCCTTCTAGCTCTAGAACTCCTATAACTTGTTAATCCCTTGTGTAGGAATACGTTAATGAGAATTAAAGGTAAAGAGTTTATAAATTTACTGTTTCATCAATAAAATATCCATTCATGTTCACCATCCTATTTGGAATGCCAAATAAAATAGTCCTTCTTTTTCTTTCTTTCTTTCTTTCTTTCTTTCTTTCTTTCTTTCTTTCTTTCTTTCTTCCTTTCTTCCTTTCTTCCTTTCTCTCTCTCTCTTTCTCTCTCTCTTTCTTTCTCTCTCTCTCTCTCTCTCTTTCTCTCTTTCTTTCTCTCTTTCTTTTTCTTTTTTTAATTCTCTTTCTTGTTAGGGACTGATAACACATTGAAAAAACAGTGAAGTTTAATAAGAGCAGTAGTCAAACTCAACACTGTATTTAGGCGCTTTTATGATCARTTGTGAAATACTGATTTATGTAGGATATCATAACCTTGTACTGCTAAAAGTAGTTTAAAAAGCGCTATGTTCAGGAGGCAGCTTCAAAACATTGGCACCTTGAAAAGAAAGCAGAATATAAATTCTTCATGAGTCCTAAACAGATCTACATATGGTGATTTTCACCTTTGATGCACTTCTGTTTAAATTGTTTTGGCTGTGGCAAGTGTGTGATAGACTGATTTTGCTCAAAATKTTCCAGTAATGAAAAAAATTACAAGGTTTGCCCAATTTAAGTCCATAAATATGTCATCTATGTTTCCTTCCACTGGCATATTATGGGAAAAGAAAAAATAGTCTTTATTCCACTTTATTTATTTAATTGTATAGCATAAAAAGAAACTTCTGTAGTGCTTAAAATACTTACGATAACATTACTGCAATAAAATTGTACTGTGTTCTATTGTTAAAATGAAATTTTATAAAAGAAAAAAATTAAATAAGCATTAAGTTTGTTAATTTTGGCTTTGGATAATCAGTCAAACTTTTATAAATTACTAAATAAAATCAGTTTAAGGAGGTAATTTGGTTTCAAATTTATTTTAATATTTTTGCCATTGGAAGTGTAAGATGGAGATTAGAGGTAATATTTTTATTAGACAAGATGATACAAAATGGTACAAATATGAAGAAGAAAAACCTGAAAACTACAGAGATATTCAAATAAAGGGACTAATTTAAAAAATGAAAAACAATTAGTTTAAGAAAATTTAAATGCTTATAAATAAGCTTTAAAAAAACTAAAATGTTTATAAGTATTCAGAAACTTCAGAACTTGACACTAAGGATCAACTTACTTCTGATCCACAGGTGGTGTAACCTTAATAATGCATTTTCATTGGAATAAAAACACCGGCTCTTCTCATCAAATACTTTCAAATCCGGGTATTTCAAAGGACACAATTACAAGCAAATGGCCACAGGTGAATTCCTTAAGATTATTTGAGACTCTATTTTTCCTTCTTTCCCTGTTTCTATGTCCCCTTCACTGAGTCAGGAATTCTGTAGCCCGCAAATTTTATGTCCATTCGCTACAGACATCCCACTTCATTACTCCTTCTAGTCTTTTTTCCTTACTCCAAATTGCCCACTTTATTTTCTCTGTGTCTCATGTCTCCCTTTATATCTTCATTCCTTCAGAAATATGTACTTCATGTAGTAGGTACATGCAGCAGAGGGAGTTATATAATTTTTTCAAGAAAGGATCTAGATACTCTGCTGTTGAAGAACAGAGTAAAACAACATGGTATGGTAAGGTTGCTTGTAATTAAACTACAGATATTTTATTTCACTGTCTTTTTTACCTAATATTTAATAAAATAATTAATTACTGCAATTAATATTTCCAGTGGACCAAATGAGATCTTATTTGAATAAACCATCCCACTTAAATATCCTATTTCAGAACATTTTATTTTTTAAGAATTTGATTTTTACCAACTGAAATATCTTCTTCATTGAGGTTGTATTGAGAGGTTTTTCACTAGAATAAGACTTCCAATTACAATTTTTGTATCTGGATCATTTTAATTGCCCCCATGTTTTCATTTCAAAAGAGTAAGGTGAAGTTAGGGATCAAAATGAGGACTATGAATTGCGACTGCTAGACTGCAACTTATATTTTAAAATATTCCTGTAAGCTTTCCTGTAACAAAAAGGTGTGCACATTGATTTTTAAAGAATTTGTAGCATTTCTTCTAAAATGTGTATTCATAACAAGTGTAGTGTCTTTTTAAGTCCCCGTCTCATCCCTCCCTATTTTCCTTCCATGTTAGTGCTGTTGAAAGTGCAAATCCAGTGGGAATTAGTAAGGGATAATAACAATATTAATAGCAAAACAAAGTTATTCATTGGTCACAAAATTCAACAGAAATTATTCTTAAGACAAAATAAAAAATATAATATCCTAAGAAGCAAAAAGCTCAGAGGAGAGATGTAGGAAGATACATTTATAGAAAATTGGGTAGCAGATTTCCCATTCTACTACTGTCAGTTTCTGAGTTTGACCAAAAAAACCCCCTAACAACCGACAAACAAAACAAACCAACCAAGGAGGTGAATTTCAGTCCTATTGCTGAACGGAACAAATAAGAAGACTGACTCTGGACATCCTAATGTGGCAAAGAACCATGCACAGCGACAACAAAAGGAGGTAGACTGGGCAAATTATCTGGACAGATTGCTCTCTCTGTCTCTTAAAAGATGTGTAAACCCTTTCCATTTTAAGTACATGGTGCCCCTTGAATTCAGGAACAGGGGCGGATCCTTGGGTGCTTTTTACTAAGCTGCAATGCTGACTTTATCCCTACAGTATCTTCCTATACATGAGTTTTATTTTGCATTCTAATAAATAAAACTGATGAAGAAACATTCTCTGGTGCTGAGATCAACTGGCATAGAGCACTTAATTTCATGCATTTCAAACTCTGTACCCCTCAGTATGCTTTACTCTGCTGTACCACCCTTTGGTAATGATCCCTGCAAATTTGTATACCCAAACCATGGTGAGGTAGCTTCAGAAAATGCTACTTGAACTATAGAAAAAAAAGTATCTTAGGCCATCTTGATAATACCTGTGTACATGGCCYCCAGAGCAGTACCAGCTATAGTTTCCTTAATGGTATTGACATAGCCTTAAGGGCCTTCTGCTCATGATTTTCACCTTCTATATGTTTTCCCCTGTGTAATATAAAAGCTGGAGAAGGTGAGAACAAGGACTTAAAAATGCGCAATTGCGGGGTTGAGTGATCTGAATTCAGTGCAGAGAAAAAGAAGGAAGAGCAAACACAGTTATTTCAAGTGAATTTTCTGACTCCTCCCTACAGGGAGACCAGGCTGAACTCAAGGGCAAAACASACATGGGGTTGCTCCAAGTTTTATCAGCATCCTTTATAGACATTTTATTCAGCCAGGAACTTATGAAGTGCAGGAGCCAGCAGAAAGGACTATATGTTCTGGCACAGTTTTAATAATAAGGGCTGGAAGAAGAGACAGAGGAAGTAAATAAGTCTGAATTTTACATGACTTCGGGTTTTTTCTTGATTAACTGGCTTCTGTTAATCATTTATAGATAATGTATACTAGAGGAAAACAACAATTTCTCATATAATAAGAAATTAATAATTCTTCTTCAGGAGTACCACAAGCTTTTAAGGACATTTATCTTGACAATAACAATGTTAGCTTTTAATTGCAGATTTCAACAGCATCCACCCATACATGGAAAAATAACACCTGTATGCTGATATACAGTTATATGCATTTAAATCCCTTCCTGTTATAGGAAAATACACTACAACTTGTTTCTTTGTCTAGTTTCAGTCAGGTATTCCTTTCAAAATGTAAATTTTAGAGCAGCTCGTCTATTAATAAATCAGAGCCTTGACATTACTGAGGGAATGAGTGACTTTGGTGTAATCTAAATAGGCCTATCATTTCAGTTACTCAATCTGCTTTTATCAACAGACAAAATAAATAAATACAAATTGATTTCTGTTACCATGTGCAACTATATATTGGGCATTATTTTGCACATTGCTGTCTATCTTTCTATTAAAAGCATAAAGTATTCTGAGACATATTATGCCTTATGGCTCTTATAACTGCAGAGCAGCTGGGCTAAATTATCAAAGGAGGATGCACAATTAAGCAGGATCTTACWAGTACAATCAAGGTCTGTAATTAAGCCTCTGTCTCCATAGACACATCTGGTCCCTGCCTCCTCACTGTGCTCTGGAATCTGAGAATTACTGTCGTTTGGCAACAACGTGTGTGTTGGGGAGAGTGGAGAAGGGGGTTGTGCCTACACTGAGTACTATACACCTCAGAAAAATGTGCAGGATCAAGATCTTAGTGTTAATGAACTGAATTTCAGAGGAAGACATAATTTACCTTCTTACAAGGATTTAAAATTTCCACTAGTCACATATTTACCTAYATCTATTTGCCTGCTTTTGAAAAAACACGGTTATCTGAAAACAGTGGCATGAATTACTACATCATACTTTAAATAATAGCACACAGTTTTCTGTAAAACAGCTTGGCCTTTTTTAAAATTATATGCATTATATAAGTAATGTGGTAATGCCTACAGGCTAAAAAGATTTTCCATTTCTATTCTATACTTTATTATTAGTTAGAATGCATTGAAAATGTGTTATTCTGTATTGCACATATAAAATTAAAAAATGCATGTTATAGAACATATATTARGGGACAAAATCACATGACTCTAAATTCAAAGTAAACAGATTTTAAATTGTCTCCAACAGGTCCCTGTCTCTCCTTTGCCGAGGACCCCAGAGCTGGATGCAATACTTGAGGTGTGGTCTCACAACAGCAGATTAGAAGGGGAAAATCACCTTTCCCAACCTGCTGGCCACACTTCTTTTGATGCAGTTGGCTTTTAGGTCTGCAAGTGCACAATGCCAGTTCATGTCCAATTTTTCATCTAACAGTACCCCCAACTCCTTCTCTCTACCTGGCTGCTTTTAGTACCTTTATCAYCCAGTCTGTACGGACACTTTGCCTTGTTGAACTTTCTTATATTTACATGGGCTTACTCCTCCAGCCTGTCCAGGCTCTGGATGGCATCCCATCCYTCAGATATGTCAACCGCACTACTCAGCTTGGTGTCACCTGCAAGTCTGCTGAGAGTGCTCTCAATCCCACTATCTACATCATCAGTAAATTTATTAAATATTATCGGTCCCAGTGCAGGCACCTGAGGGAGACCTCTTGTTACTGGTTTACACTTGTACATTAAGCCATTGACTGTAACTCTTTGAACATCCGTCCATCCATCCATCCATCCATCCATCCATCCATCCATCCATCCATCCATCCAATTCTTTATCCATCAGAGAGTTCACCCATCAAATCCATAGGTCTCCAATACAGAAATAAGAATGTTGTGCGGGACCTTATCAAAGGTCTAGGTAGATGACATCCRTAGCTTTTCCTCTGTCCACTGGTTCAATCACTCTGTCATAGAAGGATACTGGTTAGTGAAGCAAACACATCCAATTAACAGCTGAGTAGAAGTGGAATGGGAAGTGARGGTACAGAGAAAATCAATCAGCGCACACATTGTCATTGCAAACATGCAAGCATATATATCTAATTAACAAGAAGCATGCTTTCAGTCTTTGAAGGATATATGGGTTTTACTGAGTTAGTTCCTGTTGAGTCACAGTGGCATGAGTATAAACCAGTCTCTGTACAAGTGTCACAAATGTGAGAAAAGATAATTATATCTGCACTGCAGATATTTCCTGCTATCAGATTTATGTAAAGCCTATTGTAAATAGGGAAAAAGTTCTCAGCAATTTCAGTTGTTCTTTTATTAAGCATCATGTGAAGAGTTTGTTTATAATATAGTAAGTAGATTTTGCATTTAAATAAAAATGGTTTTGCTAATTTTAGTGGATGTATTTAAAAATCCAATCACTGTGCAACAAAAATTTGTAAAACTAAAAAGTTTGAGATTGTTCTTTTCTGTCTAGATCTCATATTCTGTTGTAACTATGCAATGGATATATACTAATATACAAATATATGAACTCACCTCTTCTTAAACTGGAGCCAGAATAAAGTTACTACTTCACTATTACTTTATTCTAATGAAAAAAACCTGAACATCTTAAAAATCCTTTATTTTATCAAGGGGGAGAAAAAACGTGGGCTAGGTTTCAACATTCAGCATAGTACATTCTAATAGGAAGAAGATTGCATATTGAGGCCAGAAACACACTGCTGGCTCTACACCCTTGCTACAATGCAGACAGTAGCTGACCTGTGCATRTAAGGAAGATGATATTAAAATTAAAACCATGAACTTACCCTGGGCRGTTTTTTCCCACTCTATTCTGCAGATTTTATGAGTAAAACCTTCAGGAAGTTTTTTGAGCCCTTTTATAAGAATAATTTGAATCAGAGTTTGTTAGGACTGAAASTCATAACTTGAAGGTTGTATTTAGATATTTAGTAATTTCTGTGGCCCATGAGAAATAGCTAGGATGTACTATAAAGACATTTATTTTGAGAAAATAAAAATATACTTAAAATGATGATGCCTGCTCRACACTAGACATTGGGAGTTTTGAAAACTGCACCTTTGAATTAGATCCTATTTTACTGGCAAAAGTCTTGAACTGCATTTTGTTACTTGACTATCTTAGCAAACATGAACTTTGTGGTGTTCTTGTTACTGAGGAAACATATTGCAAATGCCCTACCCCTGTTGCATTATAAATGATGGCACAGTAGCCTTCTGCTGTTCAAAATAAAAGGAATGAAAGGGAGAGCCAGAAATCAAAGGACTGCAGCAGGTACATAGCCAGCATTCGACTGCTGAGAAATGTTAGAACTATTTAAGCCACCATTTMTAAAATTTTCCTTCCACATCCAGAATGCACCTGTGGAACACACAGTCTTTCCTTGAGTCTGGGAGAAGAGGAACAGAAACCCACATGAAACATTAAATTTTCACTTTGTAGCTTTGACTATTATAYTAACACCAAGTCCTATTTGATTCTAATTAATTGATTTCATAAATATCTGTTTTATGAATTTCAAATATAGGATTATTTCATATTAACTGTATGAGTCATTGGTTATGGAATTGTAATAAAAAATTGTATTATTATTGTTTATTATGTATGTGTAAGTTTTTTTCCCAGAATATTTCAGAGTTTGACTTCTGATACTATATGTTTGTTTACCATAAGGGAAGTATTAAAAGCAAAAAAAAAAAGCAGCTGGAATGAATTTGTGCTTTTTGAGAAACCTTACCCTTAAGCTGAATGACTGTTACCCTGTAGCAGGACAAAAGATTGGAACTGGGTTTAGCTTTACAGAGAGATAAAACCTAAACCCAAAAATATTTGCCAGATGTTTTGGGAAACTGTAGCGTTGTGTTTGTGCTCACAGAAAGTATTAGTCAATAAGTATATCATGATGTCAGTTCAATACTTTTCCATATCTTGAGAGGCTGGACCTCCAACCACCTACTTTTCTAAAATACAGAGGAGAAAAAGATCTTCTTRCTGTATTTGTTCTAGACTACAGTGAAACAGTAGCCTATGTTCTGAACGTAAATTGTATAGATAGTGTGGCTTGGACTAAAATGAGGTTTTAAAGATCATAAAAAAGATAWAATTTCACAGGGACAAAAATGTTCAAACAAGWGGCATAGACAAAACTAGTGAAAAATCATGGCAGCCAAGTCAAATACTATTTTAAGATGAAAAGTAGAAACTTAGCTTTCACCTTCACTATGTCTGTAATGAAGTAACWGTTGATACCACACTGTATTATTTCATGAATCACATAGAACATTTAAATATCAAGAAGGAATGCATCTGATTTCAATAAAAATTTCAAAAGAAACTAGGTTTGGGTCCAATGTGGATATYGGTTTGTACCCGGCAATACAGTTTGCCCTACAGATGTAATGAAATATTTGACCCTCTGAAATACAAGGAAATTTATTTCAGTGCACTCTAAGAACTGCGGGAAGTAAAATAACTCCATAGACAAACACATTGATTCATGGTTAAAGATGAAGCAGTTTTAAAGAAATCAATTTTGATGCAGTTATATGTTATTTTCTGCAAGGGACACTTCTTTGATCTCAGGCTCAGGTGACAAAGCCTTATTGTGTCCTCTTGCTTAAACTCTCTCATCGCCACACAGGGTTTGTTCTTCARTACTGCCTAGGGGGGTGTGCTATCCAAGCCTAGATGCTTTTTGGGTAAGAGCCAGCATACAGAAAGCAATGTTGTAGATGGTGCTGGCAATTAAGTACGAATAATGGCAAACCTTCTTCCTGTCCCTGTGCTACTTATACACACAGATACAGCCTCAGTGTGTTGCGGATGTTTATTAATATCACTGGTGTCAGCATTATCCCTTACTTAAATACAAGGCACACCTTCAAGACTTTTGTTTTGAAAGTTACAGTGCATGGCAAATAGGTTCACTATATATGAAATTAAATTCTGTTAGTTTATAGTCTATACCTGGAAGAAAATAGATTGTATAAAATTAAAGTATGCACTTGGGAATAAAGCCTCCTCTATTCTTGTGCTGCAGGCAGGTGCTACCTATTTAGCAAGTCACTGAGCTGTTTATGCTTCATAAATCCCRTCTACAAAAAAAGGCACATTCTACTCATTAACTCTAGAAAAATACTAATAACCTACAGTTAAAAAAAAAAGGGGGTGAAAGAGGTTAAATAATAGTGATATTCATCTTTCTTTAAATATCAGTGAACTTTATCTTTGAAGAAATCATACATTTTGTTTAAAAAAAAGCGATTAAGATATGTGTRGATAAAGAGTCAAAGTAGTCTATGGTAAGAGACTAGGTCTGTCCAATAGGTAACCTGACAGGACACATATGATAATATTATTCCATCTAACTGAAAATCATAATTGTATTTTAAGATTAATGGGGTGTATTAATATTTAGCATTACATACTCCCACCTTATCCTCACTAGAGATTAATGAGCATTCAAAGAATGAGCAAAATCTGCAATTAGAAATCATTTGTCATTTAGAAGGTGTCATTGATCAACATCCAGCTTTCAGTAGTGTATTTGATTTCTATTAAAAATTATTTAATTTCTATTCTTGTTAAGTATCCACAGAAAGATCCTTCAGCCCCCACTCATGTGCACACCCTGGGATTATASATCCGATAGGGGTTGTCCATTTCGGAGGTCCTTTATTGAGAAAACTCACATAAGCATGCTTAATAATGGTGAAAAAAGAGTGTATGCTTGGTCTCCTAGAAAAAAAATATCTAAAAGTGCAGCTGCCCAATACTTCTCTAGCCAACAGAGAATTCCTAGTTTATTAATCTGATATGCTAGTTTGTCTCATTTGGTTCTTCTAGGGAGCCTGGTTTGACCACATTTCCAGATATACCAGGTGCCTAAAGTGAGATTGAAGGTTTCCACATTAAGAAACACTGCAGCTACAACAAATAGAAAGATGTTAATGTCACTAATGTTTTTCCACTCTTTCTGGAAGAAGGACATATAAGTAATAATAATAGTGAGAAAAAATTCTATCCCAGTCCTCAAGGAATGGAGCTGGAATATTCATGCAGATTTTTCATCTTCACATGACTTATGAATTGATGGAAAATTATACATTGCCTCACTGCATTATCACAAAGCATATTTATCATGGTTTAGTTTGAATGACAAATTTGACATTTATTTCTCTGTTATTAAGATTAAAAAAACACAAAACTCAAACTAAAAATCAAATTAAGGAGATAAAATAAACCTATGTGAAGCAAGCAAAGTAGTGTAATTAGATGCACTGTTTAAGGAGATGGTATATTCACTGAAGTAATGAAATTATGTTGCTTGAAGAGAATATAAATATTTTCACATTAACCTGMCATTACTTTAGCTGTTATTAACATTCAAAAGGATTCAGCCAAAGAAGCACAGGGGCTGTTTGAGATCTTCAGTGTTGTGGAGGAGTCTTCACATCTGTACACCAGTAGGGGATGCCAAAAGAAAATATAAAAGTCATCTTGTCCCATGAGCATATACTTGAATTATGAGTGGATTCCTTCATATTTCATACCTTGGTCTTTGAATTCTGAAGTCAGAAAGCTGAAAAAAAGAGTATCAATAGAAGAAAAATCACAAAATAACCACTGCAATATAGTGATTATTAATCAAGAYATAGTAAAACTTTGCAATGGAAGAAACAGACTACTTTATTGGTATACAAGTAGTGCTCTGAAAAAGTTGATGATATTAGGACTATTACACATAATAAAGAATAGGTTTGTAAAGAATCAGCCAATATGTATCACCACAGGAAAAATAATCTTTTTTTTCTTTAAGGAAGTATATAGGTTTGTATTTATGATTTTAAAACATTTTAAGTGTAGATTAATTCATTGACATTTCTCTCTGAGTTTGGCAATTGGTTTATAGGTTCCCCTATGATTTATGATTTATTATTTATTATTATTTATGATTTATAGCATATCACTTTTAATRCATTTTTCTAATTTAAGTTATATTTCTATACTGTGTGGTAATTAAAACAATTACTTTTATTAAATGACATATTGGGTTGAAATGTCATTTTGCTTTATGAATTCATGCTGACTTGCTTGTTGTTTTTAACATACTTTTTCTTTACAGCATTAGCATTCTATGGTGCAGTTGCATTAAACTAACTGAGCTAGGCAGGCATTCAACCACAGGACTTCAGTTATATGATGCTCAAAATTGTGAAACGTAACTTCTCAGTTCCAGCAGTAGAATTTACAATGCAGAYGATTAAGTTTGCATAAGCTGTGATTCCCATAAGCCTCCTTGAATACTGGAGTACTCCGATGGAAAATAGAAAATAAGAAAGGGATAGACTCAAGTGGGTTGTCTAAACTGGATTGTCATGGTCTGGGGACCCCAAGACAAGAAAGACGTGGGCCCATTGGAACAAATCCAGAGGAGGCCACAAGGATGATCAGAGGTTTGGACCACCTCTCCTATGAAGACAGGCTGAGGGATTTGGGCCCATTCAGCCTGGARAAGAGAAGGCACTGAAGAGAACTTACTGCACGAGTACCTAAAGGGGGTCTACAAAAAAGCTAGAAAGGAACTTTTTACAAGTACATGGAGTGGCAGAACTATGGGGAATAAATACCAAATTACAGATCCATCTACCTTCCATTGATCTCATAAGACTAATCATCTCAGCTAGAATTTACACCTCAAAAAGTTATGAGAGGTTGTGAGAAGATGCAGCCACAAAGACAGCTTTGGGAAAGAATGCAAATTAAGAAAATGAACTGGGGTCCATATGYATATATTGCAGGGCTATGTTCACTATGGCTCAATTTGTTCAGCAGACAGCTTTTTTTAGTGTCAACTGACACTTTTTATGGCTTGTAACTTAGGTTTCAGTGCTGTGCTAATCAAATCTTGGTGTCATAAATATCTTGCAAAGTGTGACATATCTGACTTTGACAGAATAGGGTACTGTTCACCTTGACACTTCATCTGCCACTTCATCCACTTCACTCAGGGGAATCTGAGAATTACAAGGGAGTTGAAACAGATGAAACTAACGTGGTTATACAAAGGATGCCAAAAATATTTTTAGATTTTATGTAATACAGTATATTTTCAGAAGTTTTTAAAAATATCCTGTAATTAGCAATTATATTTTCTTCTGCCGTTCAACAGATTACATTAAATTATTATTTCTATTGTCCAAATTATATTTCTTGAAGAAATATGTCGATTACTTTGTATCTACAAGATTATTCTTTTCTAATTATCCATTGCACAAATGGTAATCAGTTGTKCTGCATTGCAGCATCAATTCAGTAAAATAACGGCTTATAAAAAATTGTCTGTTAGTAGGGGGGAGAGGAGCCTCCAGTCTATAGGACTTCTGCTAGCTTTTATCATGTTTAATTTGCTTYGTCATTCACATTATTTTCTTTCTGATTTCTTAGAAATTGATAAAGAAGAATACACAGAGTACTTAAATAATAAAAGTGCAGATCCATTCTTCTATACAAATTAGCTGCTGAAAAAGTTAAATAAATTACAGGCTCAGTGCATAATTCCCATCTTATTAATGCTGTCTAAATCCCAGTTTCCAAACATACCTTCCATCAAGACACATCTCCTTCATTTCACCTCTATCTGCTGCTGTCAATCCACACATTTCCTCCACTTACAAATTCAAAAAACAACATTTCAAAGAGTTTTTCTCTGGACAGGAGCATACTGAAAATATTGCTGTTACAGTAGGAAAYAAATAAATAAATAAATAAATAWGTATTTTATCTCATTTGCATRGCAGCAAASTCTTCTTCTCAGGAAAAATATATTACCAAAGTGTAAAATATATTCCAACAATTAAGTTATTCAGGTGGAAAAGAAGAACAGGTTCTGGAAACGTCTCTTGATGAAAAGAATTTATATTCACCTTCACTGATTCCCTTCTGAAACATATTTAACTTCATTCTTCTTTTACATGTCAATTTGTCTACTCCAACACAAGCACAATGGCATTCCTGATAGATACCTGTTCTGTAAAGCCTCCAGAGTTAGAGACTCTGCAGACTTGCTATGGACTTTTCTGATGTCTCCTAGCCATAAGAAAATTTAAATAATRATTTGTTCCATTATTCTTATGTAGTTCACTATGTATACAGGATGCACGTTATTGCATTTGCAGGAAGCTTGTGTGGGTTTGAAAAGTATCCTCATGCCAGAGCCACAAGAACACCCACACACCCTTTCTAATCATCTTCAAACTAAGCCATTCTCACAGTAACTTAACTCATAAATGACTTGCAAGTGAGTTGGAGAAACATGGCAAATATAAGTAGTGTTAAACTACAGAGGATTGTCTAGGGACACCATACCTTATTATTTTAAATTAGTAAGTGYGGATGGAATGCTTTTTTTGTCTTAGTGGACTACAGAATCAGTGGTACTTTGGAGGGTGTTTTGATTCAAGATGACACTGGAAACTAAGAGCATGGCTACATAGGGGGTACTGCCTTTAGACCGGAACATTCAGCTGCTTAAAGGCAGATAGGAGAATGGCTGACTAGTGACAGCTCTGACAGGAAGAGTCTGAAGCTTAACCCATGGGAACCATATCAATACATTTCAAAGAAAAAAAATTAATTTCAGAAGATCAAGCACCAATAAAAATAAAAAGGCAAGTAAAGACATCCAGATGCTTTGCTTATCAGAAACATGTGTTCCTCCATATGACAGTATTTAGGTAAGGACAGTGCATTCATAAGGACAGGTGTGCCAGTTAGAAAACCCATGGAACAATGCAACACAAACTTACACAATATACATCATAAAATGCAAAATGAATAAATACTGATTTCAATCTTCCATGGAATTCATTGTGTTTTATTTACTACTTTACCTTCAGCTGCTAAAAAAATATCTTTTTAGACTGAAATTTATTAATGCAACGAAGCTATCTTTTTGAATGTCTTCATACCTGTACTAAACACTGAAGTGACAAAGAGAAAGGCAGTGGAAGGAAACCTTGTCCATCTCCCCATCCTTGTAGCTTCAGCCCTGTGAGTGATTAGGAGTTGGTCACTTTATTTGAGATAAATAGCTTTACCAAGAAAGAATATTATCCAGACTTTATCTTTCCTCTTGGAGCCGTTCCACTGTGTAGTAATAAATTATTGACTCAGTTGGTGAGAAACAATAGCATTACAGCCATAGAAGTTAGAGTGCACTGATGGGAAATGAAATTTTCATGTTCAGGTCCTTGCTTCAGTGAATATTCAAAAAGTCAACAGAAAAAAGTTCAAAGACCAGTAATCCCAACTCAAATAACCTAATTAGAATAGTCTGTATGCATAAGAGACATCAAACAGGTGCTCTCAGCTGTTAGGGGAAYACCCAGTCAGTACATTATTGTCTAGTAAGGAAGCAGTAATTTCTGAAGTAATTTCATTTTTTATATTGCAAATGAATGGTCAATACATTTTATTCCTGGATAAAGTAAAATAATGACTTCTGGGTCCTTTCAGAGGGGAAGGCTACCTGGATCTAAAGCTGCTTTTCTCCATGATAGGAATCTTTGTCTTAAGAGAGAACTCTTCTTCGTACTGTTGAATTGCTTCYACAGATTTTCACTCACTCTGCAGGTACCTATTAATATGTCCTATTATCCCATGTAAATTTTTATGGGCAAAGTCACTGGATTAATAAGTATTCCATTAAATCCATGAGCCCTATTGAGATGGATGCACAAATCCCAAGGGAGCTAGCAGAGGTTATTCTGAGGTCACTCTTTTTAATGTTTGATGGATCATCGTGACTGAGAAAAGAGGCCAAAGACTGGATGAAAGCAAATGTCACCCCCATCTTCAAGAAAGGCAACAAGGAGGACTCAGAAAGCTACAGGCCAAAGAGCCTCATTTTTATCCCTAGGAAGTTTATGGAGCAGCTACTCCTGGAAACCATTGCCAGGCACATTAAGGAGGAGAAAATAATGTAGTCAGTATGGATTCACCAGGGGTAATTCATACTTGACAACTTGTTAAACTCCTATGAGGAATCAACTTGCCTGGTAGATGAAGGGAATATTGTCTACCTGGACTTCAGAGAGGTTTTTGACATTTATGTACATAGCAGCATACAGATATACCTGAAAGGATAGTGCAAGGAGGAAGGAACCAGTGTCTTTTCGATGATGCTCAGTGAAAAGACAAGAGGCAGTGGGCACACATTGAAATACAGGAGATTGCCTCTGAACATCAGTAAGTGATTTTTTTACTGTAAAGGTGACCGAACCATGGCACAGGCTGCCCAGGAAAGTTGTGGAGTCTGGATCTTTGAAGACATTAAAAGAATGCCCAGATACGATCCTGGGGAAATGGCTCTAGGTATCCTGGTTTAATCAGGGGGGTTGGACCAGATGACCTCCACAGACCCTTTCTGGCCTCATTGATTCTGTGATAGTGAATTCTCTTTGGGACGCATTTCAAGGACTGGCATTACAATTTCTCTGAAGAGATAGATCCAAAYGGGCATGGGATTTAAGTTTCTTAAGAGAAAAAGACTGAGTCTTGAGTCTGCAAGCGAGTTCTGTAAGTAGTCTTCTAGAACAGAGAAACCTAAGTTGCATTTCAAAGGTATTCATGCGCTTTATTCAGTAACTGGTCAATGTAGAACCCAATCCTTTTGTGCGACTTCTCCCAGCAACAAAAACTCCAACAAGTTGACACCACCATCACTCCTGTCCCAGGCATATTTAAAATACAAATAATGGTTTTCTTGAACATCTATTTGCATAAAAGTTGCAAGACATTTCAGGGATTCTCCACATTCTCATTTCTTCATGTGGCTTGAAAGTATATTTGATAAAATASGTAACAAAGCATATGATTTACAAGATCGGGTAAAATGGATTATTTGGGAATTGAGCTCTTATTGATATTAAACTTGGTGTTCACTCTCTGTGAAGTTTCTAAAAAAAAATTATGGAGCTGAAGCATAAATCTGCCACTACAAGATTTCCACACAACATTAATACTCCTTTTGGAAGTAACACCCCTCCTAAAATATTCAAACCTATGTTTTTACTAACTCACCATTTTATGTGTGTTGATACGGTCCCAGATGTAAGAGTGCAGGACAGCTTAATGTATCTATTTGAAAATACATCATAAAGTGTATTATTAGGAGCATAAAATTCTATGAATCATACAGAATGATATTGAAGAACAAATAATATTCCAACTAAAGTAAAAGAATCCAAAATTATAGATAATGTAGTTTAGGAAACAAAACAGTGCTTTTACAAATACATGCCCACATTTTGGTTTTTTTAGTCTTATTTCATTGCTGAATGCAAATACCTTTTTAATAAACTTGTCACATTACAAATACATGCAACATTCCAGTAGAAAATAGGATAAGCAGAAGTAATTAGTTGGAATATGCAGAACAAGGAATTAACCTTAAAATATTTACAGCATTAGTTTTGATCTTCCCTTTGAATGGTTTATATGCTTAAATTAATTAAAGTTTTACAGGAGCTTTTGAAAGGATAGTTGCAATCTGAAATCTTAAACATCATATTTTCCATGTATTAGAATTGACTTTTATAGTTTAAATTATTAACACAACAAAGGAGATAATTAGAAGGTTTGTTTAATAGAAGATGTTAATTTATAAATCATTGCTTCATAAATATATCACTTTTAAAAATAACTAGAAACAATACTGATAAAGGAAAATAGATCAGCAGGGTTTAAGAATTGTACAAGATGTATTATGAATAAAAAAATGATGCATCAGGCTTTAAGTTTCCATCCTCCAAAGTCTAGGTCAATAACCATCACATACTGAAGTTAGAAGAAAAAATTCAACTTCCAAAAGTGACATTCAAGTAAACATTCAGCTCAGAAGACTGACATTATATTAGATCTATTTCAGTAAACAAAAGGAAGATGACAATTCATTGATGCAGTGCAGTAAATGGAAGACAAAGAAGAAAATTTAAAGGGGTTAAATAAAATTAAATGTGAAAAGACGTAAATTATTTTAAAGGTTTAGTTACTTTTCATCTAACTTTATGATATATTTATTTAAATACAATACATATACATTTTTTTCAGTATAGATCTTTTCTCAGTGTAAGATTTGGGACAGTAAACAGAAACTGGCATATTTATAACTCTAGAAAGATTTTTGTTCATGAATAGACAGCGTAATCATCCTGTCTGTGGAAGATAAAATATTTCAACATACGTTTATATTGTTAWGACACACATATAATAGACCTAAATACGTATTTGTTATTCCATTAACTAGATTAACAACGTATGGTATGAACGTACCTCATCTACCAGTTGTATATTGCTTTGTACATCTTATGCATAGCTGCTGATAAATGGGGCAATAAAACATTAACAATGCTGAAGCTGTATATAACATGGCTTGAATGGGTTTTTTTTATCATTAATATTTAATAAATTAATTAATGTGTTGAAGTAATAAACTTAAAGCTTACTTTGTGTTATAGCAGTGGAGCAATATATTTTGGCTACGAACAATAAAGCCACAAATAAATGCTTTCAGTTGGCAGCCTCAAAGAAAATTATTTACACAATGCTTACACAGCACTTTAAGAAAAAACACAAGCATTCCACATTGAGTTGATAAAAACACTTTAATAAGGTATAAGATGGAGAAAACTTCTCCTTTATTAATGAACTAACGGTTTTTCCCTTCTTATTGCTACCCCACTAATTGACAAGGAGTTTAACTTCATGGAATAAACTAGCACAAAACAATAGAGAAAAGCATTTGTCAAAAAGATTACCCTACTATCATTTTCTGTAGAAAAAATAATTTCTCTGGCTATTACTGATTTAAAATAATTTATTTGTTTAAATTTCTTGACCTGTATAGATGTTCTGCAAGTGTTTGATACSTCATATAGTAGAATGTGAAGACTACCAGATTATAAATCCATGCAAGAAAATTTTGAGTATTTAAGGAACATAAAAATGTCTGTGTGGGGAGAGACCAATGAAATATCTAGCACAAATGCATGTCTATGCCAATGTTTAGGAAAGAATATAACAAAAACAAAGAGGCAGCAAATCCAATAAAGTAACTTATGTTACGTATAATTTTGTGGAGTACTAGTGAATAAAACATATAYGGTCCTGATTTGAAATTACTTACATATAGTTAATAAGAAATAAGACAGTGACTTAAATTGCTGAGAGTGACAAGTTTTATGAAGACTACAGAAATCACTCATCAGCAGCCTCAGTGGGCATTTGCCTTCTCCAGATCACCTGACAACAGCAGAATGAACTTGCGGTGCAAAACTTAAACTAAGTATGCACTTCTTCCCATTCAACCTTGAAACGGTCTCATGCTAAGGGAGCACTCTTGTGCAGTGGTGTGGGAACACTACACATGTAAGAAAGAAATGGAGGACCAAAGAAGATCAGTTTAGATGCTGACTCTGTGTAACATATGGCTACAGGTCTGAATATAAACCAATATAGATTCATTTTCATTTACATTATGAAGGGTGATAAATTTCTCCGAAGAGATGGTAACATTTTTATTTGCTGACAGTGGAATGGTATTAAAACAAAACAAACAAAAAAATCCAGTTCAGCTGTTTTGTTAGAAACTGTGAAAAGTGTCAGTGCTTACGTCTTCTGCAGTAACTGTGTGATTCAGGACTAAATTGGGCCAGTGACACTTTGAAATAAAGGCAAGTTACAGCTTCTCTCTGTAGATATTGAATTTATTAGCAAATGTAAAAGTAACCACTGTCACATTGTGACATTCTAACTTCTGGCTTTGTGTTTCTCCATGTCCTTTCAAAGTGTCCTGTCCATGTGCTATATTTAACATCACATAGTATAGCAACTATGCTATACAATATCATATTTTTAGCTCTGATAAAATAATGATCATAAATACATAAACCAAAAAGATTTACAAATAAGACAGTGTAGGAAATGGATGAACTTGCACTTTGGGACAGATTTGGAATTATTCCTGTTTAATRACATAAACATCATTTGATAGATAAATAATAAAATATCAGTCCCAACAAGCTGTATGTAAAAAAGTCCTTAAGTGAACTGCTGTTAAAAATCAATGCTCTGACGAAAGACAGAATTTTCAGGAGGACATTGACCAGAAAATTTAAACTTTTCCTCAATGTCCAGAGGCAGGAGGTGCCCCTGCCAAACCTCCTGTCGTTTGTGAGAGGCATCCAATCAAAACATAACCAATGGTAATAAATAAATATTTTGTAACACTGCAGCACAATACAAATATTATAGATATATCTATATATATCTATATATATTTATATCTATATCTATATCTATCTATATCTATATCTATATCTATATCTATATCTGTATCTATATAGCTACATGTACGTTTTACTTCAGGATGTGAACAGTATGACCAACAAAGGCACAAAGAACTGTGCAGTTTTCTCTGGAAGGCATAATAAAACTTGCAAACAGTGACACAAGTAGCAGATATGGCAGACAGAGAACATAAAAAATAAGATTAGCATAACGGGCTGCAAATAAGCAAGGCATCCTGATAAATGTGTGAGAAGGATGAAGGGAAAATTAAAACCAAGATAATCAGCAGTGGGCACAGATGAGATTCCCCATCTTTTAAGAGGGACAATCAGCATGAAAACACTAGTCTTGACTGAGGGAATCCAGGTAAAAAGAATACTTCTGCTTCATTCYAATTTTCTTTGTTCTCAAAAATCGTAACTAAGAATAACCAAGGACCATATGCTTCAGTGCTATTTGTAAGGCAGCAACTCCATGCTATTGCGTATACAGTTAATTTGGGGTGTAAGTTTCAAAGACTAACAGCTGTGTATATGAACTGCCTAGTAATAGCAGTAACTTTCAAACTGTGCTCCTAACAAAATTTAGTCAAATATTTAAAAGAAGCCAAGTGAATCAGACAATTGTCACAGTGATTCCTAAATCTCAGAGAGACATAACATGCGTAGGTGAATAAAAATGTTTACATACGTGTGTGTGTGTGTRTGTGTATGTATTAGTCTGTTTGTGCTCTCTATATATGTACATGTGTAAAGATATTCAGATTGAGTAATACATATTTACTAACTCCATTCAGTCATGATTTTCATGGACAAACAAAATCAAAATCAGTTTTTTGAACAGTTATTGTACTTCTTTCAAAATGGGTCAGCTAAAATCAATGGACGCTTTCCATTGACTTCCAATGAGTCCCAGGTAAGGATGCAATCTCTGGGAGTTCAAACTGTGACAGTAATTGCTGATGAAAAAAATATTGAAGCATGTTGAAATGTTCCAATTTTAAAGCAAACTTTTTGATATTGATTCAAACTTTCAGGTCTAGTAATGAATAACAGAGGGAAAATATTAGTGGATTCCTGGCCTGTTCCACGTGGTAACACCATCAGCTACATCAAGATAGCACAGTCTGCTAGTGGACATGGAGCAAGGTACATCAGCATCACTTCAAGTCCTAACTGTTACAACCAACCCCACTTGAAAAACAGCCAAAACAGTTTTTGGTTACAGTCAAAACCTCACTCTGTACTGGATATATTAAAAAGTTAAGCACACACAGAGATCTTCAAGGGTCAAAAGGTATTAAGCTATAATAGAGGTAAAATTAGTGGCAAGGAGCTACTATTTTAGTAATAGTAATAGACTTTCAATATCTAATAATGAATATTGCATCTGCAAAATAGTGAAAGTGGACATCACAAGGGTGGCAAGTAAATTAGTGAAAGAGGTAGCACTGTTTGAAAGTTTGAGATCTTTTATACGTGAAAAAAATTGAAGGAGTAAAAATGGTTAAAATACAAACTATGGCATGCCTTTTAATAGCAGGCATCAATTAATTTAGTATTATTAATAAAATAATTAATGTCAGTATGAAAAACATGAAGCTACACAAATCAGCCAGTGTGAAGGCTACTACTCAAATATATTTACCAAATCATTCTTCAAAGAACTTTATAAATTAGGAAAACTGGAGAACTAAAAAACATTGATTTGATAGTAAAGTTGTTGCTTCATTACTGGAAGAAAACTGCAAATTTTTTGCTGCTCTTGTGAAAGCCTGAAAGATTGTGCTCATTTTTTTTTTTTATATCTTTACCAGTTTTCTATATACTGTGCGCACCTCCTGTCAAAAACCGTCTCTTCCTTCAGGGGTTTTAATCTATAATCTGTGCTCCTTCTCTATGTCACTGAGCAAATTCAAAAATTTGGCAATCCTTAGTACACAAAAGCATAGCAAGCTATTTATAACTATAATTCAGAGGCTGACAGATTCCACGTGAGACAGGGCTTGCTGCCTGCAGAATCTCTTTTCCATTTGACAGTGTACAAACTCACCAAATCCTTTGAAAAACAATAAAAAGGCATTTGGATATGTTAGATGTTTGAAAACTAGCAAGTTTCCAATAAGTTAACGAATTAAATATATTATTCTGTCTTACTATTCTTTCCTCTCCCCTGAAAGGATATCTGACAAAATAATCTGTGTTCTATACAAGAGATTTATTTGAGAGGGCACTTTTTCACAACTACTTAATTGTAGAGGCTGTTAAACAGCAAATGAACATGAAGGCATGCTCCACTGAAATTTAAAATGAACCACCACTATTAGTTGAAAGGAGATGGACAGGAACTGTTTATGAAGTAAAGGGGGGAAAAACCCCACAAACCAACAATCATGGTGAAATTGGTTCCCAAAAGCTGCTGTTGTGGATATTAACATTAGAAATCTTGCTACTGTGTGGTGTGAAATTCATAGTGTTCTGAATACAATGGATATAAATACAGAATCACAGAAAAGTTGAGATTAGGAGGATCTCTTGAGACTGTCTAGTACAAATGCCTTGCTAAAATTGCACCAGCTGGAGCAGGTTGCCCATGACCATATGCAGTAGGTCTTGAATGTCTCCACAGACAAAGACTGCACAGATTTTCTAAGCACCCTTTTAGGCACTCTCAGAATGAAAATGTATTTTTTCTTATGTTCTGACGGAATTTCTTATATTTCAGTTTCTGCCCATGTCTCTTCTATTTTTACTGGATACAGCTGAGTGGAGTATGTCTCCATCTTCTTTATCAGTTATAAATACTAAATAGTTTCCTTCTATCTTCCTTCTCTTCTCCAGTCTGAATAGTCCCAGCACTTTCAGCGTGTCTTTGTACCAACAGATGCTTCAGCCCCTACTCAATTTTGTGGCCTTTCACAGGAATATTCATATCTCCGTCATATTTCTGGCAGTTGAGATGTATCTCCCCAGGAAAAGATCCCCTCCTGCACCTACTTGCAATAGTACAGCCAAGGTAACCCAGTAGGTTGTCATCCTGCTTCGCCATAGAGCACATTGCTGGACATAATTTCTTATTTGTGGAAAGGGATTGGTTCAAATAAAGGGGAAGTAATAGGTTTTAGAGTGATCACCTCTTAAAATTGTCTCAAACCAAGGCAACCAGGGGAAAAAAAATGCCTATTGAAATAACTGTAAGGCTTATATGCAACAGTGTGTTTCATCATAAACTAAAGTAGTAGGTAGATGCTAACGCAACAGATGAAAATTTCCTCCTGTATGAAGTTTAACTAATTTAAATCTTATCCTAAAAGTAGTTCAAAATTCTGGTCAAATTCACCTTCTATTAGAGTGAGATTAGCAATTCAGAGTTGTCAACAAAAAATCAAAGTTTATGAGTTAATATTTGAAGGAAGAAACATGCCATATAATCACAAAATTATTTAAATTAACATGTTAGTGCAATGTTGAATAAAGACTAATACAATAAAGATAGTTTAATAAAATTAACATATTAAGCAGTGAAGGTGTAAAGGGCTCAGTTGAAAGTGATGAACAGTCACAATGCCTTCTGAAATCAGGAGAATTTTAAATTACTTTATGCATTCCAATTCACATCTCATTAATATAAATATTGGTTAGACACCTAGTAGAGGGACAGCTGAATATATACTTCCCAGTTTTCATCTTTACCCAAGAATTGTTTTCAGAGGAGATAAATGAGCTCTTGTGGCAAAGCAGATCAACAGTCTACTGGGTTACTTTGGCAATTCTATTGCTAGTATGTTCTTCCTTCTGATCCTTCTAATTTCATTTCACTCCTTTGTCTCCCATTCTCAATACCAAATCTCTTTTCACTACTCTTCTGTGTCTCTGACAGATAGTAGGTAGAATAGCAGAAGTCACAAGCATATCTTTCTTCCCTTTAAGTCCACAACTGTTGCTTTAAATCACTGGGGCCCATGAAGTACTTGCTAGATATCAACAAAACTTATTTCTTTTTAAGATGATGTGGATATGTCTTACAACCGAAAAAAAAAAAAAAAGACAAAAAAGGCCAACCAAACAAAAAAAAAAAAAACCTCCAAAACAGACAAACAAACAAACAAGAATGAAAGAAACCCATATCAGGTCATCTCCACTTACAAAAGAGAATTGATAAAAACAGGAATGTGTCTAGATAGTTATGAACCTGCTATACCATCCACTATTGTAGTGTGAACAAATACATTATTTAATAAATAAATAAACAAACAAACAAATATCCCTGCAAATATATGTTACTTTTTAAATAAAAGTTAATAATATGTTAGTGGTAAATTAATAACTTAAGAATAGTAGAAAAATATTGCTCAGGTGTTCTCCATGAGGCTCAGACTGGCAGGCAAAATGTAGCAAGAATGTTTATAGGTTAAGAGCTGTATATATTTGTCAGACTATGACAGGAGTAAAATGTTTGGAAATTCACTTATTTTGATGTACACATGCTTGGTCTTCCAATGATCACACTGGACTATGGAAAAAAATAGAAATCCTTAGCAGGTTAACTTCTGACTTAAAACATACACAAAATATATATCATATATTGAGATAACAGGTGAAAATAATTAATTTACTTTTGTTCTGGAGTGTGGCAAAAGTGAAAGTTCAGGTCAAAACATGCTATGCAACAGTGTTGCTATGTGTGAAAAAACTGCAGTAACATTTGGGTAAAACCTCAAATCAATATCATTAGCTCACCAAAAAGCCCACACAAACATTGACAAAAGGAAGTCTGAAGATGATATTTGAATAAAGAGAGAAAGAGGAAGTGAAAAGTCTAAACATCAAGAAAACATCATAGATATAGACATGGAAATTGCATAATTTAATTAGGAAGAAARGGATAACAGAAGTAACAGCCAACAAAATTTTGAGAATGACAAACAGAAGTTGTGAAATATGAATTAAAGTAATGGCAGAACCAAGACTTTATGCTTTGCCTTTACTTTGCAAAAACTTAAATATCCTCTCCAAATGACAAGCAGGGAAGGCTGGTCTTCTGAAATCTTGCCCTTGAATGGTTTTGTTGTTTTTTTTTAAAGGAAGTTTTTTAATGCGAAAGAAAAAATAAAATTAGCATATATTCAATTCAATAAGTGCACTTCTCATCCAGTAACAGAGTGGGTAAAAAGTAACTTTGAGAAGACTGCTAAACCAGTAGAGGCAGAACAGGAGCTTTGAAGTTGTTTTTGCAAGAGAAGATAGAAAAAGCCCTTTGAACAACTTATGATGAACTCCTTGTGTCAAACCAACAACTGAGTTCTGTGGTGGTCTGTGTAATTCACTGAGAGTCTAAGAAAAAAAAGTCAGGTATGACAACCATTAGATCGTCTTTCTGAAATTTCTTCTAGCTTGTGTATGTGCYTCTTAACCTACTTTAGTGTGGCATCCTACAGATCTATCCCTTTTTTTAACAGAGCCTTCTACCTCGGGGTGGATTGATAAAGGGAGCTCACTTGACAGGAAACCTCTTATGCAAGATTAAAAGAAGGATTTGCTTTGGTTTTTGCAGCCTCATGAAAAACTGACATCTATGAGACAGAAGGGCACAYGGTCCCAACTCTGAGTCTGTCATCACACCATCTAATGCCATAGAGTGTCTGAAGGTTTCACAAATCTGTTCTAAGGTTTGGAACTATTTTCTGACTGGAATATTAAGCCTTTCTAGAACATTATGTAATTTTGTTTATATGGTAATTGCAAGGTAAAACGAGTGTTACCTTAGGCATAAGGAGATGATATGCTAAACTAAATTTTCCATAGGTGCTCCCGGTGMGGAGATATCACATTTTCCTAATGCTAGCTTGTCATTACTTGGACATTGTATTAAATTATATGAAATTTTATTTTATAATTTTTGTACAAAACAGCAACTTTTTTTAAAGCAATGTGTAAGATTATTAAAATTAACAGGGAAAAAACTTTAAAATTCTTTGTGAAGATTCACTTGGCTTTCATCAGAAAATCAAGAACTAATCCAATGATAAAACTAACATGCGAATTCTCTCTTCGTACACATCTATTTCCATACCAAGAAAATGATTAAACATTACTAACTTTATTCTAGAACATAATACAGAGAATGGAAGAATTATTTTCTTCCTCTCTAAGGCAGTGAGAGGCAGCACTTTCAGCTTTCTTATGTTAACTAAAATATTTTCTGTTACATACAGAATATTGCTGCAAGCAGGTTTCATGTTACAGAGATTTCATGGTTTGTCAGACTGGAGGAACCAAAGCACAAGCTGGTTCAGGCAGTTAAGTCCAGGGACAGCAGTCTAAACAGGCAAGGGTGTGATAATCCAGTAATTCATGGTAAGGCGGCAAGAATTTAAATACTCTGAAAAAACAACTCTAATGAAAACCCCAGTTTCATTTTCAAAACAGATATGATATCTCTGGGGTTCTGAGATCCCCAGTACTCAAGATTTCTTTTTTCCTACTGCCGTCTCAKAAAAAAAAAAGACTTTGGTTGCATTGGATGTTTTAGAAACCCCAAATTAATTTAGCGCCGGCTGGAAAGCCTAGTCAGATAACTAAGAGTCCATGTAGTTTCAGAAGCCATAAAGTTTTCCGAGATTTTTCAGTTTCTGTAATTGTTCTGGGGCTTAAGAAACTACAGAGCTATATATGTATTTAATATGTAAAAAATTACTCTGTATGATCCCCTATATATTTTACTGTCCTGAGATCATCGCCTAGATTTGTGGATTTTTACTAATGTGAACATTAGTAAAACCCTTGACACCATTTCTCACAGCATTCTCCTGGAGAAACTGGCTGCTGATAGCTTGGTCAGGTGTGCTCATTGCTGGATAAAAAAACTGGATGTACAGCTRGGCTGAGAGAGTGGTAGTGAATTTCCATACGTCCACCTGGTGGCTGGTCACAAGTGGTGTTCCCCAGGGCTCAGTACTGAGACCTGCCCTGTTTAATGATTTAATCAATGATCTGGACAAGGGGATAGAAGACACACTCARTCAGTTATTTTGCAGATGACACCAAGCTGGGCAAGAGTGTGGATCTTCTTTAGGAAAGGAAGGCTCTACAGAGGGATATAGGTGGGCTGGATCAATAGGATGTGGCCAGTTGTATGAATAAGTGGTGGACTTGGCAGCATCAGGTTAATGGTTGGAGGCAATGATCTTACAGGTGTTTTCCAACCTAAATAATTCTATGATTCTGTGATTTACCCTCTGTTGTTTACCTCACTCATCAAGCAGAGAGAATTCCTACTTTGTCTAAGGTACACTTAATAACGTTTAGATTAAAAATTGTGTAAAATTTCACAATTCCAACACTAGCTTAAAACAGTCACGTATACAAATAACACTTCTTTCCAGAGATAGTGCATGATGCCAGAATGATGTTAAGCAAAACAAAGAAAACTTCAACTCAGCATAAAGGGAAACATTCTGAAAATGTTGGAGTGATATTTGGGTGTCCAAAGAAACATTCATGGCTGCCCCAGCAAGGCCAATGTGATGGGCTAATCAGAATGGTGTTGAAGACATCACCATCTTCAAGCAGACAAAGAGACTTCAGCACATATTTTCCAAAATACAGAATTTCCAAAGCCTTTTCAAATTTTTTCCCACTTAAATGATGTCTGAATCTATACTACTGGACCCAAAACAATCTGAATACACACCCTCATTGTGTTCTGATTTTTGCCAAAAAAACCTTTAACCAATTTGTTTTGACTGCCAAATCCAACCTATGAGATGAAATTCAAGCCATGAAAATTTTCCAAAAGCGAGGAACAGACCCATAGTCAAGGGTATGCTAGATGCTAAGGACACATTTATTATAGTTCCAGAAAATAATCAGAGAAACTTCTTGGTGAAAGGCCAAAATCTGAGAATTCAGGAGAATTTCAATTTTGACATCTGTTTTAACAGATGTGGGTAAACTGTGTCAGGAATGTTTTCCTGTCTATGAAAATTGTTTTTGGCCTAAAAGCAGAAGAGGATCCACTGCATCATTCTCAATATTAGGTGTTTGTATTAGTTTGCATTTCACAAGCAATGGTTTAATGCAGCAAATTAACCTAATGTACGTACTTTGGGAAAAAAAGAAATTCCTCTTTTATTGCTTTTTACAGGTAATTGAGCATGATCTGTTATTCCAAAAATATGAGGAGAAATTTAGAGTGCCCTTGCACTGTTGCATTAATTTGGAGGAATGGGAACTCATTTTGTGTCCTTCCCTGTCAAGGTATTTATGCATCAGATCTGAAAACCTAAACGCTGCATGACTGGGTAAAGTTTCCAAAAGTTGTGGAGGAATAGAAATCAGATCATCAGCAAAACTGACAATGGACTTAATGTAAGAAAGAGGCTCTACAGTAGAAGGACTGTTAACTATAATTCTATGAGAAAAAGATTTTAATGAGAAGGAATAAGATCCTGCAACAGGGAATCCCAAAGTAGATATTTTCAGGACTAGTAGGCAGATTTTTACATAAACCTACACATTCTTTGATCCACATGCTAAGACTAGTTAGAGGACAGTTAAAAGCCCTTACTCGGATTTAGCTGACTTGCCAACAGCAGTTATACTGATTTTCATGCTTTTGTGCATGTTCCTTACAGTCTACATCAGCAAAAATGGTGAGTGGCTTTTTTGAAGTCTTTACTTTCCCAATACCTCCTGAAAAAGTTAATTTCTATTGCCTTTGCCTCCAGGAAAAGAAGCAATCTTAGGAGATATGAAGAAAAAAACATTTATTTTGCATTATATCATGGTTCACCTCAAGGCTAGAATAGCCAAAGGGGAAATAATAAAACAAGAATGTAAGGGTGAAGTCAGAGGAAGAGATGATAGCTATTTATGCTGTCTCTGACCTTTTAAATAACATCTTAGAACCTGGCCCTAAATTTATCCCCATAGAAATGATATGTGAAATTTATATGCAGAATTTTTGGGGGTTGTACTTAGTCTACAATTAGTTTTGCCTCTGGTTCACTATTTGTTAACTCATGTAATCTCTTGTTTTGTGTATGTTTCCATTTCTCGTTACTGGCTTAGACATTTTTGCCTTCCTCTTTTGAGTTTTTATGTTTATTTATGTATCTTTTCAAATTTCTATGATTCACATTTAAGAACTGATTCCTGTTTTCAGATGTCTGTCTGTTAACCTGTTGACTGTACTTGTTTACTGCCCATTTCTCATCATGAGTCTTSCACAAGATTCTACTGAAGTGCTGTAAAACACAAAACAATACACAGTTCAGAAAAGATGCATCATTAGCACAAACATGCTAGGAGGGAAATACACACAAGATATTTGCGTATTTGTTATGGTTCACATTGCTTTGGTAATGCTTTTATTTGACCAGTTCCTATGTATCTTTGAATATTTTTTCTGTTTACTTGCTGTCGTGTTAAGGTGTGACTAACCAGGATGAATTAATGTTCTGCAGCGCTGAAAGTAGCCCACTGTTTTCCTTGTCTGCTTCCAGCTGCCTACCTGTTACAAAAACAGTTTTTCAGTACTTTACATCAGACTCTGTGAAACACAATGTGCAAAGGCACAGTATCAAAAAAATAGCAGCTTTTTACAGAGGAACTTCTTATGAAACTATGGGTACACCTGCCATTTAGAGCACTGGATGTTAGGCCTTGATTTAATCTTCAGGGAATCCTCCCTGCTTGACTTCCATTTTAATGAGAAAAGCAGACATCACTGTGGCCAGTCCTGTTTATCAATGACCTGGAAGAGGGGATCAGGTGCAGTCTCTGTCAGTTTGCAGATGACACCAAGTTGGGCAGGAATGTTGATCTTCTGGAGGGTAGGAAGGCACTACAGAAGGATCTAGACAGGCTGGATCAATGGGCTGAGGCCAATTGCATGGTGTTCAATGAGGCAAAGTGCTGGGTCCTGCAATTCAGTCACAACCCCCTGCAGCACCTGGGGAAGAGTGGCTGGAAAGCTACCCAGAGAAAAAGGACCTGGTGGGGCTGGTGGAGAACTGCTGAACATGAGCCAGCATGTGCCCAGGTGGCCAAGAAGGCCAATGGCATCCTGGGCTGTATCAGCAATAGCGTGGCCAGCACGACATAGCAGAGCACATTTGAGGTGTTGATGCTGCACCTCAAGTCCTGTGTTCAGTTCTGGGCCCCTCACCAAAAGAATATTGAGGTGCTGGAGTGTGTCCAGAAAAGGGTAACAAASGTAGTGAATAGTGTAGAGCTTGTGCCTTAAGAGCAGCTGAGGGAGCTGATGTTGTTTAGCCTGGAGAAAAAGTGGCTCAGGGGAGAAATAGCGTCAGCTTGTGCCAGGGGAGATTTAGACATGCAAACAGGGAAAATTATCTTCCAACAAGAGTGCACCTTCTTTGCTCCAGCCCTTCCCCTTGTTTTCTTTGAGCTGGGATCCCCAAAGACTGGTCTCACTAACMAAGACTGAGGGAAAGAAAGCATTCAGGACTTTCACCTTTTCCATGGAGAAGATATACATGCTAGGTAGCAGTCTTGATGTCAATGGCAAAACATACAAATATATCAGGAGAAACGGAAGCTGGGACTTAAAGTACAACATTTCCAATAGATTAGAAATTCACTGCCATCAATGTGAAAAAACACCCAAAACTCCCAAACCTATATCTATGGAATATCTATATATAAAATATTTAAACCTATGGAGAAGGAGAGATTTTTTCCTCAGAATATCCCTAACAGTGTCTGTTTTATTTGCTAAGACAAATGGCTAAAACACCCAGGGGAACTGAGCTATGAGCAAGATATATGCATACTTAGACTCACAGTTTTGACTGAGGAATTTGAAAAAAGTGTGTCTTAACATATTTGCAAAAATCTTCTTAACAAAAGCTCCAGACCATTCCAAGAGATCTGTGCTATTAGGAAACAAAACATGCTTTCACATGCTCTAAAATTCTCTATAACACATATGATTCAATATTTGGCTGTTTCCTAGATGAATTAGACAGAGAAAAAATTCTCTTAGTGGACTTCACAGACCCAAGCCACATTTTTTTTTCCAATATGTATTCCTATGGAATAGTTATTTGTTTCAGCACTGCTTCGAATTTATATTTTTGTGGTATAGGTGATGCAGAAATAGATAACTATCATCAAAAGCTTTGTGTGCACATAAAAACACACACACACAAACACACACACAAGATCTTCCAGCTGAACTGGAAATGCTATTATCTGAATCTCTTAAAAAAATCTCTTAGCTATCTTTCCCTCTGGATGTTATCTTTCTGTGGCTTTATTTTATAAGTTACGCTGCCTCAAACAAGCAGTCTAGGTTATATGTGTGGATTTGACACACAGGAACTTGAAAATCTCTAAGATGGGGCTGACACCTGAGCTGACAATAAAAGTAGACTTGATCAACACAAGTGACAATGAAAAATACTTGTACTGACTAATTTCAATGAGGACACAAGTAATAAAGACTCTTTAAAGCTTTCAAGCTCAGCTTCAAATAGAACACATGCAAGTAGACATGATTCTTCTCTATCTCTGTCCTCATCATGAGTAAGGTATTACGTTTACTAAAAGTTTATCTAAGAACTTTGATATTTTACTGCTGGTTCTGCATCATTTAGGGGCAAAAAATCTTTTAGCAACCATTCCCAATTTTCTTTTTTTAAGCTATCATTCATATGAGCACATTTTTAGATATTTCTTAATCTACTCAGGGAAAATCCCACAAAGCTCATCTGCACTTTTCAACTGCTATGGAATGTTTAGCATTTAATATGAAGGATAAAAGAGTAAGAGAATGGACTGAATTCTGTGAAAACCTAAATACCCTGGATATCTTATAGCAACATAAAGAAAAACAGCAGGCACCTAATTGCCATCTTCACCTATACAGTTAAAAGGAGTCTGCTATAAAAATTACATGTAATCAATATGAATGCAGCCAGAAACAGAACCACACATGGCACCCTGCAATTTAATTCTGTCCTTACTACTGCTGGGTTCCACTTCTATATTTATAGTATGCATAATGAATGAATACATTTTAGAACTGATCCAAGGGGGAAAAAAATCTCTTTCCTTTTTGACATATTCAGAATCAACTACTTGTTTTTCTTAAATACAAATTAAAATATATTTGGGTTGTGGCTGAGCTGAGGAAGAATTGAGTTTGGTTTGTGTAGCAAAGAAGCTATGTGAAGGAGAACATTTCCTTAAGTAAAAGAATATATATATACATCATAAACATAAAAAAAATTCAAATAAAATAATAAACAAATTTGCAAAAATAATAAACAGTAGCAAATGCCAAATAATTAACAATTGAATATATATTGTTTTCAGATGTACAGGTATTTGGCTGTCAATCACTTTTAAAATCTGTCTTCTGGCTTACCTTAACAATAACTTTGAAAGTATTTACCATTTAAATAATTTAATGAATAACATTAATAGTGATATGCCAAGGCATAATGGTTTTAAACTAAAAGAGAATAGATTCAGATCAGATGTAAGGAAGAAATTGTTTAAAATGAGAGAGGTAAAACAGTGGAACAGTTTTCCCGGAGAGGTGGTAGATGCCCCATCCCTGGAAACAATCAGGGTGGACAGGGCTTTTGAGCAAGCTGATCTAGTTGAAGATGTCCCTATTCACTGCAGGGGCATAGGATTAGATGATTTTTAAAGGTCCCTTACAACTCAAACTAGTCCTTGATTATATGATGCTATTGTTACTACTTACTGAAAATAACAGGTTTAGAATGCATATGTTGCATTCACTGAAATTAGTTGCCAAAATCTTTGCTAGCAGGAAAATCACGAAGAAGCGAACATTCTGTAAATATGCAAGAATTTTTTTCTGCATGTTTAAGAGGGTGGGCATGCATGCCAAACAGAGAAGAGATTATTTTGCTTTGCAGTCTGTGTCTGTGATCAGACCCAAGGTCTTTGAATGGGTCCCATAGAGTGTGCRCAGAAGACCTAACCAATACCACACACTTCAGAGCTGCCTCTATGTGTTGCATTATTGTTTCTACATGAGCTGCAACTCTGAAAGCTGAGATCGGTGCTTTCAAGAGTCTGAATGTGGCAGATATGCTCATGTCATTGTCTATGCCATGTAGAAACACATTGCATGGAGACTGAACTGCCCATGTTGCCATGGATCCTGGGGTCACCTTGGAAAAGCATATGTTTTTCTTTGTTGTTGGAAACTACTAAATATTCTTCTGTTCAGACTCTATAGCACCCTTTTCCATGTCTCATCTACTCCTCTGATATAGCTGCCATTATAACAGAGCTTGTACTTTGTATTCACAACATTATTATTCAATAACCGTTCTTTTTTGTTGAGAAATCGCCTTCTGTCCTTGTGTTTCACCTTTGAAGTGAAGTAATTCTACCTAGCAGACCTTTCTTTTATTTTAGTATTTGTAAAGCATCATTCACTCTTGCAAAATGATTCATAGAATCATAGAATGGTTTGGATTGGAAGGAACACCTTAAAGGTCATCTGGTTCCAACTCTTCTGCCATAATCTGGAAACTTTCCACTAGACCAGGTTGCTCAAAGCCCCATCCAACACGGCCTGGAACACTCCTAGAAATGGGGCATCCACAACTTCTCTGGGCAACCTGTTACAGTGTCTCACAACTCTCACAGTGAAGAAATAGCATAAAAACATTCTAACAGAATAAAGATACCGCCTCCACTGTTGCTGAGAGACTGTTTATTCAAATTTAAAGTTCCTAAGCTCTAGTTTTCTCTGCAATTGGTTTGCTCCATAACCTCAGATTTTCTGTGATTCAATTGGCTCAGTTTTACTTTGGATTGATATTAACTGATTCAGTGTGATTCTTTTGAAGACTTAGCAGAGCATTGTTCATGATATGAAAAGAAAAACATTGCATGAATGCATATTATCATGTTTAGATGCTTTGCATCAGCCTGCTGCTCRTTGATGTTGCCTATAAGCAAGAATTAATGACATGAACTGTATTTGACAAGAATGTCTTCAGCAATTGCTAGAAGTATAGTGCTATGAATATACTAAAAGCAATGACACTGTCATTGTACTCAGGCTGACAGGCTTTGCTAAGAGGCAAGGAATGTTAACTTAGGCTTAGGTCTGTTAAAATATTGCATTCTGGAGGTGGCTTCCTATGTTTGGCTGCTTTGTTGTGCCAGCAGGATGAACATCTGACGATCTGCAGCAGCTAAAGCCTGTGACCTCAAATATATTGACCTGCTCATGCTGATATTGTTTATTTGGCTACTGGAATGAAGCTAATTTATGCCAAACTGGTTTAGAGAACTTAGAAAACATGGTATAACAAAATGCATCTATCCAGAACCGACCATACACATCTGTCCAAGCTTTAATCATTCACCAGTCTTCCAGATTGAAGGGAATTATTTTTTTATGTTTTTTTCAGGTCTCAGGTTTACAGTTTTATTGTTGCATACATTGTTGTATACATTAAAAGCATAACACATTTCATATTAAGCAGTTTAATTAATGTTAGACAATATAAGCTCCTGAAAAGATTTTACCTACTCAGAATTCTTCATCTGGTTTGCTATTTTAAGTAGCACTTTCTTTTCTTTAATTAAGAAAAATGAGTAGTTAATGGACTGATCAACAGAAAAACCAAAACCAAGTCCTTTTTTAAAAAGATTTTATATTCAATGTGCCTAAATTTTGCTTCTGCTTTGAAAGGTACAGACAGAGAAAAAATGCAGACAGGGGACCATTATTTATTCTCCTCAGAAGATATATTTGAATATAAAATGTTCTTTTCAGCAACTTTAATAAATATTTGTAAGAAATATATATATGTTTTAGACACAAAACTATATATTCTGAGCACCATAATCAATCATTTCTTTAATAATTCCTACTGACCATTTGTCTGGGAAGCATAAACTTCTTAACTGTGTTTTGGCACATTTATTCTACAATTGTTTAGTATTTTGAGACAGAATAATTTCCTCAGTGTATCATCTGAAGTCTACTTGCGCTCAAATAATCCTTTCTTTCTTCTAAAACTGTAGTATAATTTTTGAAATTTCCTTACCCTTTTTGCTAGGATACATTTTATGAATACCAAGAATTCCACTCGTGTCTAAGACAATCTCATTAGATTAAGCTACAGCTACAGCTTCAGCATCTCAGCTTCACCCATGAAAGATCTTCACTATACAAAATACGTTTTTCTTTGAAATCTAATTTCTTCTTTGATAGTTCCACTCTTTTTTTGTGGGTCCTTGCAAAATAATTTTTTTTCTTAAAGATATTAGTTGTGGGTGCTTAGGTGTGTTCTTGCTGCCAGATCTCTTTCTGTTTAATTTTCTTTTTCTTCTGGATGTATGACGAAAATTTGATATAATTGTGTATCTTATCAAAAAACAAACTACTTTCTCTAACTTTAAATCAGGTTCTTAATAATGCTTCCCTCACTTTTGGGGATTACTATTATAACACTGTTTACTGAGATTCTAAATATCTTCCAAAGATCTCTCACTAATCTCAAGACTTGTTTTAAGTCTCTTTTTTGAGTCTCTTTCATAAGACTTATGAAATATAGACTTCATATTCTCTCAAATATAGACTCCAAATCTTTTAAAGGCTTACATTTTCTTAAGTATCTTTGAATTTCTTTTACACTCTTCTCAACAGCTATGAATGTAATGTGATTGTATAGATTGGAGCTTTTACCTATGAGTCCCTTATTTAAACCTTTTATTTTTTCCCCTATAGGTTCACTTCTCATTCTATCTCTGCTGCGGTTACCTTGTAGTGCCAAATTTTGCTCAAATTTACAAATTATAATTCTATTAAATCCTTAAGATGAAAAAGGAGAGGTTTTTTTTTTCTTTTCCTCCRTTAACAATATGAAATTAGTTTTATATAGACTAGGATGCTGCAGAGGTAGTTTTTCTAGTTTGAACAGTCTAGTATGTATGGGTTATCTTAACATTTTTCTAGTCTACAATAATACTTTTAAACTTTTCATCAGAACAGATAACATGCAGTTTTTATAGTAGTATCTATTTAAGGCTATACCATAATCCAAAAATATGACAAGCAAGTGCAGTAATATATACCAAAAAAAAAAAAAAAATTAAACATGAGATTTATGAGAATCAGTGAAATAGAAGAGCTTTAAGTTACTGTTTTTTCAAGTGTGATCAAAGATGATTGACCACTATTTATTAGTCTGCAGTTCCATATGCGATAGAGAACAGAAAAAGTTGATTGTTAGAAGAGTGGAAGAAAAAGAGAGAAAGGGCTAAATTGAATGCACTGATAAAAATTAGACAATGACGGAAATCAGGACAAGAGTGAAATAATTTCACTTGAAAGTTTCTTTTAAATGATGAGAAATGCTGCAGTGTAGACCTTAACAAAGGATAAAATTCCCTTCTCCAATCTGCACTGCAGTTCTTAATGGTATATTCTGCAGCTGCCCTGTATACAGGGCTCCCACTGATATTAATAAATGCTCTTTTCATAGAACTATTGCAGAATATGAATAGAAATCAAGAAGATAAAAATTTTGCTGTATAGAAGGGTTTCCTGATGTTCAGAGGGAAGGTCCTGTGTTTCAGTTTCTGCCTCTGGTCCTGTCATTAGACATCATGGAAAAGACCCCAGGTCCATCCTGTTTACACCCTCCCTTCAGATATTTATATACATTGATCCCTTTCTCCCCAGACTTCTCTTTTCCACAGTGAAGAGTCACAGCTTTAAAATATCATTTTAAACTATCCAATTAAGGAGTGTTATTAAAGAGTTTATAGAAAATTAGTCAAATTATTTTTATGATTTATTTAATTTGAAATCAATGCTGGTATCAATTTAAAGAATGTATAATATGTTAGTTGGCAAAGTGATTGCATTTATACACGTGTGGTGCATTGCATATATTTAGATCTGAATGAATTTATAGGATTACTGTTAAAATATATCTTCATTTTAAAAGGAAAAACTAATGCAGTATTTGATTGATTATTTTTAAGGTATTTCAGTAAACAGCCTTCATGATCCCTAGCATTTCATATGTGACACGTTATAATACTTGTATTCAGTACAGGTACTCAGTTATAATAGTGAAATGGATTTTCAAATATGTATCTGAAATTTCTTTCAAAGAGCAAATAATTTWAAAAGTTATAGTTAAAAGAGTAAAATTGTACATTTGGTAGACAAAGAAAAGGAAAGAAAAGAAGGAATTTTTRAAATTCAGACTACCTCAATCTAAACTGACTTTGAGTTTAAAATAGGTGAGCAAGATGGGGTTTTTTTTGTTTTTTGGGAGGTTTTTTTTATCCAAACTAAGATAAAAACAATAGAAAAACAGTATTATAAAGAATCCAAAGGAATTTCTGCTTAGAGAAAGCAAATAGCTTATTCCAAAGCATAGTAATTAGTGAAAAGCCTTCAACTTCTCATCTAACTTCAGACATAGGCAGTCTGCTTGTCTCTTTGATGTATTGACTTGAGGATTTATTTATAATCAATACAGAGTAGCAGGAATTTTTAGGCTGTGATTTATCTCATCTTAAGTAGATATCTTAATTCAGATGAATCACATATTGCAATTRTCTGTTTTCTTTCATTAGCTATAAACAAAAGCTGAGAACAACTACTTAAGATGCAGACTTCTCCATTTAATTGGATAACCCCCCCTCACTTCAGTGAGTCTTGGATTTCTAGAAGCAAAAGTATGGGTTTTTTTATAATTGTATGATGAAACATATCAATGTGCCATATTAGTCCAAAATAACCCATGAGGGGAAGAGGATGCCTATTAACCTGAAATGGAGTGATTCCATTCACTCTAGGACTGATTCTGCTAATTTCCCGCTAAGACAAATTGATTTGGGGATATTGAGCTGGCCAGCTTGTATTTAAGTTTTAATCGTAACTGAAGTCCTTGCTGCAATAAACTTTCCATGGAAAACAGTAATAAAAAGTAGTAATTTATTATCCTCAAGTTTCTGAATACAATAATTTTTAAATTATTCATTAGTTAAGCAAACACACACATTCCCCTTCACATGCATCTCCTTTCACACATGCTCAGGGACTTCCCCCGCCCCACACACAGCCAGGATCAGCACAGCAGATAATTARCACCTTGGAAAAGACTGAAATGCTAAATAACTCTCTTCCCGTGCAAAATATCTGGTACAATCATGGGAAAATTTCATTTTAATATCTACATCATATTTAAAACACAGCTTTTTATTTTATTTTATTTGCAGAATGTTTTCATTTAATTTGTTTAATTAAAATCATTTATTTCTCATGTGCTGTATTTCTAGGAATATTTTCTTCTAAAAATAGAAAAAAAATTATATGATATATTTTCGGGATAAAACATTAGCTTATACAATTTTAAACAATAATGATATGGAAGCATTTATTTGACCCTCACTAAGATGGAATAAGTATTTTACTCACGGACCATTTACAATGAAATACTTTACATTTATAGGATGGTTTCAAAAATTTTTGATCCTCATTGCTTATTCATTGTAAACAGTAATTTTTCAGTGAATGAAAAGTATGTGTGGTATATCTACACTAGCTAAAACACCAGTTACTACTAATGGCCAGGCTGAACTACAGTAAATAATGTCCTGAATGATGTTTTGCCTTCGTCTTTGTCACTTCATGACACAATAAAGTGTTGAAATACAGAGTTTTTCTCTTTGATATTCTCCCATGTTGAAACCCATCCCATGTATTTTATGTTGTAATTCTTCTATCTTTTAAAATTTAATATGTTCTGCATGGTTTTCATTAGCCTTTCTGTTATAGTAGTGAAAATCATAGACAATTACAATTTTGCGCAACTTTGAATTTCCTCCAACAACTGAGAGAAAATTTGCTCCTATACTTAAATCTGAGTTTCTTCTGTATTCAAACTTTATTTCACAACCATCAAGAGTCTGATTTGTTGCAGCTCAAAGCCCCGTTCAATCTGACTTTGACCACTTTCAGGAATGGGACATCCACAATTTCTCTGGGCAACCTGTTCCAGTGCTTCACTGCCCCCACAGTAAAGAATTTCTTCCTTATATCTAATACATGCCAGAAATTATAAATCATATACAATCTGAGGAAAGTTTTGAAATTATTTTGATTTGAAACATATTTTATATTAATAACAACTTTGAGATGACTAAAATATGTTGACGGGCATTTGAGCTTGACACTTTTTGAAAAGTGCATGGAATTTAAAATTAAAACCAGTAAAATTACAAACTTCTTACAATTTCCTCTTTCCTCTGATATTCAAAGTTGCATATGCCAAATCCCTATGTTTCATACAAATCTCTCAGACACTCTCAGAAAAAGTTTTTATTTCAGACTAAAATATGGTTTATATAGAACGGTAGTACTAGTGGAGGTTCTTTGGGGGATAAGGTAGAACACCTTCTCATTGGATTTGTGTACACAATATATTTTATCCAACCTGGGGAATTCATCCTAAGTGTGTTATATCCATAATTCTTACTGCACCAGCCTCAAGATTCTGTGAAAATGATCCTGTGGACYTTGAACATAGCTCATGTGATGAGAGGTGGTGATGAAGAAGTTGAGGGAGAGAATAAAGAGCATACGGCCCAGTACAGACACCAGAAACTACTTTTTCACATGATCCACAGCCTGAAAAATTGTTTAGTTCCATTTAAAGGCTGTGTTTGACAAACAGGGCTGAAATAGATCTTCAAAATATCTTGTAGATCAAAATCCCTTTGAGCAAATTACCCTGGCCAGTCACTTTGCTGCTGATAATTCACACTTCACCCCAACTGATCAGGCCAAACAATGTTGTTGCAAAAGTATTGTGAAAAAGGTAGGCACATATTCACAGATGCAGGGGAAAATCCCCTTGGATGATGATTCCTCAGGAAAGTGTACCAAGTTATGTACCCTCACCTACTATGCAATATCTAAGTTGGTGGGTTCACCATATGTCAGCACCACTTTATAAAATAAATATTTGATCCACAAAAAATATTTAATATGTCCTATTGGCTTCATTTCAGTCAATGAATAGGCTATGTTCCATTGGCAAAGTGTTTATAGCCATATATTTCTTTAAACTCTGATCATTCTCTATTTTTTTCCAAATCCAGCCGCTGTCTACCCATATTTTTCAGATGTCCATGGTAAGGGTGTAATTAAATTTCACATTCACCAAGTCAAAAAATATCATTCTTGTTATCCTTTTATTARATTACTGACATCTTACATCAGTCTGAGATCTGAAAAGCAAACTTAATTTGCTGTTTGCCAAGTATCATCTATGTGATACAAATTCTGCTTGATAAATCACACCYACACATTGCCATATGATACTACTAGTAATGTCTTCACAACCTTTTCTTCATCGTTAGTTATTTTGGTGAAGTGAATGATTAGAACATAAGCAATGGCATTTGTTCAAGATGTGCCAGAAAGAGCTGCAGTCTGTTCACTTCTTTGCTGCCCACGTTAGCACTGTGCTGTAAAAAAGAAAGATTACTAGGAAGAGTGTTACTTTTAGTCTAAATTTGTAAATGATATTCGGAATACCCTGTTAAATGGCAAGATGCTATTTTAAAATATGGCATCTTAAGGGAAAAAGTCAGCTTTCAAGAGGTTTTGAGATGTTGTTTCTGGGGGAAAAAAAAATGGAGACATCCTAAGGTCTTTAGCCATTTTGTTCAAAACACGGTTCCTTCATGTAGGAAGAAAAGAGGACAATAAATGCAACTCATTTTAAAATGGACCTATATATGTTTCTGGTTGGGATTACTGGACATAATTTCTTGTAAAGTCGAGGGACTGCAGTCAGCTCTCTAATATTTTCCTTGCCTGAAGTTCATCTGCATTTGCTCCTATATCCAGAGTCTCAATTTATTAGTGGTGCTATAGTCCATCCATGCATTAGAATATTCAAGGAGAGCATGTGTCTCATACTTTCTATTTAAAGTTGGCCGGAACTGGATTGGTATTTACAGTTGCCTATATTACAATATTCTTATTTTGACAAGTTTTCTTTAGATAATCTTTCAGCAGCAATAGCAAGCGGTAAGTACAACTTGCAGCAGGGAAAGCCTTGTGGGAAGAGAGAATAGCTACATTCTTCTGCTTTCTCAAGTTTCCTGGAGTTAAATCAATGCCAAAAGGCTTTTCATAGTAATGCTACTGTCTTGCAGGAGTACTTGATATAATCCTACCTTTGATAAAATTACTAATGGGCTACTTTTTGCACAAGACAGAAAATTTTTGTTTTAATAATATGCTTTTAATAAGTTGGAAACATGAACTTATGCACCAGTCATGTGGAATGTATGACTACTTCCTAATAAGTTTCACAATCTAATTTAGAAAATGTTCACTCTGTGTGACTTAAAAATAAGAATTCTAGGCATCTTCATTCTATTGATGTATTTTTTTTTCCTGTTTTTTTTTTAAATAAACTCATTTTTACCAATAGAAATATTTTTCCATGACAGCTATGGAAAATACCTATGCTTACTCAATATTGCAGCATCAGTATATTGTTTATAATTATTTCAACATGGTCCCAAACATTTCTGACTGCTAGGCAGCAGAGGTTAGCAACAGTGAATGGGAATAACTTCTGAACAACTTYGGTAGGTTTCCCAGGAAAGGCTTGCTTTCTGCCGCTGCAAATTTTCCCTGAGATATTGTCTGGTTAACAGTTGCATAAAAGAGTATTTTTGCACAAACCTTGAGGCAAATTCTGTCTCAACTTTGCCAGTGAATTCAAAGAGGGTAAAAACGGTGCTTCACACACCTCTGTCCACTTTCTGTACCAAGAGGGGGTGACCCCAGAAATAAGTTTTTCGTCTCTCTTCAGAGCACAGTGCACATCATCACTTCATGCATCTTTTTCTGGGACTCACGGCAACTAAGAGGCTCTCTTGCTTGCTAAAGTGTGTTCAGCAAAAAAATTTGTACCATTAGCAAATTTGAACATGACTACAATAGAGTCATTTCAAATGCTGTCAGGGTAATACTCTACCCCAGTAGTAACACRCCACCATTAGAAGAGTGTGTAAAAATATTCATGTACATGCCCATGTTCTGGGTTGTTTAAAGTCTTCACTCTAAATATATTTTACATTTTGGACATATTAAAAAAAATCATACAGGAAATGAGCATCTCTCACTGGCTCAGGGCAATATGAACTGCACTTCTTCATTACTCTAATTCACTGGATTTCAGGGAAATTGACACCATCTCCTTTCCCACAGATTTTCTATGAAACTAAGGAGTGGGAGAAAACTTTAAACACTGAAAATATGATTTTGTACTTCACAAGTTGATGGCTTCAACAGCAATCCATATATCAATTCTTTCCTTTGACCCAACAGCTTTTCCTCCTTGGTAATTCAGCTCCCGGTTTTGGCAGAGTAAGGAATACTTTTACTTTGTGTTCTTGGGTTTTCTGAGCTTGGGTATATATGTTTTCTAACTGCCTTGTTCTTGAGAACAAATCATATATGACATATTATCACAATCCCTATTTATGGCACGTTTTCCATTGCAAATTTTTACAGATTGTGTAGGAAAAGACAACAGCTTCAAAGCCTTATATAATTTTGACTTTCCTGCCAAAGAAGCCCTCAGAGAAGAACCACTCAATTGATTCTTCTTGTATTCTGCTCCCTTCCTTTCAAACCACTCAAGACAGAGTGCTTTGTCAGCCATCAGTTGCATCAGGGCAGTGGGAGAACTTTATTTTACTGAGAACACTCAGTATGGTCCAGGATCATAAATCTGTAAACCTCAAGCTGGGGTACTACATTAGGTGTCAAGGGCCATGATAAGACAGAGTTCCAGGACAGCCGCACAGATCACTATCGACATGCTGAATCTCACTCGGAAGTACGTGAGATGATTATATCATTTTGATTTGATTTTTGTTTCAGGAGAAGAAAGTAACAACATGCAGCAGCTGTTGTTTCTTATACAGAAGCTCAGAATAAGACCACACAGTCTTCATTCCAACAATGTTCCAGCCAAAGTTGCAGGTAACTGTAGCAAGAACTAGATCTGAAATGTTTAAGCAGATCAAGGCAAAAAAGAAGAAACTTACTCATCTGTAGAAGATTTTGAAATTGTAGGGTAGGGAGTGTAGTGCATATTTTATATGATGGGCTCACTGGTCTGGCACTGAGCCCAAGTAGAAACAGATTCCATAAAAAAACTCAAACACAGGTATTTAAATACATTATTAGTAGGTAGCTGTCCTTCTGTGTTAAATGCCACTGGGTCCAAGAGCAGCATAGTTTTTACAGAAAGCCTGGTTTAAATCTTCCAACTTCAGCTCTAGTCCAGGCAATCCCTATAAGTAAGGAAAAATAATCTTAAAATGTCTGTGTGATGGAAAACTGCTCCATGAGTCATGCATATGTTATAGACTCTCCACTTGGAATTGCCCATGTCTTCAAAAAAAATTGATAATCTCAGCAAGAGGAGTCAGTGAAATTCTGGTCCATTTTTCCCTTTTTATCTTGCAGAGATTAAATCTTACCTACGTTCCACTCAAACACAGTGACAGACAGGAAATTTCAAAAAGAAGAAAACTATTTTAATTTTGATGGAAGAAATAAACTGAATTTTTAAATTCAGCATTTTTCTTTCCCAGTAAATGTTGTTGAATGTCTAACAGGAAAGGAGAAAGCAAAAATTCTGAGAAAATCCTGAAAAACAAATTTCTTGCTGAGACAAGTGTATTGAATTACCACTTTACACAAAATAATCAGAGGGAAAAATATAATTGGGAATAACTGCCCATTGTTCTGGAAAAAACCTCCAGCAGCGGTCTTATAGACATCAGTTGCTGGTATCAGTTTTAATAGTTGGGGTTTTTTTTAAATTTTGTATAAGATAAAAATATTATTGCACCTTTATGTTTTCTTAATATAATATAATTGTACATATGGYCTTTTTTAATACATATGCTATAGGACACTGTGAAAGTAATTAGCTATAAACATAAATGCAAAAGTTTATAACTATTTAGAATAAAGTAAGTCTAACACGATATAATAAGAAGAAAACAGCAGTTTTCTTCTTCTGATGAAGAAAGATTAAGGAAATTGTAGAGTGCAGGCATATTATTTCACTTCCTGATGAGTAGGTTTTCTATGGCGGATGGTTTTCATTAGGAAGGAAGAAATTCCTTTTGAAAAAAAACCTCAAGTTGAATTCACATGAATGCTATGATGTTTAATTTCACCAATCATGAACAGAAATTCTCRTCACTTAATATGGAAATCATGCTGGTAGTGGAGATCAGGATACCTGGGCCATGTATCAGGAACAGAAAAAAGCATTAGCAGGCAGGTAAGACTGTGCTCCTGTACTAGTGAGAAGAGAGTGCAACAAGGACGTTTTCCTTTAAGAGTCTTCAGGATTAACAGCAGAATAAATTTTTTCATGTGAAGTATTTATGAATATAATTAACCTTTAAAATAACATTGTTTTCAAAAACTTGTTTACAGTGTCTCTTATAGACAATTATTATAGATATAAAAATAAAAGCATTTTTTTCAAACTGTTGTGCACTGTAAAACAATCTACAATAAAAATAGTATTTTTTCATGCTGGAAATTATGTTAATTACAATAATGCCTTGTAGTACACTTGGCACTTTAGTCTCTTGTTTAATATAGTTTTTTATTCATCTAACAAGTTTCACATAGACTATTTTTCAACCATAATTAATGGTGCCTTTGTACTTATGCAGCATCCATGGAGAATTTCTTGGGTTTTATTTTGTACTCAATCCTACACTGCAGGTTCTGTATTCTGCCATCTGTCTAGCTTTCCTGTTTGATGCAGCTTCTGAGAGGTATTTTCAGATTTGAGGACTACCTTCAAGAATGATGTTAAATACATGCATTTTATTTCTTGGTTAATGCAAAACTATTTTTCCTTTACAGCACAATAATAATAGGAGAATAATGATAGCAGATTCAATTCTCATACTAATGCACAGAGGACTATTATCATCATTAGAAACCAAGCAAGTCATATTTATTGCACATGCAGTACCACCACTAATGCAAATTACTCTGTAAATTCAAAATGAATCTGTATCATAGGAGTGGATTCAATTTTTCTATTGATATTTTGCTTAAAATGGAAAAGTAATTATTTTGACAGCCAATTCRTAATTCCAACTTGAATTTCAACTGCTGCTTTCAAACAATTGAAACATGTCAGTTTATAAACTATACAGTACAGTACACAATAYCAGGTCAGGTCAGACACATTAAAAAGAAAAAAAAATCAAAGGACAGATTCATTCACATCTGCAAGTCCTCAAGAATATACAGGCTCAAATGTCTCCAAAAAATTAGGCCGGTGGCACAAATTTTCTACATTTGCATSAGTAGAGCCAGCTGATATCTTTATAGGATGCAATCTTGCTTACATCACCCTCCAGAGCAATCTTCTGCACCCCTGCCTAATACACCTTCTRCTCTATTCCTTGGACTTCACATTTGCATATCTACAGAGTCCTGCAAACTGAGTCAAAGTTTAGGTAATAGTTTTCTGAGATTTAGAAATGCTGTGTTAAGTTTATTTATTTCATCTCTAAGCATACTGTAACTTTCTGAAGTTAAATATGTGGAGTGCATCACTTGTATTTTGCATATTACTTCTCCTTCACATTAAAACTTCTCACAGAGCTCTGTGACACCTTACTGCAAAAATATATAGCTGAAAAGAGTGATTAGGGGAAGTTAGAATAGCCAGAAAACCATGTAAACAGTCTAACAATAGAGCCTTGAATTTCTGAATTAATTCTGAATATGATGAATTCTGAATATAATTACACTAGGTAAGGTCAAAATATAATATTTAAAATATTTTCATATAATAATGAGCGTGGGGAAGATAGAACCCAGATAGACATTTTTTTGAAACTGTTCCAGGAAAAAACATAGTCTTAACTTGAAAGTATAACATTAAATATTTTTATGCATCCTGAGTTCTCATTACTTAATAATATGATTTGTATAAATGAATTGGAAAACAGGAAATTAACTAAGAAAAAGATTCAGGTTATAAAAGGTATGAGTTTGTCTTACTGTTTAAAATTTTCCTTCTATTCCAGATTAAAAACATTAGGTGGCTAAATGGTCACACATTATTTTAAAAAGCWTCTGGATATAAAAGCACATAAGTTTGTGTAGGACTTGGATGTCAGGTATTTCTGAAAACCTTTATTTGACTACTTCCCAACCCTGACTCAGTCCACTTAATCCCAGCTGTATTTCAGATGTCAGTGAAACTGTACATGTAATGCACATACTTTACATATTATCTGCAGAAAAAGCTAGATAAATTTGAAGATCTTTTTCATGGCATTTTAAATGGCATTTAAGTTCTTTGTACAAACATTCAGGTGGGATTTCTTCTGTCTTCTTAAGGCGACTTCCTCCAGAGACCTCTCCATTAAATCTCTATAGTTCTACTCCTCTGGTGATCCCCGGTCAGCAATAGGATTGTCCAGCTGCAGGTAATTACTGWGTGCTATAGCTGCGCACTGAGGGGTTCTGTGGGACAGCATCATGTGAGCCGTATTAATGTCACCCTCTTGGTATAAACTGAGATACCTCAGCTGGACCTAAAGGGACAAGATTGTGCACCGATTTCACAATATAAAGTAGGTACTAAAAAGGAGGCTGGAGAATTTAAACATTTCTGCTTCCAGCTGAAGCAACAMTAAATCTTGGTCTTTATCTGAAAAATTATGTGAATTAACCCATTTGGCATTCATAGGCCAATAAAAAAATGTGACTAATACACTAAGGACTGTCAAAAGAGCAACAATTCCAATATTTAACTTATAAAAATAATCCATTTGAAGAAATCAGGAAGAAGGACTAATCATGCAAACATCCTACCCTGAGTATCATTCTGTTTATTTATACAGGTTTCCTATTATATTCCCATCTAATGCATTGGACATGTGTGCTTGTGATGACACAAATACTTGCAAAACTTACCAGATAAACCATGTGTTCTCTTCAAACAGCAAAACATTTATTTATGGTTGGATTTGCTAATTACATTTGGTCTTAATGTTCTTAAAGGTCTTTTCCAATGTAAATGATTCTATAATTCTCTAAATCACACATCCTGCTCTATTGAGATATGTCATCAGACTATGCCAAGACAAATTTTTGGAATTGCTAATTAAAATTCTACAACCACAGTGAAGCTGGGGAGGGAACACAGATCACTACAGTTACCTTGTGGCATGCCAATACTTCCTTTTAATCACGATGCTTTTCATTTTTAAATCCATGACATCAGGGGCATTAATTAAATGTCCTTTGGGCAGGAAGGAAGAGTTCTTCTCATTTTACTGATGGGTAAGCTGAAATACAAAGCAGTTACTTCAAAGTGAAAAAGTAATAAAGTCAATACTAAAACTCATCACAGTTCTGTTTACTAGCCTCAATGCTTACTATTCCAAACACTGTAACAGCTGTAAAAACATTGTGGCTACTTACTTTTTTCCTACACCTACACGGCAGGGTAAAGGATAGATGATTACAAACAATGGTAATCCACAAAAAAGCATCCTTGACATGGTGTTCAGGTTTTGCATAGTGTGCTCTTCATCTGATAAAGTTATTCCATTGCRGCGGTTTGGGGAGTATCTTAGAAGGCTGGATGTTGTTTGGTTGTAAACCAYCTTGACGATTCAGGTATTCAGTAGCCATGAGAAAGTTTAAAATAAGATATGCGTTGATTTTCATACATGACAGACATGCTTCTACAGCACAGAAGGCTGACCTAACACTTTACTACATATAGGTGAAGTGGCGTCGTGTTGCCCATAGATTTTTCTATTTATTTTTAACTGCTTTCCTACCAGATTAGGGAGCTAAACTAGCTCAAAAAAGAATCAGATAAGTGCCAGAGCTTTCAAACAAAAAACCAGATGCAAAATGGTGATTTGTAAGTGCCTTTGAAAATACAAGTTTTTTTAGTTTTCATAGATACATGACATTCTCTAGAATGATATTGCTCCAATATATTTTTTTTCTATTCTAAATTTTATGCCTTCTTTTGTCTATTTTAGTAAATAGATTTTCTCTGATATGTTCTTTCAAGCTGAAATTGGTTCTAGTAGGTATCAACACATCAGTAGGTAAAAGTAGACTATAAAAGATAACATTCAGAATGTATTTCCCTTAACTTTCCATTAAAGCAAGTGAAGAAAGCAGGCAGGAGATATTCAGATAATATGCTATGTGAATTGAAAAGAATGTGTCCTTATTTGAAGCAACTGAGAAACTCACACGAAGAAATACAATTCAGAGAGATGAAAGGGTCACATATGATGTCAAATCTATACTTTTAATGATTGAATTAAACAGGGTTTCTCTATGTACAGTCATATAAAATAAAGGTGAATTTGCAGAAGCAATTGAACTAGGTCTGTTTTATAAATACAATGTTTTCTAATTAAACTGAGGATTCAGGAACCAACCATGAAATTAAAAGGATTTAGGAACATACAAATATCAAGACTGCCAGTTTATTAGCTTTAACAGTCTCTTTGAGATAGGATTTATTTTTAACTTCCGCTTGCAGTGAGTCTGATGCCATTAGGAATGCTGCAATTTAAAAAAAAAAAAAAAACAACAAAAACAGAACACTCTCAAAAAGCTTTGAGAAAGCAGAGAAAAGTATGATTTATAGTGGTTAAGTAGTCCTTTCAAAGGTGTCTCTTGGAAAAGAGATAAAAAAACTCTAATGACTGTGGAGTACATTACGAAATTGTAATGAAGCATGTAAGGGGCAAGAGTCTGTAATAAAAACAGTATACTGGATTCATTTGTTGAAACCATTCCAGAATGGTTGAAATTATGATTCACTTTTTATGGGAGAAAAGAAAAGAAAAAAACATAAAAAAAAAAAAATCTTGAATGTACTTTCCCTATTCCAAGATGGTATAATGGCTTTATTTCATTTTGTTACTAAGACTATTTCATATCTAATTAAATGTTTTACGATAGAGAGTGAGAGTGTTCACATTAACCATACAATGTTGATGGATCTCTTTTACTTTATACAGCAGCTGATACGGTTTAGCGGTCCTTCACAATTCAGTCCTCCAAACTGTATGAGTGTGGCAGATTTAACCTCACTGCCCAGTCCACCAGAATCCTTAATTACCTTTAAAAATGCTTTGCTATATCTCATTATCTGGACATGTCTCCCTATCTCCACTTTGAGCTCCTTGATCTTTCACCTACAGGATGAGATCCAATTTAGCCTACCAAGGATACAGCCTTTCAAAACCACATATTTTATCTTCTATATTCTTACAAGTATATTCATACTGCAGGGATCAGTTTGGAAGATCCTAGACTTTTTGTTTCTCGGATCTGTTGCCGTGTAAAATAGATCTTATTTTAATTTTTTCCCTGCTAAAGTATATGGTCTGTGCTTAAATTATTGTGATGCTAACCCATTATCATATATTCTGTAGTCTTACAGAGTATGCAGCAAAGTATTCTGTTCTTCTGAGGACGTTTTACTATTTTTATGAGAAATGCTGAAGGTCTGAATTTAGTTGCAAAGGTCACTGATTCACAGATTGCAAAACTGTTAAGTCTAGTAAMAGTAGGGAAAGTGTGCTGTTCTGTGTGTGTAAATGTCAAGTCAGCTGCTGTTGAGATAAAAAGCATGAACATAACCAAAGATCTCTGCATGGATATAAAAGAAACAAATAAGAAGATATTTATTGTGATTTCTGCACTAAGGAACAAGAATAAGTATGAAGCACTAATTTCAGTGGCTAGACAGTATCATCCTTGGGTCAGTTCTCTTCAACATCTTCAGTAACAACCCGGGCACAGGACTTGAAGGAATACTAAGTAAGTTTGCCAAAGATGCTAGATTGGGAGGAGCTGTCAACTAACTCCCTTGAGGGCAGAGAGGCCCCACAGAGAGACCTTGACAAATAAAAGAGATGGGCAATCACCAAAAATATGAAGTTTTACAAGGGCAAGTGCTGGATTCTGCACCTGGGGACAGAGCAATCCTGGTTGTGTGCATAGACTAGGGAACAAGAGGCYAGAGAAAAGCACTGCAGAAAGGGACCYGGGGTCCTGGTCAACGGCAAGTTGAACATGAGTCAGTGTCGTGACAGCCAGGAGGGCCAAGCGTGTCCTGGGGTTCACCAGGCACAGCATCCCCAGCTGGGCAAGGGAGGGGATCGTCCTGCTCTCTTCTTCACCGGGGCAGCAAGTGCTGGGGCAGTTTTGGGAGCCACAACAAAAAAAAGACATTAAGCCATTAGAGGGCATCCAAATGAGGGCTACAAGGACAGGATTCGAGGAAATGGCATGAAGCTGAGTCAGGGGACATTTAGGTTGGATATCAGGAAAAAGTTTTTCATCCAGAGGGTGGCTGGGCACCAGAAGAGGCTCCCCAAGGAAGTGGTCACAGCATCAAGTCTGTCTGAGTTCGAGAAGCATTTGGACAATGCTCTCAGGCACATGATGTGATTCTTGAGGATGGTCCAGTGCAGGGCCAGGATTTGGACTCAATGATCCTGATGGGCCCCTTCCAACTCAGCTGATCCTATGACTCTATGATTCTATCCTGGCCACTAAAGGTATATTGCTTGGTCTCACCAGATTTTGATCTGCTATTGTTGGTCAGAATCTGTCACTAGTGACATTCTGTAGCATATACTGGATAATGATGTTTATCACAAAAGACAAAGTGCCTTTTCTCAACAGAAAATTGAACACACACTCTATAATCCTGAAAAAATCTTTTCCTTGGAACAACACTGTTTTGTGCCAAGTATTCCTTCCAGATCTTAAGGAGAAAGAAGGCAAAATGAGGGGACATACTGCAATGAAGTATTGTAGATTTTCCAGTCCTTTACCCCTATATTTGTACTTCCATTATCCTTTTATAAAAAATCATGRTTTTGTATAGCATGTAATTTTCTAGAAAGACACATTTTTGTAACTGAGCCCATCAGTTTCTGTGAAAATATATTTTAAAAAGCACAAAACATATGAACAGGCAGTGAGAAGTGAGGAAAAAAAAGTATGAGAAGCAGCTCTCTATGATACTAAGGTGAGACAAGAAGGAGGAGGAGGAGGTGCTCCAGTTGACAGAGCAGATGATCTTCTGCAGTCCCTGGAGGACATCATAGTGAAGCCGGTTGTCTCCCTGCAGCCCTTGGAGAACCATGGAGAAACAGATACCTACACTGCAGCCCATGGAGGACTCCATGCCACAGCAAGTGGATGTGCCCTGAAGGAAGCTGCAGCTTGTGGAAGGAGGACCAGAAAGGCATCCTTGACCTTTAGCACCTACTGGAAGAGTATGTGCAAGTGTCAAAGAGCTGCTAACTCTTATCTACTCTCTTTCCAGTTATTGTCATAGGTAAGTAAGAAGACAATATAGGAATTAGAAGCGTAAATGCTTTAGCTTGAGGCTCCCATTCTCCCTGCTCCCCCCTTCAAAATTCAGTTTTATATGAAATAAAATTCAATATCAAGTTCTTAAGGCTTGATGTTCAGGTTTTATAGAAAATAGGTAGTGCAAATAACTCTTGTCGTTGTACTTTTTTTTTCTTTTCACAGAAGTAAAAAAATAAAATTACTGTTTTCTAAGGACTTATGGAAATCAATTGGTAGAGATGGTGAGAATGAAGAGTATAATTAATCTGAAATGAGAATATAATTTAGGTACCTCAGTTGTGTACAAGTTTTTTACCAGGAGATCTAGACTTTTAAACAGACTTGGGAGGCAATAGTTATCTCTGGCTATATTTTAGTGTGTATAGTACATTCATCTTTAAATAGCTCTATCAGTTTTAGAGTTATGACATATTTTAAATTTTATTTGAAAAGAAATATTTGTGATTCAGATCATTTACAATTCTGAAGCATTCCAGTTGCTGACAGTTTTTGCKGTCTCCTGAGGGCAGGAAAATAGTCTTTGTAACAATACTGAAACAACCTATTTGGAAAAAATATTTTTCTTCATTCTTTTCTGTCTATTCTAACAGGCACAGCAGCATAACCACTGCTATGAGTCTGAGCTGCCCTGCCATGGATGGCAAACTTGTAGTGGCTGGCAGTTTATTTGCACACATTTCTGATCTTGGTTGTTAGATGTTATGCAGAAGGATCTGTAAACTATTTTCACAGGAGGGCACTCCTGAATTGCTTCACTTGTTTCTGAACCAGAGAACTAAGAGAGCACTGCATTTCTGAGATCTTGCTGTGCTAGCCCCCAAACTCATTTCCTTAAAATGAATTTTACTTTAAACCAAAGCTCTTTATTACTTCGTGATATAATCCTGTTGTTCTTAATGCTCAGGGTATTGTTTTATAACCACAATAACATATTCCAGTAAGCAAGYATAACATCTGTCTTAAGTAGTATACATCACTTGGCTTTGGTTCATGAATCATAACATATGCAAGAAACGTCATTTACAATGAATATGCAGGGTGGGGTAATTGGCCACAGGTTTAGGATTCTTTCTCCAATTAATTTTGCTTTGAAATTTAGCTCTTGTCATTTCAAGTGTGCCTATATTTAAGCAATCAACTATTTATTACCACAAYGAAGAACAATAAACAGTGGCTGACCATCACACATCAATTCTAATAAAAATACTGGTCCAAGCCCCCAGAGTAGCACAGGGGGCCTGTAATAAAGCCACAATTCTCCAGGAATCTTCTCAGCCTGGAGAAGAGCAGACTCTGGGGAAATGTTATAGCAGCCCTTCAGTATGTGAAGGCAGCCTAGTAGAAAGAGGGAGATGGGCTTTACACAAGAGCATGTAGTAATAGGAAAAGTGTTAATGGCTTTAAAAACTGAAGAGTATGTGTTTAGTTTGGACGTTAGAAAGAAATTCTTTACCATGAGGCTTGTGAGACACTGGAACATGTTGTGCATGACCCATTCCTGGAAGTGTGCAAGGCCAGGTTGGTCGGGGCTTTGAGCTTAACCCAGCCTAGTGGAAGCATCCCTGCCGATTGCCAGGGGGCTTGGATTTAGGTGAACTTTAAGGTCTCTTTCAACCTAAACCATTCTATTATTCTATGATAATACTAATACTGTGCAGCAGCAGTAAGCAGTTTAAGATAGAAAAAATAAGAGACAGTATTGATTCTGAGAAACCACAGTCCAATGAGTTTAACTGTTTCGGTTTCACATATATGTTCAAATTAGCTGTATTATTTCTAGTAACAGGCCTGGCGCTTAAATGTTGTATACACAAGAGTTTTATAATCTGTAAGAATTCTGTCATTTGGGAATTTCTTTCTCTTTTCTTTTTCTTTTCTTTTCTTTTCTTTTCTTTTCTTTTCTTTTCTTTTCTTTTCTTTTCTTTTCTTTTCTTTTCTTTTCTTTTCTTTTCTTTTCTTTTC
>RAHM01000031.1:625578-953170 GCA_003713295.1 Parotia lawesii | reverse complement strand
CTTTTCTTTTCTTTTCTTTTCTTTTCTTTTCTTTTCTTTTCTTTTCTTTTCTTTTCTTTTCTTTTCTTTTCTTTTTTCTTTTCTTTTCTTTTCTTCTTCGACATTAATTTGCAAACCATGAAGTAGTTACAATTAATGACTCTTCCCTAAATATCATTTTGAAGTATAAAAATGGATAAATAACAAAATTGCGAAGATAGAGCATTTCACAGTGATTGGAAAGTCAKAATTAGAGTTAGATATTGAAAATTCAGAAATACAAAATTAAAATTATGGAATACAGGGTTTCAAGGGATTTTATCTGTATTTCTGTGATACAGATTATGACCTCAATTTTTATGGAACATATCTTCTGAGAATACATATTAAAAGTTACTACTTTAGATAATGAAAATATTTCCAAAATAAGGAAATTAATTTATGCAGATGAAAATATAGTATTCAAAATATTCAACATCCAGTACAAAGGATTAGCATTGCACATTAAGCTTCATGGAGATTTCTAATCTCACAATAGCATAGGAGGGTTTTTCAGCTGATTAGAAAATCTCTAAAAACAATTTATCTTCGAAAAAAGATAAATAAAGATCAGAAAATTGAACACATCCACACTCRCTATATGTTGGTTACTAAATATTAGATCTGTTGAGGGGATGAGTACACTTCCTGTTCACACACACATATTTCTTCCCTCTTCAAACAGTTGTGTGATTTCGGGTCTCAAAGAAGGGACTTTCTTTTTTCTGTTCAGTATGTTTTGGTTCTCAAAGTCAAGGGGTRTTCTTCCTGGATCTGAAGTTCATAAAATTAATAAAATACTTGGTAAAAATTGTTACACCTTCATCTGAACCATTTAGTCTAATTTGGGCTGCTTACATACAATTCTTTTTCTAAATATTATGKCAATTAAAGAATAATTATGTCAACGACAGATAATCTTTTGCAGAAAGACATCCATGGCATGCTATTACGCACCTATGGCATGCATTTTTTATTAAAGGACTTTTTTTTTTCCCAAGAAATCTCTCTACATTTAATTTTTCCAATTATTGAACTCTAGATTCATTAAAATATGAAAAAAACTCTCATTAAAACCAACACCTTGCTTTCCAAACATCAGCTACCACAAATATATTTGGTTTCTGTCTAGATAATACTAATCTGTACAGGTAAATTTTAGGTATAACCTTGAAAATAGATTTTCTTTTATCAGAGTTTACATTTTTACAAATATCATTCTTCTACAAACATAGTTAAATTTAATATAATAATTGTTTCTAGACATTTTGACAACTAATAAGATAAGGAACCTACTATGGAAACTTAACTAAGCTCATTTGCTTTACAAGAGCCTTGTGAGAAGTGGAATGCAGCCAACAACATGGTGAGGAACCCATTCCAAAATTACCAACTGAATAACTTGATTTGGTGAACTTAGAAAATTCTTAAGTGTTATTAGCAAAAATACAGTTTGAGCAAACAGAGTTCGAATGAAGAAAGAACAGGTTTGTTCATTTGTTGGATTTCTGGAGGTTGATACTGGAAGCATAATCACTACATATATAGTGAAATAAATATATATTGATTCCTCAGTCCCATAAAAATGTCCAGCAGAGGCTTTGTTTGTAAGAGGTATGCAATAAATACACACTTAATTAAATTACAGACACATACTTCTGAATGGACAAATCATAAATTTACCCTCTTGAAAATCAATACATCAATCATAATAGAAATTATATGAGCAATAAATGAAATTGCAAGCTGGTTTTAATTAAAAGGTAATAGTGCAAATATGCCATGTRTATTTTTTCAAGATCATATTGCAATGCTTCTGCCAACTATAAATACTATCAGAAAAGCTGAAAATAAATACCTTTCATGGCACTTAGTTTAACTACAGCAGTTTTCACAGGAAGCACTCAAATAACCAGTAGTACATCAAAGTTCCTATCAGGCCTTCTGGATTGGTACTTTTCAGTTACTAAAATGTATGAACCATAGTATAATTTAAAGTAATTCGGTATGAAAATATATGCTGAGCATATATGGTACCCTGTCCATAATTTCTATCTTGCAAAATAAAAAAGTAGCCATTATTATAAATATGCAAATTAAAGCGTGTGGAACATCTATGCAAAGAATGTATTATAAATTCAGTTAGAAATTATGATCTATTGAAAAGCTGATAAGTGAAGAGAACAGAACAGATGCTGGGCTGCATCATGTCACTACAATTGTTTGTCTTCATCTGACAGAAACCTATCGAGCTGGAAGATTCATTTTAACCTTAGTTTAAGTAGTGACTAAGAGCACATACATTTAAATAACCTTCTCCAGGTCTTTTCATGTCTTCTATTTTCTTTTAGAATAGGGAGAGCTTATGCTACAGGCTGCAGAGGCACTAAGTAGTGACTAAAGGAACTTGCTTATCAATTGCTTAAATGTAAGTGGTTTTCCCACCATCCTTCTTTTCTTTTCCTTTGGAAAATCTAGAAAGTTTTCATCAGATACATAAGATCATCTATCACGATATCCAATACATCCAAAGGATTATGTAGAATAAATATTGTTCTCCATAATGTCCTTATTCTACCCTTTCAAAATCTTGTCTTTCAGTGAGAAAATTTTGTTATTTAACCTTGGATATGTAGACTCAGTGAAAATTAAGTTCTCCAATTTTCAAGGGTAAATTGTTAGGAATTGATTGAAAGAATTGCTTCTTCAGCAACATGTTTTCAAAGTTATTGCCAAAAGATAGTAGTGAAATTTGGAGCATAGGAAAAATCTGTAACAAATTAAAAGAAGCTGACCTGAATAATGTACAGACACATATATATATACATAAATAAATGAGTATTTTATTCCTGTAACCAAACAGTCTTGCACAATTTAAGTTGCTTAAAACCATAGAAATATTACAAGTAATATTTTCAATTACAACTCATAGAAGCAAGCACTGCTACTTACTTAGTACAGAAAATCATATTAGAAAAAATATTCAGGACAAAATATTTTCAGAAGCAATATGGTTTCAAATAGACTTGGATACTTTCTGCTCCTTAAACTGCAAAGGGCTACCCTTACATTGTGGAAGATAAGTGAAAAAGTGGCAGCTGAATAAAATGTTTCATTTGATTCTTTGTTTGTGAGTTTGAGTTTTCAATTTTTTAATTTATTTTGCTTTGTTTTATTTTGTTTSTAATACAAGATATATTTATTATTTATAATATTAATTAATCCTATCAGGAGATATTTACGTTTTGATTTTGGAAGTATATAAAATTTACAACAGTTTTTATAGAAGTAAGTGGCTAGAATGCAACACGAAAAAACAACCTGGAAACACATTTTTAATGTCAGTTTTTTTCAAAAATAAACTAATTCACAGAAAGGCATGTTTCAACCTTGAAATACAGGTACAATTTACTAGCTGGGAGTTTTTGTTTCCATAGCTCTAAATATGATTTGATTTGGCTGAAACTCTATTAAAGAGGATGATGTTTCAGAATCTTTGGTTTCCATAGGACACTGTCATCTAGAATACTAGGGGAAAACTCACTGAAATTAAAATTCTCACCTTTTTCAGATGTGACCAAGTAATCATTGTACCCCTTTGTTCCTAGATACTTGGGACTAACTGTTTATTTACAGCAGAATTCCCTACATTGCTTTTTAAATGTGGCATTTTTTCTAAATACTTTGACTTTTCTGAAGAATACTGGAAACCAAAGTCTATAACATCAGTCTCATAACATTACAAATTAATTCACCAGGAAAAAGATCTAGATAGCAGATGAGGAGATGCACTTATTTTTTCAAGTCTAGATTCTAATAGTGGGGTAACTGCCCTTCGAGCAAGATGGCAGAAATAGACATACGAGCATGTTGCTCTCAAAAATCTGGATGAGAAACTCTGGTTTGATAAAGTGCAAGTGTGTCCTGGGATTCTGGAAATAAAACAAAATGGTTTTGATCAATGGTGGGAGAAATAGTGGAGAAGTATAATGGGAATACTCTTATTTAGTGGGTTCGTCTTCTATAGACAACACCACAAATGCTTTATATTATTGTACAAATGACAGAGCAGTAGATTAGACCATTTCTGGAAATTTTTGCCAGTGTTCCAAACAAAAAAGCTTATGCAAATATTAGCAAAAAACTCCACCTGTTTATCCAAAAAGCATTAAATTATAGATTGTAAAGGCTATTAAAAATGCAAAAATTGCCAATGGGAAGCTAATAGGTGGCTAAACATGTATCCACAGGGTACATGTCTCTAAAGAAATACTCTAATACTAAAAGCCATTAATTATTTATATCATAATCTTATCCTCTTTCATATTTTAAATGTGAATGAAAAACATAATTAAGGACTCTATACATATATCTCAGATTAATCTTACATATAAAGCAAGTATTTTTTCACTGGTTTTCTTTAAGTTCTGCTGACTGCATTACACATTTATTTACATGCTTTTTTGCTTCTTTCTGCTATCAATACTGTGCAACTCATGCCATCTACAAAGAGTATGATTTCTCTCACCTAAGTAAATGTATTTAATCTTTAGGGTCCCTTTATATTAAATTGAAAGAAAAGTAATTGATTTGTTCCACCTAACATTGATTCWTTTGGTAAAGGTCACCTTAAGAAAACTTTTTTCTGCTAGGATTCAACTCAAGGATTGAAATAATTGAGAAGACTGGTAGGCACTGGAGCATGGAGAGCCCTTCAGCCTCTGTGGATATATATTACAGAATAAAATTATCAACTCTCTAGACTCTATTGACTGTACTGAACAGAATTCTGATTATAATCTATTTCACATGTAGATATCYCCTTTAAAGACACATGGTAAGATGAATCTCACCTCCTGTTCTGCGCAGGTATTTGTATTTCTATTGACTATTTAGGAAAACTAGGCGAATTTCGGATGTCTAAATTTAGGTGAGACGAAGCCMACTCTCAACACCTAGAAACCCCTCCCTATAAACTGCAACACCCACAATGTTGTAGCTCTGTAAAATTTGCCAAAGCAATGACTACAGCATTAACTGAGGTTGCAAAATACCTGCACACAGATATTTTTCAAGATATTCACAAGATATTCTTCACATAGGAAGATTTGAAGACACCTTTTATCTCTTCGCTGAATAAAACCCCCAAAATATATTACATTTTTGAATTTAGCACTCCTTCTATTACAATTATTTAGCTTTGCATGGCTTAATTGAAAAYCATCCAATTCAGAGAAAGATTTGTAAACCCAGATAGGAAAGAAAATCAGAAACTGGTTACTCAGAGTGTGAGTAGGAAGACAGGGAAAGGTTTAAAAGAGTAAGGAAACTAAACAGAAGCAGTGACAATGAGAGACATCCTGCAAGTTTCCTGTGGGGATTATGTATTATTTAATCAGTGACAAAATTATAAGAGCCTGCACATTTGATGTCTCACCACGGGAACACAATAGGCATTGTGCATGCTCATAATTGCCAAAGTAACATGGCAAAGAGAAGGAAACACACAGAATAATATAACTGAGTAATAAGACTTTTTCAATAATTGAAATTCAGGTCGTGAATTATTCAAATAACTATTTTTATATTGTAAAGCAGCAGATATAGACAATCTGGTAAACTGCATATATGTATCACTTGTACTCAGAAAATGATTTGCAGAAAACTACAGATTCCAGTTTTGATCAAAAGTTCCTGAATGCCACATAAGAAAGTATAAAAATGCAAATCAGAACATTTGGGAAAGGTACCAGGATCCAGGGATCAAGAAATTTGTCAAGGTTGAAAAAGCACAGCTGAATCCTCACAAGCTCAGCCTATGCTAACAAATTAACAGTGAATCAGAGTTTTGTCTATTACTGAGAGCAACTCTGTGGAAAAACCTGCATTCATACTATTAGACTATTAAGCTCCCTTATGCTCCAGGACACCATGAATACATCCACAGTGCCTTTTGGGAGTCATCCATAGTCAGTGTTAATTCCCCAAATGTCCTAAGAAACGCTTTAGGAGGCTGTAACTGGCACAAGCTTTTCAGGGACCATTCCAATAGACTAACAGAATATGAAATAGCATCCAGGAGCATTTCCAGGAGCTTTAATATGTAGATGCAACCCAAGGCTTCACTATTGATGTTGTTTAYCATTCCATTTACTTTTCAACTCTTTACTTCAAGCTTAGGCAGCTTGCACAACTGTGCATTCAGTAAACCCCTCTATCTGGTCATTCTGTGATTTCGCAGCCCGGTGCCCTTGAATATTAAGTGTGTATCTTGCTCTCATTAATAGCTTTCCTTCTGGCATGCTGCTTCTCTGTACACTCGGGTATACTAATTGGAAACCACTTCCTATCTGTTACACCAGTTCGTAATCCCAGGCTTACTTGTGAGGTGCGAAGACTAAGGTATGGCTCAAGAAGGCTTCATTAGAAATGCCTGATAGTCCACTATATGATTTTCATTTTAAGTTGCTTAGCAACGTTCCTCTGGTATCAATCCCTGCGTACAGATTGGCAAAAGGCTCTGCAAAGGAAAGGCAGATAATCAAGGAAAGGGAGAGATATATGAAAGAAAAATCTGCATGTAAAGGGATCCATTTATTAAAYATTTTTGTGAATTTGTTCATGCCTGTTCATTTTTTCACTGATCATTAGTATAAGAGCAGAGATGTCATTGTGGTCTGTGCACCTCTGCAGATTAAGATGATGCCAGGAATAAATGGTTTAAAAAAAAAAAAGAAGAAAAAGAAAAGAAAAGGATTTGTGTCATGACAGTTGTAGACTGAAGAATCTAAATGCAAAAATCCATCCACTCTTCCCTCAAACTTCCTAGTGGGCTATTTAGATATTACTTTATGCTTTTTAGAAACAAAATTTTTGAGAGTTAATAATGGGCTCATTTTCAATGCTGTCCAGCTTTTTTTTCACACTGATACAAGTTCTATAAATGAAAAGCTGTGGAGTTCTGGAAACTGGAACTGCTCTACAACATAGACTCAGGTATTTACCATAGGCTTGAAATTAAAGACACTTTTAACTTGTTTTAATTTGCATAATTATATCAAAGGCTGAATTTGTGGAAAATCTTGCATCATTTTCTTAAAGCATATATATCGGGATATAGATACTGTACTGTGCCATAGAATAATATCAAAATTATCTCTTTTTGGTGATGTCTGCTTACATCTGCAGTCTAGCAACAGAACCAACAGAAGTAACATACCCAAGACAGCACAAAATCAGCTTCTTCCAAACAAAGGCCAAATGTTGTACCTCTCTTTGACTACCTTTTGATAAAGGCCATGTGTACCTACTTTATGTATTCAACTAGAGTCCTAAAGCTTTGATGTACAGTTTTTTACAGGCATGGGAATGGATCCTTGAATGAACAGTTATAAAGCACAAAGAGCTCCCATCCAGCTTCAAGCACTTTCTTCTCAGTACATGACTCCCATGGTTCTTATCTCAGATTTCCTTTTGGTGTACTCACTAATAGCATAAGGAAATTTAATTTGAAAATTTCTCCTCTTTTTTTATATTGTACAAGACTGAATTTGGCAACTGAAGGCAGTGATCAGAACAAGACAGAATAGCATTCAACTCTCAAACTCCAAAAATTTAGACTAATGTTGTGGAAAGGATTGTGAGCAGGATAAAAACTATAGAAGTATTAAATCTCTCATAAACCCTTTTTTTTCTATTCCCTAAGTATTCCACATGTCAGAGGGATATGGACTCAATTACTAATAGCTACTGAAAGAAAATACATAAATTGGGATTTACCTCAGTAATATTTTGATTTCTTAGTCTTGTGTCTGAGTCTCTGACTTCTACTTCTCTGCCTATTTAAATAAACCTGTACCTTGTGTTACTATATATTTTGACGGGTTTTGTTGCAAGAGAAAGTGAACTCATGTAAACTTGGGCTGAAGATGAAGGACTTATGACGCTGACCACCTGAAGCAAACACTTCCTGCTTAGGGTAGATGAGTCAGTACTGGCTATTTGTGGATTGTGGGCAGCCATCCACAGTGATGTGCTACTGGGAGCTTGGTCCATATTACTGATTATCCATGGAACTTGAGCAGTTTAGCTGGCCAGATGAATGCTGACACTATTACAGGAAAGATCAACCATTGCTGTCAGGTCTGTGAAGAGACTGTGTTACTGTAGAAATCTGTCAGTAATGAATTCTTGCAGTAAGTATTACATGCAGTACTTCTGACTCCTATATCCTTATCCAGTACACAATGTGATGACAATGAAGAAAGAGGAAACTGTGTCTGTATATCTTCCCAGGCCCACTCAGAACATCCTTTATATGTTTTCCTTTGACAATCCCATCTATCCCTGTTTAGCCCTCCTCCTCCAGTCTGTGTCTTATATTATAGGTCTTCTACCTTACTGGGCAAAGTGGGAAAACACTAAGATTCTACATTCTAGTCAGTGAGGGAGCAGTCTTCAGCTGCCAGCATCTGTGTGCTCTTAGAGCAAGAAGCTAACCATGGAAATCATCAGCCACAYTGCACAATAGATAGCAACTGTAATATTTATTGGCTGAGCATATGTGATAYCTGCATGATCCACCTAATTGGTTTCAGCTGTGACAGATGGGAACTGTGGTGTCCAGGTGTGCTGGGTTTTGCAAACTTTCTGCTTCTGTAAGACTAGGAACTGTGACTCCTCTCTCAGAATTTTCTTAGAGAGACGACAGCTTTTTGTCCATGTGAACTGAATCTTCTACTTTCTAGGTAGTTCATCTGGGGTTAGGGGAAAGAGGTCTTGCTAGCATAGAAGGAAAAATAAACCTCCAAAGTTTGTGGGTTTTGTGAAGCTGGGTAATGATGGATTTGAAGAAGGAGCAAGACTGAGCAGAAATGTAGAGGGAATGAGTAGGAGGAGGAAGTTTTAGTGTGATGCCCTGCAGCACTTTYCCTTCATGTTGTATTGTCATCTTGATAAAGCTGAGTCACCTGAATGACTCTAGCTGAAGGCTGTCCATCCATAATATCTTCCATTGTGTAAATAGGGAAGTAGGATGTCTGCCTTTAGGCAGCCATCTCATGATTAAATGCAGTTTTGAAAAAGCACTGGCCTAAACTGACATCTCTATTTTTAGGCAACTGAGTCACATCCCAACAGGAACTAATGCGGAAGCACAATGAGTGGTCATTGTAAACCAAAGGATCGCCCTGCAGTCTCTCTCAAATTTCCTACAATGAATATGAGAATAATACTTTACAGAATTACAAAAATATGGTTGATGCGCTATGGAACCTTCAAGGAAAAGAACTATGGGGAAAAAATAACACAGAAAATAATAATTACGAGTTTAACAATTAGCAACTGAGAGGAACTACAAAGTCTCTGAGTCCTACTTAGGTATTGCATGTAAGAAATGTTATAAGRTGGTGTCAATTAATGCATTATAGATGCTGTACAGCCATCACATCTCTTATTATCACATTTTCATTTGCTGCATTTGGCTAGAGTCTGAAACACTGACATTTAAAACTAATCTGTTGGAAGAAGTGCTCTAAGTCTAAAATTAAAATTGTGTGTATATGTTTCAGGAGTTCAGTTGGGAAGTAAGATATTGTCTGGCATCTAAATATGTAATTAAACAAAGGCTCCTTAATTATACTATGCTCATTAACTCATACCTGTAATAAATGCCCATCTTTAAATATTTATATGATTGAATTCATGTTGATGAATAATGTACTTCAAATGATTTCTGTTTAAAACAAAACCATTACTGTGCATATTGCCATTGTAAATGTAGTGAGGTGGTAATAACTCAGTGTATTGCAGGGCTTAGGGKTTTTTTTTTTTAAGATGGACAATTACAAATTATATTAGTGTAATTTTATGTCAAGTTTTATATTAATGAGGATGACCAAAAATGCCCTGCAATAGGGAACCATGAGATTTATTTGAGGGGACTGTTCTCAATAGAATGTTTTTTCAGCTTCTGGTTTAAGCAAGCCTTGTCCTTGCAGACCTGGAAAACTCAAGGCAGGTAGGTGTTTCTCCTGTCTTATTTTTCAGTATATCCAATCTTGTTTTCAACTACCGTGAGGAGATATATTCAGTTATATATATGATATATTCAGATGATAATAGTTATGCTGTTATCGTTCTGCTATTCTCATGTCCACAGTATCAGCAGAAGACTTCATTTGTTAGTATCTCTCTTGTTTGTGAATAGGCATGAATTATAATTTCCAAGTTAGACTCAAATTTGTTCTTCATCTATAATTGCTGTATAAGAGGGTCTGAGTTCTGAGCTTTTATGCACACTCAATGCACTTAAGTTGTTAATTCTTGGGCTGGTCCAGAAATTCCCTGTGAAGSTATCTGCATTGTTGAGATAATGGACTGACTGGAGAGAAGTTTATTGACTGAAATCTTAGTCATCTTTCCAAGAAAGCCTTTGACTAGTTTGCAGAGGACCTCTCCAGGTTAGAATTTCAAACTCTCCCTAAGATTTTCCGAGGTGAAATATTTTGTTCTTATCAGTCTGTATGTGCAAAGTATTGASTAACACCTTGGGTGAAAAACCTGACCTTTTCAGAAGCCCCAGATGGTTCTTGTGCAGAACTGATCAACCTTTGAGTAAATGAGACCCTTGTAAACAGTCACTATAAAGTGTTCGTGGAGATGCAGAAATGGTCACATGTGACAATCTGTTGTGCATACCGAGGATAAGCAGGAGATGTTTCACATGTGGTTTAAGTAATGGATCGTACACATCCTGGTCATGGAGTCRCGTATGTCAGGGAGCAGCAAAGAGCAGGGCTGCTCTCTGAGCTGGGCTGGAGCTCTGGGTGACCCTGGCACAGGCCGTGGGCAGTCATGGACAGGGCCAGTCCCATAGAACCTGATCTAGGCAAGCAGAGCAGGGGTGGATGCTTTGCTGGAGGATGCAGGTGAGGCTGCTGGGGCATGTAATGCACAACCATCCTCTTTGAGATTCCTCATGTAGTGTTGCTCAATGCAAGGATCTCAATACTCAGTCTTTTTTTTCTTTTTTCTTTTTTAATTTTCTTCCTTTTCTTTTGTTTGTTTCTTTCCTTTTTTCCTCTCTCTCTCCTTTTTTTTTTTTTCCTCTTTCTTCTTACTCTTTTTCTTTTCTGTGGAACACTTAAGCTCTGCTGGAAAAGGTGTTCTCTGATAACGTACATTATCAGTGTCAGCACTGGGTACTAAGGAAAAATCACTGGAGAAAGCCTGGCATGCAATCAGTAAGATGCTAACTAGATCTAGATATAACCCCCAAATTTCTCTTTTGTTTGAGACATGTATATTTTTACAGGTCTGCTCCTAGGTAAAAACAAAAAATCTAACATGAGTAACTTAAGGTACTTTTGCCCTTTCTTCTGTTTAGGTTTATTTGTTGTTAATTGACATCATTATTTCTTTGTATTTGCTGATTATATTTTATAGTGAACATTCAATTCTATTTTCCTTATTTTTAGCATTCTTTCTGAGAATGAGGGACTTATTCTTTTTAGCCTTCTATTTTATTTTTATAGACTATTTTTTTTTCTATCTTATGATTTAAAAAAATGAACTTATTTCTAATGTAAATTCTGTGAAGTATTAAGTAACAAATAAAGTATCCCATGTGTGTCTGACACACGAAAAAGTTATTTCAACTTTTGAAACATAAATTGTTGGTAATATAACTAATGATATCCATAATTCATATTCTGAAATAAGTACACTGAGATGAGCTTGTTACAGTCAATATTTCAGGGTAAGACTTCAATAAGGTATAAATTATCTGAGGTTACTGATGTGCTGTATTACTAAGCCTGTTATAAAGTTGTGCAAATAAAGCCCACATGGAAATAGAAAACCAAAAAGTAATCATGTCACACAGCCAAATTTCCTCCCAAACATTTCTGGCAAAGTTGCTTGCTGTGTACCAGAATGTGTATCGCCTTCCTAGTCTATTGATTTTTTTGATCCCCTTCATTTTAGTCCATAGAGTAAGAATAGAATTGAACTTTTGAAATAATAGATTTAACTAACACAAACTCTATGTTTGTTATGACGTAACCCTATCCTTCATGAGAAATTTCATATTTATATCTTGAAGATTAGCAGACTTGTTTCACCATTTAGATAAGAAATACAAGCGAAATACAAAGCTAAACTTCATTTTGTCTGTTTTGGGTTGTTTTGTTTTTTGTTTGTGCTTTAGATTTTTGGAGTGATTGATTTCCACTTTATCTTGATCTTTTCTTTCTGTCAGTGAAACAAAGCATAGAGCTTTTATCAGCAATAAATTGTTACTTTCAGTTGTCTTTAGGTATCTAAGCAGAGATCTGTACTTAGAATCACAGAATTCTTTAGGTGGAAAAGCTCTTTAAAATCAAAGTCCAACCACTTACAGCACTGCCAAGTCCACTAAATCATGTCCCTAAGCACCACAGCTACACATCTTTTCCATACCTCCAGGGCTGGTGACTCAACCACTTCCCTAGGCATCCTGTTTCAATGCTTGACAATATGTTTGGTGAAGAGATATTTCCTAATATGCAATTTGAATTTCCCCTAGTCCAACTTGAGGTCATTTCATCTTGTTATCAATTGTTATTTGGGAGAAAAGACCAATCCCCACCTCACTGGATTCTCCTTTTAGATAGCTGTAGAGGGCAAAAAGATGTCCCCGGTACCTCCTTTTCTCCAGGTGAAACAACTGCTGTTCCCTCAGATGCTTCTCATTTTGCTCCAGCCACTTCACCAGCTCCATTGTCCTTCTCCAGACTTGCTTTGGCACCTTTGTGCCTTTCTTGTAGTGAGGGGCTCTCACAGATGGAGTGATATACTTCACTCATAAGAGCAAAGCAACAATATATTTTATTGATATGAAACAGTGAGTTGAACAACTTTAATGGTAAACGAGATAGAAGTTTAACAAGATTTGATTACAAGGTACAGTTGATTATTTACTATATAGGGTCAGATAAAACTATCAGCAAGACCCTCTCATTAAGTCGTGAGGTTTTGGAAGGAGCTCCCTGCTTTTAAGATTCCTTCTCTGGGAGTGACCCAGGTATGGCTGGATCCAGTCCCTGTCCCTAACTTGTTCAATGGCTTATGTCTACAGGATTAGACATGCAAAATAATTTCTTTATAGAACTCAGCTAAGATTTCAAAGTTTAGCATGCTGTTAATCTCTTACCAAGGATCTGCTGTGGAATCTTTCCGCCTCAAGGAATAAACTTGAGAGGCATCCCTGCTAAAGGGGAGATCCTGGTGTGCAGCCCATGGTTGTGTGGGAAAGCTCAATGGGTCCTGAGCTGTCCACTATTTATAGTGAAATTATTGACCTATAGTCATATCTGCATACCAACGAGAGGTCTGGGTCACTGTCTCCAGACAGCCCTTGGCTACCCCATTGCTCTTGGTCACCTTGTCAYAGAAGGAGATTAGGTTGGTCAGGCAGGAGCTGCCTTTCATAAACTTGTGCTGCCTTGCTGTGATCAACTGGTTGTCCTGTATGTGCCATGTGAAGGCACTCAAGATGATCTTTTTGCACTGAAACAATAAAATAGACCAATTTTTGTCTCAGCAATTCTGCTATTAAATGAAAGTTCAAATTTAGATGTTAACTTTATTCATAGTCATTTCATACCCATTTGTTCTTGCACCAACATTTATCCCGCAGCTCTAATAACTCTTATTTTTATGCTCTACCTTTTACTACTGTCTTTTCAAGCTTCATTTTATCTGTTTTAACAGTGCTAGTAGCCCTTGTAGCTGCTACTCCTAAACATAACTTTTATAGTCTCCTAATCAGTCAAGTCATCCTTCTCTGGGCACAAGTATACATTGGGAGAAGAGTGGCTGGAAAGCAGCCATGCATAAAGGGAACTGGGGGGACCAATTGACAGCAGGCTCAATAGGATCCAGCAGTGTGCCCTGACAGCCAAGATGACAAAATGCATCCTGGGGTGCATCAGGCAAAGTATAACCAGCCAGTCAAAAGAGGCGATTATCCATCATCCTGTATTTGGCATTGGTGCGGCCTCACCTGGAGTGCTGCGTGCAGTTCTGGGCCACACAGTGTTAAGGTAGTCCGATGCATCCAGGGGAGATGGAAGGAATGTCCTCTGAGGAGCAGCTGAGGACTTCGTGTTTGTATAGTTCAGAGGAAAGGAGGCTGAGGGGTGACCTCACTGCTCTGTACAGCTTCCTGGGGAGGGGGAGAGGGACGTGCTGAGCTGTTCTCCTTGGTATCTAGTGATAGGAAGCATTTCTTTACCAAGAGGGTGGTCAAACACTGGGACAGGCTTCCCAGAGAGGTGGTCAATGCCCCAAGAGTGTCAGTGTTTAAGCATTTGAACAACGCCCTTAATAACTTTTGTTCAGTAGTAGTAGTCAGAGAGCTGGACTGGATGACTATTGTAGAGACCTTACAATTGAAATAGGGTATTCTGTTMTATTCTGTTTTCTAAACCTTTGTAAAATAATTCTGATATCTACTGGGAGTAGCAAGGCACTTTTGAAACTTTCCCTTCATTTTTTCCACATCTGTATTAATTTGGCAGAGTACAGTCATGGTCACGGAAGTAATAGTCTACTGATTAGCTTTCAGTTWATCTAGCAGGAACTCACTCTGTAAGTTCCTACACACATGACCCCACTAAATTTTGTCCCATTTATATTACTGTATTTTGGAAGTTCGTCTCATTATTCCCTTATATAATATTCAGGTCTTGTTATGTATTAATGATGTCYCCCAAGAAATAAGGGTAGGAAGAGCACAGAAAAGACAGAAGCATTGCCTGATATTTTTCCATATTATTAATGTGAAACAATAGAGAAATAATAAACTTTAGTAAACAYAAAATAAAAAGTCTAACATTATTTGAAATAGTATCTTTCCTTAATTTAACCTTATTTTCTTTTCAATTCCGACATTCTCTCCCCCAGTGTTACCTCTGTTACACAGCATTTCTAAGAACCATATGGCTTCCATTCATTCATTTCAGTGCTCTGCCTGAGGATACAGGACTATGATCCTAAGTCACTTCCTCCACTAATTTTACAATTAAGAGCTACGGAGCAGGAGTTAAAAAGTCACTTTTGAATTAATCTCTGTTCTTATTCATTCAGACTTGGAAGTTTAYGCAGGATAGATTCAGTGTAATCCTTCCTAATGGATTTGATAAATACAAGATCAAGCAGAGAGTCCCTTASAAGAATAACTCTGCTAGGATAAACAGACTACAGCATGCTTAAAGAACACAGTATCCTGATTGCTGCCTTGACATCCATTCCACTTCYCTTTTTATGGGGTAAAGCAGCAGTCCGTGATAGTGTCTGATATGGAATAGCTGAGAGCTGGGAAATAAAATCTGTTTTGCAGGCAGAGTCTTTGTAACACATAACTGATAAAAGAAGAAACATCCTTATGCACTGTTATTCAGCCCGAGGCCTGTGTTAAAAAATTATTTCAGAAAAGTCAAGATATTAAATGTTTAAAAATGGATGAGCGGGCATCCATTTGTTGCTATTCATCACCTTTCTAATTTTCAAAAGCATTTTATGAGTGTTGGTAGTCATGTCCCTAGTACTTGCTGAAATAAATTTAAAATGTTAAGAATGCTCTAGAACTGGAGTTTTCACTGCAGTAAAATGACACTTATGAAGGTATTCGTTTTATTTTCGTAAATCTTATGAAACATTTCACCAAATGCTCATAAGAGCTTAAAAATAATATGAATCCTCTTTAACAAAATATTTTTGGTGAAATGCTGGTAAATGCTTTCTGCTRGTTTTGAGTAAAGCTGGCAAACTGATTTAGACTGTTTCAAATACTAATGAATAGAACCCAAGATGCAGTTATTCTATAATATATGACTTTTAAAAAATAATTAATAAATAATGTAGTTATCGGGTTTTGATGTTTAATTACATTTTAAAAAATTAAAATAATCTATTTTCTAGGAAAATATTTTAGGTAAGGTACACTGGTTTTACGTCTTATTGTGTCACCACTGAAGTGAAATGAAAGTTCTGTAAAAGATTATGTAGCATAAAAGAACCCATAAAATCAAGTACTTCAGATACATAGGATACCAGTAAATTAAAGAAGACAAGTAGCTTTTCATTTTTTCTGGGTTACACTGGCATGCCTTTAGCTATGGACTAGTGTCAAAAGAAATATTAATCAACTCTCCTGTAATGGCTCATATTAAAATAMTGCAGCTGGATAGGGTATGTTAATTATTTTGCATTTTGTTATTCTAAGAGTAATTTTGAATGCCATTTGATATGTATTTTTTTCAAGATGTGTATTGGAGAGAAAGAAATTTTTAATTTATTAATATGGTTTATCAGACTTTTTTCTTTGCACTCTACTTTCCAGACAGAATGTTCTTTGATTTCTAAATCTGAAGGGACAGAATTGCATACTGAGGATATGGTTGCTCAAAACACTCTTTGCAAATAATGACCAAATTATTGAATCTGCACCCCTATGTGTTTTGGTTTGGTTTGGGTTGGTTTTTTCTTCCTTTTGGGAGTTATATGACAGTGATGAACGTGTTGATAACTACATGCTATCCGGTAATGAAAAGCCATGGTGTCAATAGACTTATGGAAGCAAATCTCTTCAACTTCACTGTTTGAGATGACATTGGCAGATAAAAAACATTTTAGTCTCAGACATGTGCACTTTCAAAAGTTACATAATGTGGCTGTCTCAAGGGGTAGACCAGGAGGAAGGTCAGATGGGTCAAAGCACCAGTCACAGCTGTGRTGTGTGATCAGGGAGCTGGGCTGTGAGCTTCTGTGGGTGTCACCTTCATGGCTTTTTCTGCAGTCTGAGTCTTGTGGATCTCTCTCTTTCCTAAATACGTGTGAGCCAGAGCACATGGCGGTCCCCTGCCTGGCTGCAGTTTGGGGTGCAATGGGATATTTATGGCAGTGTCAACTGCACCCTAAGGATCTCCTCCTTTCAGAGAACCTGGCAGCTCCCAGCTACCCAAACCTGCCACTTAGCTCCAATACACGAACATTTAACATCAGATCTTCCTTTCTTTTTTCCCTCCCTCCTCGCTTTTTTCAGAGCTCAGTCTCATACTTTGCTGCTAAGATTTAAGACTTTCTTAGTGGATGATGATTTTCATTGTTTCTACTAGATGTGAAATACCGACTTTTTCCTTGCAGTAGGCAGGTTTACTGTTTTTATTCACTTGTAAACTAGGTACTTCCTGATCTGAAAAGGAAGGATTGGGTTGTGTTTTTTTTCTGTTTCTTCCAAACACATAACTTTCCTTAAAGCAACAAATTTTCACTTTTTGAGTCAGTCCAAAAAGGTGCTTTAGAGTAAAGTATTAGCAGCCAGAGCTAAAGCCAGGACAGAAGACTGTRTATTGTTAAGGTTACTGGTATCAGTATTTTGAGTATTTGAGAGAGATGTCTTGGCTGTTTTTCAGGATAAGATTGAGCTGGACAAATGCAGTACTAAATGACATTTTTTAACTTTTAAAGCGTATCAGATGGTTTATAAATAYATGCATTTTATAAGTAAGACATATTAAAAAAAGGAAAAGTGAAAAATTCTTATTAGAATTTGATTGGAGCATAACTACTRATTAGATTCTTAGTATAATGTTTCTGTCTTAATATACATAATCACCTTGTTTAGGCATTTCTTGCTTATTATTTTGTCAGCAACAAACTTAAAGAAAATGAAAAYAAAGCAAGCAGGTTGTGCGATTCTCAAAAGTGTCCTTTCTTGCTCCTGATGGTTGGTTTTGTCATGATATCTGTCTTCTTTACRTTTTGATATTTGGCTTAGAGAAGTTGTAAATGGCTGACAGGTTCTTTTTACATTTATTTAGACTCCACCTGCGACTTTATGTATGGATTAGCTTGAGGCCATGATAGTGAACAAAACAATGAAATAYAAAGTGCTTTCTTAGCATTGGAGGCCACCTTCTACAGAGATTATGTATAAAATTAAMAAGTCAAAAAATATTCTACACCTGCCAGAAAGTTTAAGAAACTCTTATTGTTAGATGCAGATTCATATGCATTGTATAGAGATGTCTGAGTCTATCTGTTAAAGAAAAACTGAAGTGTTCTGTGCAGCAGTTTTACAATGATTTTTTCTCTGCTTTCCGTCTTTCTGACTCACCTGTTTCCTAGATAGTCTTAAGACACATGAGCACATGGAATTTTCTTCGTCTTTGTGTAAAATCCTTATTTATATCATGAGGATTTAAACCGTGAATTGAAGATGTTAATTCTACATTTCCAGAAGCTCACTRGCCCTAAAGAAAAGGGATTTGACAAATCCTCCCTACAGAATGACTGTGACATTCTAGTTCTGGGGTTTTACTCTAAGTGAAAAAGTCAGGAAGACATCTAATTTTTAATTAGTTCTCCTCATTTGGGAGATCATCTGATTTTACTGGCAGAATTAGCAAGTGAAATCACTCAAGAGCTGCCATGTAAATGTCCCCTACCCCTAGGGACTCAGTATATTAAATGAATACAGTGTTAACCTGGAAACATTATTAGTGATTTTAAATGAGAGCAGCTCTGAAATTTGGAGGAAATCATTAAATTGAAATAATTATTTTGATTCCATTCTTGATCACTGATAATGGAAATTAGAAGTGTAYATCTCTTTTATGCATGAAAGAGGACAATTTCTGTCCCCCTCCTGCATTTTGCCAATTGTAAGAAATAATTTAAATTAATTCCAGACAAATTTTATAGTGTTTTCTGACAAGCAAGAAGAACAACTTGCAGGACATATCAGAGAATAAAAAAGGCTTTAACTCCTTGATTTTTATTTTTCAACTTCTTTTGCTAACTTATACACAGTATGACATTTTACTAAAACAATTTAGAAAAAAATATTCTGAGATTTTGTTAATTGGTTTATTTTTCCAGTGCCATTTAAGTATTCAAATTCAACCATATTTCTATGGCAAATTTTCAACACTCAATTTGATTACAAATAAAGACCATTTCTGGAGTATCAGTATGGAAGCTCATTTACTGCAAAATTTACAATGCTTATGTAAATTCTAAATGACTGCACCCTGGAGCCACAGAGACAGCTGTCACATATTTAAAGCTCAGCCCTCCAAAAGTTCTTGAATAAGGACCCCAGCCTTACTATAACTGTCATTCTTATCACTCATCCTTTTACTACTTGAGAACAAACAATGCCCAGAGATAAGCAGAGATTTGAGCATTATGCTTCTCAGTCACTATTTTTATTTTTCACTAATTTTACTGCTAATGAAAAAGGCTTATTTAGAAAGAATCAAGCATTTCCAGTTAACTATTAAGACTGAAAACTAGTTTATGTAAAAATTCACCTGTAATGACATGTTCTTTTAATGTTTTAATGTATACATGTGTGTGTGTGTATATATAYATAWATAAATTATGCATATGGATTCATACGCAATCATAGACTCATAGAACCCTTTAGTTTGGAAATTACCTTTAGGATCATTGAGTCCGGTAAATGGTAGCAAGAATATCTGATATAATCACAAAAGAAAATACATTCAGGCATAATAGTATAGCCTTCCCAATTCCCTTCTGTCTTTTACTCCAAAGATGACATATGTCTCCTTAAAATAATTATACATTCTTACATTTTAAAACATAAATTACTGTAAAAAGACTAGCAAAAAGAGGTCTTTATTTCACAAATCCAYTCTAAGTCAATGGGGACTGCATCTTCTAAAATCAGATAAGTGGTATGCAAATCTAACACAATGCAGAGGACTAATTTTAAGTGTAAGCACTCTGAAAGGATAAATAGAAGCAGAGGGGAAAAAATTACATATTACATTTATTGTCATAAGTGAAAATACAAGAAATACAACAACTCTTCATGAAACTTTGCAGTCTTTAGAAGTATAGAAAACTAGATACTTTCACCAAGGAGAAGTTCATCCAGTTTTTTGACAGCCTCAGAGATACATTCCTTTCTTCGCCACTAATCATTTTTAGAAATAATGTATAAGAGGAACAAGGTTGAAATAATGATAATGAAATACAAAAAAGAGAAAATAAGGCATTTTTATTTAAGACAAATTTTAAGATTATATTTTTCRAAAAACAGGTTCAGTTACAAACTGCATCATTTCTTAGACAGCATTATTGTATATAGTCCTGCAAAATTTAGGGAAGTGTTCCAAATTTCATTGTAATAGATTTTGGTCTTCTACTACTAATACACTATTAACACCATTAATATTAATAAAGGGGAAAAAATAAGGAGCAATTCTATCAAGAAAATATATTATTATTTTCAGTAATAACTGCATCTGCTCTCRATGACTAAAATCAAACTTGTCATTATATAAAACGCTATACCTAAAAATGGAAATTTGTTTCTAAGAACTATCAAGGAGGATATGAAAACTCATTAAGAGTTTAAAGACTTCTGTTAAACAAAAGCAGAGTACTTGAAAATGCTTAGAAATCAACATAACTACATACAGCCTGGAAAAATATATTAGTAAAACAGAAAGGGATTCAATTCTATAGTGCTCTTGATCACACAGTCATTCCCAGCTGCAGAATACTGATGGAAATCATTATCATTTTAATATTTCTAAGCAGGTAAGTATGTATGTTGTAGWGGTTTTGGCTCAAAATATGGATTACTTACTGATTTCTTTTGTGTGAGACAAACTTTAGGAGAAAACAAAGCAGGCACAAAATTTTCAGAATATAAAGAAGTTTATTAACAGACTTAAAAGAAAAGGGACAAAAAAGGAAAAAAAACTGCTGTGGTGTGAAACATCTCTTCCATGAAAACTCACAGTTTTGTTACGCTGCAAGACAYGGACCATTACATAGGGTTATTAATCTTTTTAAGGATGAGTTATTTTGGCTTGAACACGAAGCTTTTTTTTCGCCACCAGTCTCTTAAAAACCTCTTTCTCTCTGCTTTTAAATAGCCTGGCATGGGCACTTTCACAACCTTCATGAGCCATACGTGAATTGTCCATCCCCTCATGTATTTCAAATGGATTAAAGAGACAGTTTGTGATRTTACAGTTCTTTACCACGGCATGCAAGGAGGTTTTTCAAGCTCCGCGCGAGAAGCGCAGCACCGCCCTCTCTTCTCTCCTGAAGCCATCTTTAGCTCCGTCCCACGTGGCTCACTTTCTCTCTCTGCCTCTGAAGGCGCCATGTTACCCGTGGTCAGGCTTTACAGTGGAGAAAGCCTCTCTCCCCCTGCGCTGCTGGCTGCACCGTGTTCTCTTCAGTTCGGCGTGAAGTGTGCTGGCTCCAGGCTCCGCTGGCTCCCACTGGCACCGTATGGAACAGAGAAGGATCCACCGGTCCCAGGAAACCGCGTCGGACGGCCTCATAGTTCCCCCTCCCAGTGACCCAGGGTCCGTGCTGCGGCGTTGGGAGTAGGGGGGGGCAGGAGGGGCAGGGGTGCCYGGCCTGGCCCAGCGGGGCCCTGGGCTCTGAGGCCACCCCTCCATCCCGTCCCGGCACCGAGCTGGAATGGAAAAACCCCCCAAATCCCRCCTTTCCACACAGTTTAAATATGTGAAATTGAGAGAAGCGTAATTGGTTTAACAGGCTGTCTGTCAATTCAGGTCAACCCACTACATATGTATACTCAAAAACCAAACTCATTGCAATCTGTGAATTTAGATTTCTGGGACTTTCCATTATTTCTTTCTATTGCTGGAAAACTGAGTATAAAAGCAGCTCCTTTATCAAATTGTCAGATAAATTTGACTTGCAAATAAAGCCCAAAATGTCAATATTTGGATGGCCCRTAATAAATGGATACTTTCTGCATATTTCACTGAAAACATAGTCCCTTTTACTGCTTTTGTCAGAGYTTAAAAAAAGAAACCATTTTGGAAGCTTTGCCAATAAGCTTCCCTGAATAATAATTTGGTGAATAATATGTTGGAATATATAAATAAATGATAACCCTTTATTTACATATATATGTCCTGAGAATATTAATTCCAATAATGAACGAGAGTATCTGCCTGATTTATAGGCCAGTCAATATGGTTTTATACAGAATAAGGGGATGATTAGAAGTAATGACTTTCCTTTTCACTTAATTTCAAACTTTTCTTGTCTTTTTCTGTTATGATTGCTTAGAAAGTTGCATCTTATGTCCCTTCCAAAGAATACATAAAAAAGTACTACCCTAACAGAAATTCAGCTATGAAAGAAAAGAAGATCTCCACRTAGCTAGAACTCAACAAGGTATAATCAAAGAAATATCTTGAGTGGAAGCTGTTTCAAACACTTGAAATGTACAGTAGAGTTTGTCACTGTGTGTCCTCCACCTGGCTGCTACTGGTTCTTTGGGTCTTTTGAGCTACTGATTTCTATCCAGCTACAACATCTTTCCAGCAGAATCATGTTTTATGAACCATTGCTATGTTGCAGGTCTCAAATTGTTATACACAGACCTATRGTTCCCATTTACTACAGACTAGCATACAGATAGTAACTATGTAATAAATCTTGATTTTAAAGTATGTACAAACCTTATGATTCACAAGTTCTGTGAAGAGAACATCTAAACTGACTATGTGCCTCCCTAGCTCTGAATTTCCACAGAAGTACTTTGGTGTGACCTCCTTGGGAATATCTCAGTAAACCAGCATGTACATCCCACGGACCTAAAAAAAGTATGGTTGCAGTGTTATTTCGAAGCCATTGGCAAGACTTTTGACATTTTAAATTTTAAATAACTGCTGGGAGACAAACTGGTACCTCGTTTCTTATTTACATGATTTCTATGCAGTCAGAGGAGTAGCCCAGGCTGTCAAAGAGATTTGTTTACTCCACACTGTACACCACCAGGGTAAAAGTAACATCCTGGACTTCCCAGGAAAAAGCTTTAGAGATTATATTAAGAGATGTTAGGTTGAAGCAGATAAATTCTCTTGGTTTCTTCTTTTGAAGCGGTGCTTATATGCAATAAGAAAAATAATCTTTAATGTGTTAGAAGACATACCACAAGTGTGAAAATATCCTATATCCTATATCCTCTCAAAGTTGATTTGAATTTGAAATTCTGAAATAGGAGGGATAAATTGTTGGAGTCCAAAGTACAGGGAATATTTCTCTGCCTGTTTTGAAGAGTTTTACCCCCCTGGACAACCCTGTCTTTGACCTTCGTCCATGGAGAAAATTACCTACCCTCTGGGAAGAAGCAGAATCTACACTGGTGTGAATTAGGTGATAGAACATTGTGTAAGAATTGTCACAGGGTGAAAATTTAGAGGTGTTGGGTTTGTTAATATAGTAAATAGATAAGGAGCAAAAACTCCAAGATGGAGGATTGTTGTTGTTCTAGGCCTTCTTCTTTCTTCTTTCTTTACTCCATGTTTGCGGCAAAAGTGGATTGAGAAGATTGGGTGAAAAATGCCGCAGTTCCTTTCATGTGACAGAAAGATTTATTGAACATTGGTAGAAAAGTAAAAATATCTTTCATTTCGGGCTTTCATTGGGTAATTTACCTTTAAAAGAACRGTGTTATCTTGATAACTCGGCTTCTCCTTCACATGCTCTAAGGGGAGTCACGCTGTGGCTCAGCTCTCTTTTGATAAGACTAAATAAACAACTATCTGAAAGTAAGAAGCGTGGAAAAGTCCTGTTTGTCGGCAGAACCCAGGCAAGGGCTCTGGAAATTCTCTCCCATCTGAAGAGACATAATTAAGGCACRGTAAAGCGTCATAAATGAATCCAAAATTTTCAATTTCTCTCAGCTTTTCAACTGCTGCACTATTACTGTGGATTACTTTACTAGTACTGATAATATTTTTTGTTTATTATTAGTTTATGAGGGACAAATACAGTGGCAAAGTTTGTTCATTGTGGTTTGAGATTTCTATATGGCCATTCAGAAGACATTGGATTCAGTACACAATTTCAAGGTTAAAGAGATTGGTTATGCAAATGGATCAAAATGAGACTCCCTGCAAGCCTGCACATGAACAAAGCTCAGTGATACTAGTGATTTAAAGTCAAAAAGGGATAGAAACATATTTTTTGACACTACATGCCAAATCCAAATTTTGCGTTTGGGCAAAGCCAAATTTCCAAACCGCAAATTAAGACTGCAAAGTATTCCATTGTGTCTTGCCTCTAATCAGATTTCAGAGGTAGCATTTGTTTCAGGTTGGATCTATCAGTTACTCATGCAGTTACTACTTTAGACAGGCGTCCATAAAACATGGCTACTTTCCAGCCTGGATACATGGATCTATGTATCGGCTTGTAATACTCAAATCCGTATTGCCAGCAAGACTTCTAAGACTGTACACTGTAGCTAATTTCCACAGTAGATTTTGGGAAGCATAATCTAAGTGTGTTCAATATCACAAAATGTGAATGCATGAGAACAAAACAAGAGACTTATCTCTGCCACTGCAATGCAGAGAAAATACATCTATGTAATTAAAATTATCCAGCTATAATCTAATGTGGATGTTTGTTTATCAGGATTAATTATAACACACAAATGTTGTTTATGGTTACAAGTACACAATTAAGGACAACACAGTATAAAATTCAAATAACATATGGCATTTGTAGAACCAGCAGTGCCACCAGAAAAAAACATACTAGTTGTCATATTTTATTAATCTTATGATAAACTATTGCTGCATTGTAATTAAATGAGCAAGACAGTCAGCCAACATCATTATCAGAACTCCTGTTTTCTTTGAATCTCTTGTAAGTTAGAAATCCAATTATTTATGAATATTACAYTGTTTTATTGAATGTGAATTATTGTAGGGATAGCAGACTTGAGTTATTCTCCAGTAATATTATTCCAATATAGCAATGATTTATGCTAGGTATTAATTCCGTCATGTTTCGTATTGTATCTATTTATATGTAGTTCTTGGCAAGAATAACTAGCCCAATATTCCTTAGGTAATGAGCTATTAAGTTCAACAAGTGAACTTACAGTGTCCTTTGAAATACAGCATTCACATTTAGCTCTCATTCATGTCAGAGGTTAATAATTTCACAAGTTAATAACTTCCATCTAACAAAGGTAATCAATATTATTTTGTTTCATACGTTGGAACGAACATAAAATTTGGTAACATGTATCAGTAACATCCAAAATTGGAAAAAAAAAATCTTTTCAGTATCTGAGAAGTTTTTAAGAATTAAAATACCACTGAAAAGGAAATGAAAATCTAACACATTGTGAAAAGATAGCCCTAATTATTTTCATTACAGAAATAAAAYATGGAGATATAATCCAAGAACAGATGAAGTATCTTAAATTAATTTTGTATTGCAGTGCTGACCACTCTTTGGATAAATAATCATTAAAATAATGTCTAATCCTATATTACTGATTCTTCTCAGCAACAACAAAAAATCAAGAAACTTAAATCTTTCAGGGTCATGTACACACCTTGTAAGTRCTCGTCTTACATTGAGGGGCACCAGATAAAAGACATTTTGCCCCAGAATGTCTTTGGTGTTACTATGTAGACACAGCTAAATAAGCTATCAGCCTATTCTGATTTTAAAACTCAACAATAGGTCAAGTAGACACTCCAATTACTTCACTAAGAAAAAAATGATTTGACCTCAAATGGATTAACTGGTTCAAATAGCAAACTAACAGATGCAAAAACAATTTCTAGTAAGTTCTTGGAGATCTGGAGGTAAAAAAGAGGTTAATTATAAGTGAAATACTGAACATATTGCATCCAAGAAGAAATTAAGCAGAATTTTAAACTTAGATGACTGTCATACATGTTTTTCTTGTTCTCAGTTAATATAAAAATATGCGCCACAATTATATAAACCTCTCAATTCAGAAGTTAGAATGTCCAATCTGCTTCTTAAATGATAAGTATTTTCAAATTACTTAATTTTGTGTACCTAAGTCTATTCAATTGACAAAAGGGGTCCGTTCTCACAGCAGAATCCCTTCTGGAAAGGGCTCTGCAAAGCATTTATCTGAAATCGAAAGGATCGTGGGAGAAGCTATGGCCCATGCATAAATAAACAAGAACAAAACACCTCACATAATGAATCACACGAATTTTTATCAAAACCACATGATATTTTGTCTAAAACTGCATTGATATCTGGATTGCAGAGTAAACCTGGCTAATTAAATACATTTTCATGTGCAGGCAGAGAACTACATCTTTATAACTCTTATCTCAAATAAATTAGGATGCTACAAAGGACAGAATTAATTGATATATGGATAGATATGATCATTCAGTAGTTTATGCATTTTTTTTTTTTAATCAAGATAAAGAAATATTTTAAATCTTGCTTTTCAAATTGCAGCTGTATTCYACAATAATCTACTGACTGGAGCACAGGGCATATGACAAACAAACAAACCAACCAAAACAAAACCAAACCCACCAGAAAAAAGTGCAGGGAGAGTAGGAAATCTGAATCTACAACTACTATATCCTAATAAACTTCTGTTAAAAGAGAAACAAAACTCTTCTTGCTGTGCTCTGTATCTTAAGAAGAAGGACTGTTAATCATGCGTGGACAAAACAGCTCCCTGGGGATTGGTATTGTCTGAAGAGTAATGACACTGAACAGATACTACTGGCTAACTATTGGCTCATCATTCAGCACTCTAGTCTTCTAGTCAGTCTCAAATATATCAATTTGTTTAGGAAGCTAATAGTCCACCCAAAATGACTGGGATTTCAGTCTACTATGAACATATCTGAAAAATAGACTTAAAAATAAGGAACCACAATAATATGCTACAGTGCCTAAAGTCCTTTCCAGAGCTGAACTCAAATTAATTTCACACAACACTTACACTGTTTGTTTCTTTCTATTAATGGAGTATGTTAATCATACTGGAAACATGTTTGTTATAGCAATGCTTTGTAAATAATATTTTTTACTGTTTCCAAAAGAGCAATTCATAAACAAAGTATATCGAGAGTAATTACATGAAACAATGAATTTTGGAACTACAAGATAAGAGAATTTGCTTTTAACATAAYTGAACTAATTTTTGTCATGAAATTGGATTGACATATTTTGGAGTACACAGCTGTAATTGCTTCTGCAAAAGTAAACAAACAAACAAACAAAAATCAAACCAAACAATCAAGCAAAAATAATTCCTAATCTGCCCAAGCAGTCTGGTGAAAGAGAGAAGCGAGACCTAACAAGTATGACTTATCTGAATAAGAGCAAGAGAAGGGATCTGAGCTCTTAGAGAACTCAGATGGCAGTCCTGAGTTTTCTAGACTGTAYACAGCTCTGGATAAATTATATTTGAGGATCATAATGAGAGATGTTTGCATGACAGAAAAATATATTATTTTTATTATATGTTGTGTTATTAATTCAAATTTCTATACAAGCAGAGTAAATATTTGGGCAGCTCCAAAAGGAATTTAAAAAACAGAATTCAGTGTTTTTTTATGATTTTGGGTCATCTTATTAAGTGCCAGGCTAACATATTGCAAACCACTATCCTCTGTTTTTAATGAAAACAAAATAAAGAAAAATRCTTCCAAAACCTTCTGCATAGATTTTTTAAATGGAAATTAAACCATACACTTCAAATTGAATTAAAATAGGAGGAAGAAAGATTCTATAAATCTTCATTAGTGAACTCATGACCAACTCTAACAGAAGACATATATTTCAAGAAAAGGTTTCTTCTGTCATGTCTTCTGACACCTTCATTTCTTCCAGTTTCTTCCATCACACTACCAGACTACTATTCCCAAAAAGTGCATGAAGATCAAAAAACCTTTAGAACAACAGAAGGAACATAACAATTTTCATATCAAGAGTGAGGGTGGGGGGCGTGGGGGGTGTTATTTTCATATTTTTTATTTTGGTTTGGTTTCAATTTCCCTTCTTAACCATTCTTCATCTCATCATTTACATGGCCATTTCTGTAGCATCACTGGTTTTCGGTCATAGAGGACTTTTATTTCTCAATTTCACTTGGCCAAAACGATTCCATACATGATAATCTGCAGGGCACATTACCAAGTTAGACTTCTATCCAGCCAGGTAGCTTTCTATCAAGGAGGAATAATATGACATGGGAGTCTAATGAGGTTAGCCTATGCTTCAATAATTACTGTTGGACACTAACTTCATAGAATTTATCTGACTTTTTTGACTTTATAGAATTTATCTGACTTCTTTCTAGAATCTATATAATTCTAAATAAATAGGCTATTAAATTACAAGTAAAGAAGTACTGACAAGAGAACTTAGTGGCTGTGGTGCCATTCAACTTTCAAGTGCATCTGAGACTCAGACATCATATTTCTACCTGTCCATATAATACATTTGGTTAAGAGCTAACACAGCATTTATGAATTTATGTTGTGTAAACACACAAACACAATGCACAGGCAAATCAGACTTCTACAGGGTTTGAAWACACTATAGCAAGAAATACCTAAAACCGTACATAAAAAAATTCCAAAGAGGCACCAGTAAATGAAGTATGTCAAATATATATTAAAAAAATAATGTCAGTAGAAGACGTGTCTTTAGGTATCTTATGCAGCTGTAACTTGAAGAAGGACACAGGGACTGTGTTATATCTGTCATGTCACTTTGAATGGTAAGGCAACTGGATGGTGCCAAATCTTACCATTGACTATAATGCAAAGCACAGATTTAGCTTTCAAAACCACATGTGATATCTGAGCACAATAGATTTTTAGTGTGTGCAGTCTGGAGCTCATTCGCAACTTGCGTGACCCTACGCTTACTCTGTCCTATGTTCTTACCAATTTCTCTCTTTTGGCCACAGAATTATCTTTTAAAATCTGCCTTAGCACCTAAATTACATTTGAAAAAGGACCTGGAGACAGTACAGAGAAACTAGAGATTACAGACTTTGCATTTYGCTCTGTTTGTTAGCAGCAAACCCAAAGACTTTTAAGTGTGAGAAATATTCAGAGTAGGGTCAAATTCCAGACAATATGTGTACAGAAAACCAGATCCACTGATGGGCTATTTCCACACCTGGAAAATACACAAACACCTTTTGGAGTTTAGTGTACAAAATCATAATAACTAATAGGTATGTTTCAGCTACATTTTCTTCAATAAATAAATAATAAAATGCAATACACAGCTAAAATAGAGATAATAATTTTAAGTTCTCAAACTCCAGCAATTGGTGGTAATTTTCTTTATAGTTAAAATKAAGAACCCAGAAGGAATAATCAATACTTCTGAAAGCAGAATTGACTTTGAGTGCATTTTTTAATTAACTTCTTAAATCACAGTTTGTTCTTAATAACATTTTAACATAATGAAATATTTTATTATRTTTGCAGTGTTTTTTATTTTTTAATTAGCTAAAATCTTTCATTCTCCTACTTGATGACAAATCTTCATACAGAAAACACAAACACAGTGGACTGCAAAATTCTCAGCCACAGCTTTGTAACTAATTTTTCCCTTGTTCAAAGTTTTTAAGGATCATTTAAATGAAATCTAAAAGTCTAGAAGAGAATTTACTTTTTTTTCTAATAAGAGCGATATTAAAGTATGTTTTTACAGTATGGATAATTTTCAGTGAGAAGATGATGTCAAAGTTGATAAAGAAACAAGCAACAAATAAAACATGGCATATAATGATGATGCATAAATATGATAATAGCATAGAAGTAAAATTTTATGCAAGGCTAGAGTGCTTGAGAAAAGGAATCAAAGCCAGATGGTTCTAATACTTATTTGACGTCTCTCAATGCCAAATACTACTAGTGGAGTTACTGGAAAAGTTAACTGACAACAAGTATGTTAGGAAGAGAGGCACAAAAGTGATGGGCACTTATCTCTACCTGTGCTATAACAATTTGCATTTTAGTCCCCTTAGTTACCTGTGTTAACGGTATAAGAAAAAGCCTGTACTTAAGTGTCCATAGACATGAAGACTGGCTTTAAACAGCTGTGAACTTACATAAAAGCTGGAATCTTGTTAGGGCTGCAAGCCCATGACTATGCTGCTGGCTATAACCGTGTCCCGAGATAAAGTTAACTGAGCTGGACATGGCATGGCATGAGAAATGGCTGGATGTGACAGATAACAGTATGAGAAGCTGAAATAAATTACAGAGAGCACCATGAGTCATGGCATGGGGTGCAGAGGTGGTTAAGGCAGAATTATCCAAAAAATGACCAAAATTCACAGCTAATTGGAGGGATAACTTGGCATCTTCAGGATGGCAGTTTCTCACAGGCAAGCAGTGACAAGGCAACCACGTCAGCAATGACCTACAACGCTGAGGTTACATAAGGAATGGTCACAGAAATACCCAATTTGGATAAGGATGCAGCAAAACAGGGATCAATAGGGAAGAAGTAATTGAGGTCTTTGTAGACAGGTAGGAGGAGATTGGGGCATAGAAAGGGAGGTGGCAAAAAGAGAATCAAGATAAAGGAAAAGCAGTAATAAGGTATGTTAATGTTGAAATTGGTGCTGCCTGGGTGTACCTTCTGGGCAGTCATGCACTTGATCACTGTAGCCTAAATCAGGACGGTAGACAAAGCCTGCTGCTCTGAGCATAACACAGGACTCAGCCCTGAAAGAAAGATACCTTGAAGGAGCACACCTGGAAAACCAAATCCACAATGTCTCCACATGAGGTCTCGTTCCTGACAGCACCCACATCTGCCCATCACCTCTAACAAGAATAAAATTTTGATACAAACATTCCCATGCAATTCAGATTTCAGGTTTTTCAGCTGCAGATGTAATTTGAAATAAGAAAAAGGGATTCACTGGAAATATGATGTCAACATTTATTAATATGGAGAGGTCAAAGCAATACTTTTCTTAAATTATTTTTTTAAATTGCTAGTATTCATGGTTTAGGATTTTTCCAACCACAATTAACAATTTGTTCTTTTAATAGTACCAGAATGCTTATTTTTTGGACTTACAAAAAGATAGAGATGTGAAACAAGCAAAAGGTAGACAACAAAGACTGTGCATGTACAGGATAGATTAARCTACTAGGAAAATTTTGCCTGAGATCTGAGACACTTTGTTTCCTGTAACTGAGGAAGAACTTGGATTAGCATCTTGAATTTATTGTCATTAAATGGCATTTGCTCACCTTAATATTTGGCAATATATGCATACACATACACAGCATTGCTGGGCTGCAACTCTCTTAAATGGTATCACCAACAAAGCTATAAATCATAAATACATAAAACATACATTAGTAAGAAGAAAGAAAATTTTTTCAGAAGTACTTGTTAAATTCCTTATTCAGTTTGCTTTTTTTTTTTAATGGAGCCTTTATGACCAAATGGAGAACTTTCAATATGCACTGCCTACTTTGAAAAAAATTCAGAATAAACGGCAAAAAAAATATAATTTATTGAGCTGAGAATCAACTGAGAATCAATCTACATGTTATAGAATCCCTTGCTTCAAGAAGACTAAATATGTATAACCTTCCTTATTATCAAGTAAATTTCAACAGAGCCTAATTGTGCAGTCTGTCTTCCCATCCATCTCCATCTCTAAATCACATTCTCTCCATGCAAAATGCTTTTTCCRTATTTTTTATTAAACTAAAATATTTTCATCTCATTTACCTTAGATTTATACCTCTTGCTCCACAGAAGCAACACATGATGAACTCTGAACAAGAAAAAAACTTTCAGAAGGAAGCAGYAGAAGTCTACCCCAGCAATGGTAATTTCTTTTCTTCATTAGAAACAATTAAATAAGGATTTAAAGAAATAAAAGTTCCCATCTCACCCTCTACAGATTTATTCTCCATTTTTAGCATTATGAATTCCAATAAGGATTTTGTTCTATAGCACTTTAGTGTATTCGATAAAAAAGTAAATTTATCAAAACATGAAATCTTTCAAATTTCATACAGTACAGGATAGAGAAAAAAAAAAAGGTTACTATGTGACCAAATTATAGGGTACTAATTATTTTGAGAGATGAAGAAGGAAGAGTTAATATGCAAGCAGATTTAAAAAAAATACTGCATAACCTGGTATGGTTTCAATTTTAAATAGGTAGACAAAACACTCACTTAACTGTCCATTACCGGTTTCTTTTTCCAAGTGGGCATGAGTCATATTCATTAAAATTGTCATATTTCAGCAACTCTGACATTCGGAGACAGTTTTCAAAAGTATCTTTGCAATAGTCRCTTCTGTTGTCAAGATGCCATGGGAGTTACAGCCTCAATGGCACTCTACAGTCAACTGTTGGAGACATGGATGAATGCAGGAATGGTGGCAGTGACTTCGGAACTCATAAGCAGGCAATGCTTCACAAATTAATTCTTCTCCTTGCAGAAGTGTCTTGTGCAACACTCTACCTTACATTTCTTGAAAGAAACAAAAATAATTATGTGAGGARAACCCAGAAATCAATCAAAAAAGACATGGACTTAAATGTAAATAATGTCTTTTCATTTCTTTCAGCATATTCCATCAAATTTTGAGTTTTGCGTTTGTATTCTTATCAAAAGAAATATTCTAAACAGTTTATGATCCAGTTTAAAAAAAAGTCACACCATAAACACTTCTGTAATTTGATCCAAAGCTTATGGTTGGGTTTTCAGCTCCAAAACTCTTTTATGAAGATGCCTAACTCATATCCACTACCTCAAATCCTGTAGAAGACACTTTCTGTTAAATCCTTTTCTTAGCTGTAACTTTATATTTCTATTGTCTTTAGGTTTCCTTGTCATCAGGATTCTTCATATTTTCAACCATATGATACCTTTATATATGCTTAGCTAAGATGCTAATTTAACCTTAAAACTTACTGAATCTGCAAAACTAATGCAGCTGCAGTACTAAGGCTTCTAAAATTTCTTTTCTATGTCTTCAATGCTTTGCTTATCCATTGTATTGAGATGGAAAACATGAGGCAAATACAACATATTATTCCTTTCCATACAATTTAGGTTAATAAAAATGAATGCTATATTGGGATATTTTCCAAGAATTGTTTACTGCCAATTGTTAATGAATACTAATTTGAATTTAATCAGGACAGTATTTCCCATAAATTTCCAATTAAAAGGAATATATTTTTCTATTGCCAAGAGATAAGTGGTGTTCAGCAAAGTTTAAAATGTATTTAAAATTCAAATTTGATTTTGATACACACTTTACTAAATACATATCAAGAGGTATAAAAGCCAGTTTATTTGAGAAAGGCATACAATCTACTTAACAAAGAGATTTAATTTATGATTAAATGTGAGGTGCTTTGTGAACAAGGTATCAGTGAGCAGCTATCTTTAAAGGTACAAAGATAAATATTCACTAATAAAAAATTCCGTATTTAACATTGAGAAATTTATTTAAATTTTTTGTTTTGGAAGACGAGTTATTCCTTAAAAAAAATATAAATTATACCAATGTTAATAATCTGAAGACCAATTTCAGATAACTACTGAGCCTGAAATCCAYATAGAATCATAGAATGGTTTTGTTTGGAAGGGATGATGATCTTGTTCTAATCCCCCTGYCATGGGCAGGGAACATTTCATTACACCAAGTTGCTCACACTTCCAAGAACAGAGCATTCACAACTCTGGCCAATCTGTTCTAGCGCTTCACCATCMTCTCAGCAAAGAATTTTTTTTCAAATATGTAATTAAACCTTCCCTATTTCAGTTTGAACCCATTCCCTCCTTGTCTTCTCTCTGTATGCTCTTGTAAAAAGCCTCTCTCCATCTTTCTTGCAGGCTCAGTTCTGGTACTGGAAGACCACAATTAGGTCACCCTGAATTCTTGTCTTTTCCAGGCTGAACAAACTAAGTTCTCTCAGCCCTTCCTTGTAGGAGAGGTGCKCAATCCCTCTAATGATCTTGGTGGCTCTCCTCTGGATTTGTTCCAATGGGTCAAAGTCTTTCCTGCACTGGGGACCACAGAGCTGGATGCAGCATTCCAGGTGAGGTGTCACCAGAGAGGAGTAGAAGGCAGAATCACCTCTCTTGACTTGCCTTTGATGCAGCCCAGAGTATCTATAGCTTCCTGGTCTGTAAGCGTACATCGCTGGTTCATTTCTCATCACTCATCCAGCATCGCTCCCAAGTCCTTCTCAGCAGGGCTGCTCTCCATCAGTTCAYCCCCCAGCCTGYGTTGATACTGGGGATTGTCCAGACCCAGCTGCAGCACCTTGCACTTGATCTTATTGAGCCTTATGAGATTCCCAGGGACCCACTTCTCAAGCTTGTCCTGGTTCCGCTGGATGGCATCCTCTCCTTCAGGTGTGTCAACAGCACCACTCAGCTTGGTGTCATCTGCAAATTTGCTGAGGGTGAACCTGATCTCACTGTCTACATCATCAATGAAGGTATTAAATAACACTGGCCCCAGTATGCACTCCTGAGGGAGCCACTTGTCACTTATGTCCATTGGGACTCTGAGCCATTGACCACTTCTTTCTGAATGCAACTTTCCAACCAATTCCTTATCCACYTAGCAGTCCACCCATTTCTCTCCAATTTAAAGAACAAGGGAAAGACCTTTACTCCTGATTGTCTGCAATGTTTAACTGCTAAATTACTTCTGGCTCCTTTTTGCACATTTGTCACTAGTCATCTTCAAGATTAATCTGTCATTAAAATGGCTAGCTTTCAGCAGCCTTTCTCCATTTGGTCACTGGGCTAGTATTCATTTCCCTGTCTTTGGTAAGTTAACAGTAGCCAAGATAGACATGGCAAGGGAAGGAATACATCCTGTCAGCTTATCGGAAGAAAAATGATCAGCAAGAAAGAGCTGAGTCATTACTTAAGGAGCACCAAACATAATTGATGCTGGGAAGGATGAAGTGTTTATACTTCTCCTGCTTCAGCTTTCATTAAGAAGGTTATGGATTAAGGGACATCACACTAAGACAAAATAAGGAAAAAAGTTACTTAGATACAAGTCAGATGAAATTTCATCAATTTGATGAACTTTTCTGCAGGGGATTTAGAAAAATGGCTGAGGAAAGAGAATAAATGATCTTCCAAAATATTAGGAAAAAGCAAAACCAATATTTTTTTGTTAAGRAAAAGGAGGAAAATTGCCCTGGCAAACTGGCTCCCAATGAGGAAGAATATGTTAGTACAAAAATATGGAATATCAAAAGATGTTTATTGTTAGCCAGTAAATTACATACTAACAAATTTCATTCAACCGGATACCTCATCTCATTAGTATGTTCGAAATATTAAGGTATTTCAGATAGTGTTTGGTACTATTTTCTTAAATGACCTAGAAAATTACAGTGAAGAAAAATCTGCCGGTAAGAATAAGCAGATTTTTCTTCTAAGGTAAGAATATAAATGGTTGGAAAACTGTACTTGGCTGCTATTCATTGCTCACAGTAGTACAAGAAAAAATGTGCATGTTTACATATATATTTCTCTTTACTCCACTATTGTTTAATACATTTATCATTTTATAACAGAAAATAGCGTACACTATTCAATTTGCAGATCACTTCAGACTTGGACTAGGCTTTGGAGACCACACTAAAATTCAAAGAGACTTGAGAAACTGAAGTTGTTTATCTTCCAAAACAACTGCAAACTGAATGTTTGCTGACAGTAATGCACTTTTAGCTTAAAAGAATATGAAAGATTGCTGTTGTCTTCGCTTAAAAACTACATCCTGATAGTCAAACTGCACATATGAATATTTGGGGCAAATAAGAAAATTGCCCAAAAGTTTACCATAATGATTCTATTACTTGGTATTTTCTTCAGTCTCCTTCTTTTAGATTWTCAGAAATAATAAGCCTTTTCTTTTTAGGTTCTCTAGGTAGCAGTACTTTGTACTGCTCATATAATGTCTACTGGACAGTTAATGCATGTTCTGGCCATCRCAGTATCCTAATTACTGACCTTCATTGTTAATTATGCCTTCTTGTTAGTTATATGCTGTAGCAATCAAACTGCCAAGCTCGGGTTATAACAAAATAACAAAAAATATTTCAGTCCTTATATATACACTTGCAGCTACAAACAAAGTTGTGTCTCAATTTTACATCTAAATTTAATTTATATGTAACCTTATGGAACTGCTAAAACATACTGGAATAAATCGAAAAAAAAATATAGACTTTCCATTAAAAGCATTTTTTAAAAAACAGAAAAATATCTATCAGTTATAMTTCACTCAACTTTGAGGAGAAAGTTGAGGGGAGAAGGGGAGAAGAGAAAGGGAGTGAGAGAGAGATTAAGTAGAAAGTTATCACCACCACGTAGATTTTTGCGGCATCCTGMTGGTCCTTCTTCACCCCAGTCTTCCGTGGTGGGGTCCCAGAGTCGTTCTTCTGGAAGTAATGCTTTTGTAGAGTTCAAGTCCCAGGTTCCAGTCCACAGGGCAGAGATGCCATTCCCACAACCTGGGTTGTCATCCGTATCCTTTCCCACAGTTTGCAACCATATAAATTTGTTTTGTCTGGATAAGACTTATCTCAAATTCCCATAGTCTGCACACTATGGTGTGCTAATTCCAAGTCTTCACCTTTGTTAGATATGGAATTAAGGCCTTCTTGTTTTGCCACCTGTGCTTATCTCAAGTTCCTGATGTGGTGGCTTATTTTATGGGAACTTTCATCTTTAACAGTGTTTTGAGAAATGCAACTGCATTCTTTAAGTCCTCCCAACATTCTACCTCTAAAAAAAACCTGTGGGTGAGGGATTAAAAATATAGCATAGTTTGTCAGCTAAAATCAGAGAAAACACTGTAGGAAAACAATTCTGCAAACAGAAATAATTATAATTATGTCAAACCTTGGTTATATGCTTATGCAAAACATTTTTTAGAGTGTCCATAACCATAGAATCAAATCTTTCTGCTTTTGTATTATGTTCTTAAAACCAGGAAATTTCAAGCAATTTGTGATCTTAAATTGTTATGTTAACAGTTCTTACTGTAAGTGTCATGACATTTGGATGGAAAACTATCCTCTCAAGTTGTTCAAACAATTACAGTACTCTCATCCAAATCACAAAGTATTTTTTTCAAGGGAAAAAAAAACCGAACAGTATACATTTTGGGACACTCAGTTCAAATGAAAGTGTGAATAGGAAGATTAAAAAAAAACCATTCTCAAATATTTGGTTTTTCAATTTGGTCAGACACTGAATGTAAACAATCAAAAGACTATTTGTACACATAATCATAGACAAAGCCCCATCTTTCATTTTCAAAAGGAAGGACAAGAGAAGCAGACAAGAGCTTATTTTTTTGCCTTATACTCAGTGCTGAAGAATTCTTTCAAGGAAATAATAAATTTCTGCAAAAAATACTGTAACTTCTTACTCTCTTCTTTTAAATGCATTGATTGCGATATGAGATGTGAAAGAATGAAATGCATTGTAAGTAAAGATTTCATTGTCATTAACAGTTACTTTAAAATTAAAATGGCAATCAGAGATCTCCAAGAGCATAACTATATCTGTATTTTATTGTTAAGATTCCCAGAAAGAGCATGAAGTCAGAAGTTGTCCAAACACCCACAATGTCTTGAAAACAAAAGAAAAAAATCTGTAACTATGCCATATAAAATTTTAAAGTACTCTTACTCATGTGGTGAAAAGGCACTTGATACAAGCAATAAATACCTCAACTGTAACTAGAAAGTTTAATTATCATAGACAAAAAGCTAGTAACTTCCTAATCTGGAAATACACAAGTTTTCAGAGTCTGGGAATCTGTCTACTGAGACCAGAAAATACAGGAAGTATAACGTATCAAAAGTTTGATGCTAAATAGTATCTCAAGCCAGAGACTTTACCTCTGTGAGGATAGGGGTCTTACATACCACGAGGGATGGGGAAAATAGGGAAATGCTTCTCCTGTTAGTGTGTGTATTCACAAGAAATTACAGTAGTAGGGACAGAAAGCTATATCCAAAGGAAAATGAAACTCTGAGATGAAGAAAAATTGAGGGGAATTCATGATCATCATGTTGCTTGTTTTAATATATAGTATTAGACATTTAAGGAGCAACAAGATTTGCTGCTTAAGTAATTGTGTGAATGAGATGTAAATAAATTTTTAGATTATTTGATTTTTTCTGGATTCAGCTTAATTACAGAATTTTGTTTATATTTTTCTGTGGCAAAGAAAAAAATACAGGTTCATTTTAAACACTAAAAGAAGTTAATTGCTCTTCTGCGCTTCAAAATATTTTACTCTAATTGTAGGTTGCAGGAAGAAAATGTTAATTTAGAAATGCATACAATAATGCTGTTAGATGGTAAATTTTTGCTCTTCATTTTATTTCTGAAATAGCAAAAATTTTAATATAAAATGATATGGTTACACTTGAAACTACACATTAATCTGAGCAACTACATTATATTCATCCATGTATTCCCCAAATTAACTGTTTATATACCTAATGTAGTGCAGTTGATATTTATTAGTTTCTACTTATCTACTTTTCTACTTAGATGACAAAGTTTGCAATTTAGAAGGTAAATAATATTATCAGATGGGATTCTTTAAAACAACCCAATATTCACTTACTTAGACAAAGCATTTTGATTTTTATAGTTAAATTTTTTAGCTATATTATGTTTTCCTATGAAATAAAGCAACAAAGTAAATCATAAGTCAGATTTATTAAAAAGAAAAATCTTTTAAAACAACCTGTTCACAGAGGGTCATTACAAAATATCTCATAAATGTTTTCAATGGCAAAATTCCCCCGAAATCGTATTTTTTTTTAACTTCAAAAGAACCTGTAAGCCGAAATATAAGCATTGTAAGGTCATGTCTAGAACAGTAAACAAAATCTCTATGTGCCTGTTCTCTGCTCTGTTCAGCCTCTGGACCCAGGCCAAAAGGCATGGCACAATTTACCTCCATATGGCTAAATGCTCTTATCCTCCAAAATGCTGGCTGTATTCAAAGTGCCTGCTGAGTATGCTCCCTAACGTCTGAATGAGTGTGCAAGATGCTGGTTTGTACAACCCAAAACCGTTTTAAGACTGTGATGCCTTATCAGTATTGACCATCTTATGCCAGTTACATTGGCTCTGTTTAATTTAATTAAGTCTAATATAATTTACTACTACATGTGTAGCTGTAAAATTCTAACAATTCCCTTTTTATAGAGCCTATTTTGCAAACCATTGGTGTCTACACCACTGTGATTTGCCAACATACATTTGGGAGTTCTCAATTCAGATTAAAAAAATAAACATTGAATAAAAGATCAGCAAGAAACTGCCTATTTTTTGAACAGAACATGAAAGCAAACCAGTTCTAAGAAGATTCTGAGTCACAGAAAAATGACAGCAACTATTATTGAATCTAGCGAAGAAAAACCACCCTATTTTCTTTGCCTCACCAGTATTTCCACAGAKATCTATATCACTCACAGAAACACCACTAAAAGTGTTAGTTTAAGATCAAAACAAAACAACATAGTGATTTTTATAAGATATTCTACCACTTAAAATATATAGTAACAGCATCTATGTGAATCAGCAAGCGGTATGGATGACCGGCCTCCAAATGCTAAGGTCTAAGGATATTATGTGGAGTATGGCATAGGAGCAGAAAGGGGTATGCTCTGCCAAACCTGCAGTAGATGGAGTTCAGCTGTTTCTCTTGACCATAACTTAGGAGAGAATGCATGACACTTTCTTCAAATAAGAGTGATTTATAGCCAGCTTGGGAACTGTGGGTAAAAACTATGTATTTCACAAGAGAACTGACAACTGTTACAACCAGAGAAATTGTGGGAAATTATTTAGGAATTTAAGAACCTTAATATTCTTTAACTTTCCTACTTTTTGAAAATAATTGGTGTCATAATTTCATGTTCTCTAGCCTTAGTTTACTTGTGAATCTTTATCCATGACAAATCCTGTAGCATTTACATTTCGTAAGTGAAATTCTCTGACCATTTAAAAACTGCTTTGGGGTGTGTTTATACAACTGCTTGTGATCATGATGAAATGGATTAAGAAATTACTGTCCCTCAGGCTTATATAAGATAAGCAACTGCTCTTCTAGGCTCCTGCAATGTAGAATAAAATGTATCTGTTCAAGTTACCACTAGGGGTAATTCATATATCTTCTTGTTTTTATCCAGCATTACTAAGGAAGCACTCAAAAAGAACAGCTATGGAGAAACAATTCTTTTTACTACGTGAAATAAATGCAGTTGGTCATATCACCACACTTTCAGAAACCTGGCCTGTACTGTGCTCTCACTTTTAATTTTGAGAAATGATGCCATTTAACTTTCTAACTTATCGAAGGTAAAATCATTCTCAGAAGTTCAATCTCAGTTGAAAACTCACTACAAAAAAAAAACCCATACATAAACACTGACAAGAGAATCTGCTCTGGTTTACTTTTTGTCTGGTTTTATTTTTCCTTTCTTGCCATTAGAAAACAACCCTAGTTAATAAGTGTAGGCATATCTATAGTATTTTAAATATGACTATGCATACTACTATGGGAGGAAAATCAGCTCAACAACTTGACTCAGAGGAATGCCACAGCATTATGTGTATACAGTATAAAAAAGGTAAGAGTTTAATTTCCCCCTACTATCACCTATTCCCAGTGTTTCTCAGTTTACTTATCAAAACAGACTCAGAATATATCTACATATCATAAAATTTGTTCAAAGGCTTTTTACACACTAAAAGTTTAAAGAATAATTCTAAAGCATTATTTGTTTGCTTGAATCACTTAGCACACTGACATTTTCTGCACTGAAGTTTGATCTCTCAACGGATGTCCCATCCCATCAATTTCTTTCTCAACTTTCTTTAGCTTGAGTATTCTACAGTTCTGTTTCACAGCATCTTTTTAACACCCTCTAGCTTCTGAATGTATAATTAACCACCCACAAAGTAAGCATCTTTATAGCTGAAGTGCATGTTCATTCATTCATGTGAGAATTCCCACACTGAAGTGAGAATTGTAAAACTATTCATTCTAGTACTATCCTTACCCAAAGCACAGTGCTGTCTCTTAATTCTTTTTTTTTTTTTTTTTTTTGTGCTTGTTCTCATCAAAATTTAGTGTCTTCTGGATTAAAATATGTGACAGGATGAATTCAGTAACAAAATTACACCTTATCCTTTTAATTTGCTGAGAGGTATATCCCTTCTTTTATTAGTAACTATCACTCCCCAGTACACACATAAACTCATCATCCTCAGACTCACTTGTTGTATCTTTTGACTTTATGTAATGCAGAGACTCACATAGACTAAGACCACTCTTAACCCTAAGGGGTTTCTTGGCATGATGGCTCCTCTGTTGCTTGTTTTATCAATCAATAAGTGCAACTACAAGTCAACTTCAGTCCTAATCTATCAGTTCTCCCTGGGGTACAACATGTAAAGAGCTTGATGTAAATCATGTATCTAAAAATAAACAGTACTCCAAACCTTTGCAACAAGAAGGAGGAAAAAAGAGAGTTAATAAAATCTGACTTGTTTAGATACCTACTTCAAGTTTCTTCTCTTTGGAAGTGCTTTTTACTACTTGAAAGATTTATTAAAAGGATATATATCCCTAGGCCATTTTTCCTACAAAACACGAGCATGAGACTTCCTTAGGGACATGACTATGTGAATTTATTTCATTTGAAGAGCATTAGAAAGGCACAAACACAAAGTGTCAGGGATTTGACTCATAACAGGAGCATAAAGATTAACCACTTTCATCTGTTTGCCTGACTAATAGATAAAGGAAAAAGAGCCATGAATACTTTCAAGCAAAGTCTGTAAAGTTATTCAAGATTTGAGTGGCCATGAATAATCCAGGGAAGCTACATCAGGGATGAAGTTAAGAAATGCTGTTTAATAAACAAAAATACAATGTGGTATACAGTGTGCAACCAACAGACAGGAAAGTTTACCTGTGATCATTATCATTTTGGCTATACTTTATGGAACACATAAGGTACAGATGGAAGGCTGCAAGACATTAAAATGTTTCCCTTTGACAACTTAAAAGACTAGTGTAATTTCACAGTTCTGTTCATATGTCTATGTCAATCCCATATGAGTAGACTAAGACATTTTTGACTAGTAAGCTAATTATATTAGAGTAAGTTCCTATGAGTAAGGTCCCTAGAACTCCAGTAGAGAACCAATTTTCTTCTTATGGAGAAGAAAGTCTAGACAAATTACAGAGTTAAGTTAATCTTTTTATGTACCAGAAGTTTCAACTGAAGCTCAAACACATTTTGTGTTCTTGTCATGCAATAATCTAGAATATGTTCTTTGCCTCACTGGCATATGTCAAAAGCATTCACTGAGAAACAGGAAGATAAGAATCTGTGAAAACCTAACTAAACCAACCTGTTTAATTCTTTTACTTAATGCTCAGGAAACCAATTTATTAATTAACTATCAATACTGACAATGACTGCTTTTTCAGTGTAACTTTTCTTGGGGGTAGCTCTTGTTTACTGTACATTGACAAAATAATTGTGATTGTGATATGAACTATGACAATAAAGACAGTTTTCCAGATTTCGTTTTATAATACTCAAGTGTTCATGAATCTTTATGCAGGAAAATCAGGCATACATGCCAAATTAATGCATCTCTTACTGCAAAAAGTATTTATGTGCTAAAATATGAAAGAATAAAGTGATGTTGAAAAGTACATCAATGTCTATACAAGATATACTGAAGAGCTGAGATTTTCATTATTAAAAAAAAAAATTCAAGACTTTATTTCAGTTACTGACATAACTGAAATAAAAATATATGAATAACAGATAACCTGGAGTATTTTCTACCTTTTTTCCTTATAATTGCTTGATAGCTTGTACTGTGATGGGTGATAAAAAACCTAAATCACTTTCTTGGCTGATACTACAATATATATTGGTTGAATGACCTCTGAAGTATATTTAGAAAACACACTTTGTTGGAATGCACTGTCATTTATATTTATCTGTTTAGGTGAAGTAAAGATAGAATGTCTAACCTATCAATTGTTCACATCAAATGATTAATTTAAATATTAATGCAGATTTTAAAATGACTAAGATTTATAAYATGGCAAGGAAATGATGCAATTCCCGTCAAATCAGAATATCTGAATTGGCCTAATCAGTTGATAGGTTTTAAACACAGAAGAGATAGCAACCTGTCTATCTATATATTCATTGATTAAAACTATTTTATATGTAGATATTCCCACCTTTTAGAGCATGCAACTAGGCACTAAGTAGCCAGTATTCACTATAGATGATTTCATATATTTCATCACAAGAGATGCATTTCTAGACTCTCAGAAATTACTGAAGTTTCATCTGTCCTATGCTAGATGAAGATTTCTACGCATTTCTTCCTGCAGCTCTCCTAAGCAGCACATACTCAGTCAGATCAGCTCTCGGATAAAAATGAACTGTCTCTTCTGTTTGGTTTAGAATGGTTTTTGTCTCTTTTTTTATCACTGAATACTGCGAGCAAACTTGAGGCACCAGGGAGTTTTCGGTCCAGCTGTGGTGGCATAAATCAATCTTCAAAATGCACAGTGGCAATTTTTCTTCCTTTGAAAGTAGGACTTGGTGCCTTGAATTCTTGTACTGTTAAATCCAAGACTTTCTCAGTATTAAACACAAACTGATATTGGTTTGTATCCAGAAGCACTACTTCACTGATAAACTAAACAGTAATATACTTCAGTCATGAAGTAAATATAACAGTAATAAAATTTTTAATTCGTGTTTGATTTCTGTGCTTCCCTGGAGGAATTTTCAAGCTATAACACTTTATGAATGAGGAGTTAAAACATACCAGCTTGAGGAAAATAATTTCCTCAACTTTATTTCTTGATTTCACAAAGAGTTAGAATAACAAACTTTTGAGAGCTCATGAGTACATGGGTAAAGCTGGCCAACGCAAAGATTACTGGATGAAAATACAATCTATTTCATCATTTTCCTAGAGACAAATCTTCTTTTAAAATATTACTTGGTAAGGCACAGGTGAATTGCAGGCATTCTGTGTATCATCTTATTGCCACCAACTTTTCATGCATGGGGTTCATGAGGTGACGATATGCAGTTTTGCTGCCATATCCCTCTCTGACGTTTCACCATGGAGCTTTTAATTCTGTAATTATGTCCCCAATGCAGTGTACTCTGTGACACCCCTGCCCAAGTGGGCAGATGTTCCAAAGCAGATCTCTTGTGTTGTGAAAGGAACCTCCCTTGGGTTTAGCACTGTCAGACTGCATTAAGAGCAGGTATGAAAGGTAAGAAGCAGATGTGTCGTACAATTTCAGTTTGACACACTGTTCCTCTAGCCAATGTTTTCTACTGGTACAGCAACACTGAGCCAAGAGGCTAATGAATGGAGCCTGCAGAATGCATCGTTAACCTGTAACCTCATCCAGCCTGCATGCAGTCCATTAAGTCTGTACTCCTATGATTCACATTTTTGTGTTTACTGCTGTTGATACATATGTTGTTGTACTTTACTTTGCTCCCAGTAATATACAGCTGTCTCAGAACTAAAATACCAAGGTGAGGAGACCTGCACTGGAGACAGGAGGAGGCTGTGAGGGGCAGTTAGTGATCTGCCGACTTACTTGCACGAGGAAGCCTGAAGCATCTCTTCTTCCCTCTGTCTTTTTACAYTGACGGCCCCAAGGCACATCTGCGTCACTTGCAAGGGAGGGGGCGGCTTGGTGAGAGGCGCCGAGATAGACAGAAAATTGTATACTGAGGACCTTGACAGCCTCACGGGCGGGATTTTTTTTTTTTTTTTTCTCCCCTCCTACGTACAGTGCATATAAAGGAGCCCCGATTTCTTTCTCTGCCAGCTCTCAGGCACTGCCATCCCAGATAACGGCCGGCATGGGACTCCCCAGAGAAACAGGATGGGAAGGCGGGAGGTGGAGAGAGGCTTCCAGGTGACTTTTTCCTCTCTGTCTGCACTCGGTCACGGAGCCGTAAGAGACTGAGGAAGTGCCATCTGCCTCCCGCTGTGGCCGCTGCCGCCGCCGCCGCCGCTCCCCTCCGGGCTGTATCTCGCTCCCCCGTTAATCAGATTAGCTCGTCGTCGCAGCCTCCCTCGCCCGCTCTTTCCTCGCAAGTGTCCGTCTCCCTTGAGAGGTGACTCTCATTTCTGCCTCTCTCTCCTCCCCTTTCCACTGATCACCGTGCGGTTCTCGTCAGCTCTGAGCATCTCTCCCTCTCTCTTTCTCCCTTTCCTGCTGGGTGTCTCTACCTCCTCTTGGCTCTGTGCATCGCTCCATCCATCCTCTCTCTCTCTCCGCGCTGGTGTGTGCGCGCATCTCTCCCCGCCCGGCGGCTGCCACTCCTCGCCCTACAAGCCCAGCGCTGCCCGGAGGAGCCGCCGCCGCCGCCGCCGCTGCCGGAGCGGAGCCGCCGCCACCGCCGCCGCCTGGCCCTCCCTGGCCGCCGTGAGTCCCGCCTCAGCCCGCGCCTGTCCCCCGCCCGCCGCGGCACCATGTCCGGCTCCRGCAGGAAAGACTTCGACGTGAAGCACATCCTGCGCCTCCGCTGGAAACTGTTCAGCCACCCCTCGCCGGCGGGCGGCCCGGCGGGGGGAGGCTGCCTGCCGCCCGACAGCAGCTTCGAGCACTGGGGACCGAGCCAGAGCCGCCTGCTGAAGAGCCAGGAGAGAGGCAACGGCGTCTTCTGGAAGAAATCCGCCTCCTCCGCCTCCTCCTCGGCGGCCACCACGGCCAGCCCGCCCAACGGGACACTGCTGCCCGCCGGCGGCCGGCCGGCCACGGGGCACGGCCCGGGACCGCCGCCACCCCGCACCATCTTCTACGTGGAGTCCCTGGAGGAGGAGGAGGAGGCGGTGCCCGGCGGGATGGAGGTGTCCCGCGAGCCCGAGAAGCCCCTGGCGCCGCCGGAGCGGGAGGAGGCGCCGGGGGGCTGCGCCGATGGAGGCAGCCGGGCAACAGGTGATGGAGGCGGGCACAGGTAGGGGAGCGCGGCTGCTCCGGCGCCACCTGCGCGGCGGGCGCGGGCGGGTCCGCGGGGGTCATCGCGGGGCTCTGCGGCCCCGGAGGACAGTGGCGGGGTGGGTGCGCCGGGCCAGTATGCCGGCGGTGTTGCGGCAGGGTGAGGGTCTCGATGCGGGAGGATTCCTCCGTTTGAACTGGCAGGGTTTGGAGGCGGAGAGAAGGGCGGCCGGGCAACCCCGGGAGAGACCGGCCAGCCTCATGGTCAAGGTGCCGAGGATCAGGGATTCTGCCCTTGGCCTTCTCCTGGCCTTGCCCCTTCTCTTGGCCTGCAGCTGCTCCTGACCTGCCCCTGTCCCTGACCTGCCCCTGTCCCCACCTCTGTCCCCGCTCCTGGGCTGCGCCTGCCCGCGGGGCTGGCCCGGGAACGGGCGCCTGTCAAAGCCGGCGCTCCGCTCTGGGGATCGTCGCTACCCAACTTTCTCAGAAGTTTATTAAAACACTGACGGGAGGTGGTGTTGTTCTGGCTAGTGGGATGACAGGTGAAAGCTCAAAAGTAAAAGTGTCCTATTTCCTGAAACTCGGTGACTAAACCGTGTTACACCCTACCTCAGAGAAAAATAAGAATTATAAGAATTTTCGGAGTCATGAACCGAATGACACCTGAGAGGATGTAAGAACAAGCAAGACACATCCAGATTCTTGTGTTTCATGCAAATGTGTTAATGTTGAATTGCTTTTCTTTCTCGATCCCTGCCCTCCTTGCCCCCAGCTGAAACAGAAATTAAAATCGTTTGAAGAAGGAAATGTAGTTAACAGAGAGCTTTCAGAAAAACTCTGATACAGAAGTCCTAGGGGTAAATTGATTCATTGCTTTAACTCTGCTTGCCCCCGCCTCCCCATGGTTAAGATTACTTCATTTTCATTTCCCTTGTCTTTTTTTTTTTTTTTTTTTTTTGCCTACGGGGAGAAGTGTACAGTTCGGTTTCTAAACATGAAAAGAAATGAAAGGAAAGATTTGGGTTTTTTTCATATTGAAAGTAAAACATATAGTATTAAATATTAGATGAAGGGACAGTACTGTGTGTATGTTTGGATTAGTACGGCTGGAGATACTGCACCTTTTCAGAGAGCCCTAAAGCATAAATTCTCTTCTTGAATATCTTATTGTTTTGTTAGCATAGTTCATTTAGTAGGAGCTACRTAATTTAAACACGAGGAATAGCTGATAAGTGACTTAGGGTATGTTTTTAAAGAAAAAGCAATACTGAAGTTTTTATGAACATTGGAAGTTGTTCTGAGCAACAAGAAGGTGCTTATCCTAGGATTCAATTCAAATTGTTATCAGATACACTACAAAGACAAGCAAAACACCAACCCTAAAATGATCTCTTCAAGGTTTTTGAAGTGTGAGTGGGAGAGGTTAAAAGCTAGTACAAACATACTTTCGTTATATAGACTTTTCATTTAGGTGTATCACTGATCTGAGACTCTGTTAAGATCTGCATACTAACAGAAACTTACTGAGTTTTAATGGCACCCCTTGATTTGCACGTAAGAGTCGACTTGCTAGAAATTATGTGCTCTGTGACATTATGTATCTGATTACTGCACTTATTGCTCTTGATTTTTATAATCCATTTATTCCATGTTCTTCATTCATTGCTACTGAAACAACACATCTAGTCATCAGTAACTTGTAGTCCTGTTGAAGGAATATGCTTAAATTTGTTCAGATATAAAATAACTGTCAGGAGAGATGATTTTATTGTTAATGAAAATGCCACCTTTTCAGGTAYGAAAATGTTTAAGATAGTTTTAGAGTCTAAGACTTCCCTTTCTATTTCTCATCAACTAACCTTTCATTTACTTCTATGAACTTTGTATGCTATGGCAGGAGGTGGTCAAGTGCTGCAAAAATGGCACTTCTGTGCTTGAAAGTTCTGTAATCCAGGTCTTCTAATGCCCTGGAAGTTTCTGTCTCACTCATTCTGTAGAAATAAGTCTTATAAATGGTGCCAACTTCTTTACTTCACTGTGACTGTAGGATATGTAAACTACTCTCCAGTTCAGAATAGCAGATACTATCAAATACATAAACAGATCAATATGTGGGACTTCGACCAAACCTTGAGGCATATACCTGGATTTTTGGTACAGAAAGTGATAATTTCTGAATTTCCATAGTGTTAGTCCTGCCCATATTTAACAACTGCTTTAATACTTGAGGCCTATATAGAAAACAATATTTTTGTTATGTGAAAGTGGTGAGAATTCAATATTTGAATATGTTCCAAATATAGACCGTGTCGACATTATTTCAAATGTTGTGAACAGGAGGTCTCCGGGCAGTATTTGCTTGAAACCCAGTGGTAGGACATAACATGAGGAGCAGTTTGACAAGTTGGCTTTGGTTTTRTGCTTGGGATTTCTAATTTTTTTTGTTATTTCTGCTATTGACATATATGTACAAGTGAAAATTACTTTTCATTTTCTGTTTTCAGTGTCTACTCGGGATCCTTGTATCTCCCAAAGAGTTTTCATTGGGTTCTTGTTTGGGTTTTTTGTTTATTTGTTAGTTTCTTTTTATTTTTTTTTCTCCACCTGGTCTCCTCAGCTTGAGACTTGAATTTTGTACTGGTATCCTTTTTCAGCTCAGCTGGGTTTGTTTTTCAGTGGAGTTTTAGTTACTGTTTCTACATCTAAGCTAATCACTAAGCTGGATGATCTCAAATTCTTAATTTTAATTTTAGTGTTCTGTTAGATATTGTGGAATAATAAGTACAWTCTACTTTACTGATTTGGGTTTTTTGCATGTTTCTAAAGAACATCCTGTCATGTCAATTGTACAGTACATCTATTCATAAGTAAGGCTATGTATATAGTCCTATTGGCATTAAGAAGACTGAAGGGTTAGATAGGGCATGTTCTAAAGTACTTAATTGTTGTATTTTCCATATTGTATCTGTAAAAAGAAAAAAATGTTTTATGGTTAACAATTAGTGTTAGAACACTGTCTGATTGCTTGGAATTGCTTGGAAACATGCATATCAAATTGGTTTAGAGCTGGCATGACAAGATTGTCAATAGGTGCAGTGGATATTTAAAGATGTTTTTTTTGATCTTCATTTCCTAAGACAAAACTGCTAGGAAAAAAAAATCTATAATGTGAATTTATAATTAAGATTTACAAATCAGCCCCAAAATGCTTGGAAAATACCAGTGCAAAAATTTGCGATACATCTGTCAGATCCTCGCAGTTTACAATGGAGATTTTACACGATCACGACAGCTCTTTTCAGGTGACAGGTTAATCAACCCTCAACATTAATGGGATTCACTTAATAGGCAAAGAGTTACTATTTTAATCCCTCCTTCCTGAGTGGATGGTAGCATGTTTTGCTTGCTTTACACTGTTCAAGTCCTATGGAGATGTAATTCCTCATGAGCCCTCAGCACTGTTCACCACTACACTCAGTACATGCCTCACAAACTAGTAACAGGTTTATTTTTGCAACAGCCCAATTTTGCAGTGAAGGGCTAAACCAGAAAGAGAGAGAAAAGAAAAAAAAACAAAACATTGAATTGATTGGTTTCAGAGCATATAGCACTTTTCTCCCACTACTTCCTCTGTTCTCAGTTGCACTCATAAATGATGAGCCCATCTGCARACCAGCCCCAGAGTTCTCTGGTTGTGTGCAAGAGGAGTTGAGAACATGGGATTCAATTAACATTTTGTTTAAGAGACAGCTCCAAGAAGGATACGCCAGATATGCCTAACTCACATAAAGCAAGCACTGACAATGCAGAAGTCTTTCATAAAACATACAATAATTTGAAAATAGAGCTTCTGAAAGAAAATGTCAAATCCTCCCACCATTAGATGCTAATAGTGTACCGTAAAGCAAGAAGTGAGAGGACTGGGTACTGTGCCTTCCTCACACAGCAGTTTCATGCTCGAATGTTGAATCAGTAGAAAAAGTAATGACGAAAGCATTTTACTCTGTTTCTGTCAAGTTTGTCAATGGGAATTAAAAAATTCAGTATTAATGAGAATCCAAAAGGTTAATGAATGAGAGAATGATTTTCTAACTCAAACATTAACTGAGAAATTTAGTTTGCAAGTCTCTGTGGTCAAAACTATTTATTTAAATTAAATCATTATGATCAGTGTAGAATCAGGAACATAAAAATGTGCATGATTAAACTATAGCTTTGTATAAGCATTTCTTTTGTATTTTTCTGTTCTGAGCCCACAAATCCTTCATTTTGATTCTTTTGCCCATTAGTCTCTCCCACTTCCAAGTCTTCTTCCTTTTCTCCTAGCAACCTACAGCCTTGTGGTTGGCATGCATCTCTAGAAAGTTATGAATTTGGAATCTGTCAGGATGAGCAACATTCTCAATGCAGCTTTCTAATTTATTGCRAAAATATTTTGAGCATTTTAGAAAGTGTAGATAAAATGGTCATAAAAATTTGCTACTTAAGTACTTCATGTACTGTTGTAAGTGCATCTAGTCTCATGAGAGGATTCTGGTCTCTGGTTTCTAAGTAAATGGAGTTTCCTGTTTACAGCTTTCATCTCGGTATCTGAGATTAAAAAAAGAGGAGAATCAAGATACCTTCCTATGTCTTAGTCTAGCCTGTGAGCTCTCACAATTTCAGGTATTTTCACAACTGATCATGGCTGTGGTCTTTTTGAGGTGATATCCACGTTTGAACCATGGCTTCTGCTGTGATAACCAGATCCTAAAATTAGATACTAAAGAAGTCAAATTAATAGCTGTGTTATGTTTTTATACTCTCTCATATAGACTGCTTTGTTAAGAAGGTAATTTAATGCTTAGGGTGGAATAGAAATCACACGATTCTGCATTTCTAGGTTATGGAATCAGAAGAGAAAAATCCATTTGTTTTTATCATAAGCCAGTTTTTCAACTCGATTATGAAACTTCTAAAAATGGTTATATAACTTTTATGCTTTTATATTTAAACTTTTAACTTTAACAACAAAAGAGTCAGGATTCCTACAAAACACAGGCCACAGACCTTTCTCCTCCAAAGCTCTTATTCATTCTCAGAGGATCTATGCTCTGTGAATGGGATGCAGAAGAATCAGGTGATAAAAATAGTGCAAGATCACATAGCTGAAGACTGTATAYATACGTGTATGGAATCAAATCAGTCACAAGGAAAATCTAGGTCTAAAATTTCCTAACTTTAAAATCTGGCTTTGCTACTTGTAGAACAACATCTCTAAAGCTTGGCTATTTGTTTTGGTTTGGTTTTCGACAAAAGAAGCAGAACACACAAGTCACTTCATATGCTGTCATTTCTTTTGTCCACCATTTGAATGCAGAACTGAAACTTGAGAATTCACTGTGTATCCCATTGTCACTTGAACTGACGTCAAAAAAGTTCTTAATTTTGATGTAGGTAATTACAGTGATGATGGTAGACTCTCTGCAGAAAGATTGAGGAATTCAACAGCTGAAGAAATGGCAAGTCTTCAGAGTCTTCCACTGCATTTGGGATACGAGTGACAAGCAAGGATTCATATAACTTCCTTCTTGGTGCTCCCAAACTTACTTTCTTTTGTTACATCCTCTTTACATTCTTTTTGTTTTGAATATGCGTTCTCCTGGATCTTATTCTAGCTTTTTTTCCTTCTTTCCACAATCTGAAAGGATTCCCAACTGCCTTCCTCAAATCCTAGGTTCCTTACTCAGAAAGCATTACTTGGTTTTACCAACTTCTCTTACCATCTGCCTCATTGATTTACTTACCACGTTACTTTCTGTCCAGCCTTGCCTCTATCTTGTCTAGATACTTTCAAAAACAAAGTCAAATTTCCCCTAGTTCATTAACAGCTACTTGGACCTCTCATTCTTCTGTTTCTCCCTATTTCATAATCTTTGAATTTCAGTATAATTTAAACCTTCCCTTATCTCCTTTGTCAGTTTTAATAAAATCCTAATAGAATTCCCATTCCTATGTTTTTACCTCAGCTCCCCATTTTACTTTGTTCTCTGACTTGTTTCATCACCGGCTGCTAAGTTGATGGTACTATTTGCTATGTTTAATGGGTCAGCAAGACACTTTAGTTTGAGTAACTCGTTCAGTCCGTGACGGGGATTTATCTTCTCTCATCTCTTTCTTAGATGCACATATTCRAATAAGGTGAATTATCTTTCAGATGTCCCTATTTCTCTTCATTGAGTGTAACAGTAGTCTAAAGTGGCTAGTTCAGGTTCAAATGTTCAATTTAAATGTTTAACATTCAATTAAATTTGATAAAAAGAACATCATTTGAAGTCTACATTGCAAATACAAACTGTTCTAAAAAGACAGAATAAAAGGATAGAATTAATTGAAWCTATTATATATTTGCAGCGTTAGTAAAAACCATGTCACTCATCTCAATAAAAGTATGGATGCTGCTAGAAAACATCAGCCCATTAAACACATTAGAAAGCAAAGGACTTGACCAGTTTTTTGGTTGTTGTTACCCATGTACTTTCAACATTGACAAAACCATCCATTCTTTTTTCCTCTGGACTAACTTGCACTGTTTTGCATGAATATTTTAAAAAATTTCAAAATTAAGAAAAGATTTGGCAGTGAAAATATCAGTTGCATGGAGAGTGACTGAATCAGTAAAATACCTCTAAAACTATGGACTACTTATGGGTAACATCAAAGAACATTACAAAAGGGAAATGCTTTTCAACCTTTTCATAGTCAAAGTGAAAGTAAGTACAGAGAACAGCTATCTGGAAAATCCAGTTGATGGTGAATCYTTATAGATAAGTCTGCAGAAATACTGTTGGCTTGAATATAATTTTTTTTTTCCTCTATAAAACCATTTTTGGAATAATAATAGTAGGGACATGCATAAGTCTAGACAAATAAATATGTATCATCTGCATTTCTCTCTGTATATAAACTTCATAAGATTTACATATATTAAAAATGCATATATGTATATAATTTATATAGTTTTTAATAAACTAATTAGAATTTATTCCTTTAAACCATTTTTGTGAGCAGTGAAGTTCACTTAAATATTGTACAGTGAAAAAAAAAATTAGAGCATATTGTTGGAATTTGTTAAATTCATAAAAATGGTGCTGATACATATAAGCATACTCTTAACACATGATCATTTCTTTCTAGCAGCTACTTCTTATCATTGTGGCACATTTTTTTTATAACCTGTTGGAATCAGTTTAAAAGTTTGCTCTTTCTTTTTACATCTTAAGCTTGCATTTTTTTAGGTGAAAACTGCTCCTTAAATATTATGCTATGATGTTTTGGCAGAATTTCCTAGCATACAGATTTTCTGGTGTTATTAGAACAATTTTTTAGAATACAGAATTGATGACCGAAAGTAAACTATTCACACTAGGGAAAGAACTAGATGTTATTAAAGTTTCAGAAAGGAAATTTATCCTATATAAAGTTAAAAACTGCTGCAACTTCTGCAGAAAGATAAGCAACTGTGTAATCATTGCTAGTAAAAAAAAAGAAAAAAAGATTCCCCAAATCCCTAAACCTTAACTTTACCAAACATTTAATTTCAGCAGTATCTAAAATTTCTGATGTTTATTTCAAAAAGTCATAACTTACCAATAATTTAAGACAAACACAGATACAGAATACTAAAATATTATGATGTTTTGGTAAGAGTTTTAGTAAAGCTTATAATTTTCTTTAGATGTTAGTATTTAAAATCTTTTATTTCAGAATTTTTGACAATGTTAATTTTAAATGTAATAACAGCTTAAAACATTATCACCATTTACACTTTAAAAGTACTCTTTTAATTTATTGTAAAATAATAAGTGAAAACATTTTTCTGCATAATAAAGTACGTTTCTCCAAAGCTCATGTTAAAATTTACCTGGAAGCTTCAATACATGCTTCAAGTTTATGTCACATTGTTCTTTCCATATCTCTTATTTCCAGCTGAGGTCTTGAATGTTTCTACTGGCAATGCTGAGGATTACTGTTAGTTTAGACCAGTGTTACCATTCCATAGTCATAAAGATGTATATTCAAGGCATCAGAGGTGATTGTCATGAGTAGCCTGGTTTTCCAAACCACATTTGTAATCATACCTCCTATTTCTTCATTCTTCAGGCCTTTACTGCATATCTGCCTGCCACATTTTGGCTGTTTCATAGGCCTTTCCTACCAATTAGGGTCCCGAATCCATTCTTTCACTTAAACAGGCACATCTTATCTCTTGATTTCCATTTTCACTACTTCACGTGAAATTTCATCTGTTCCACTTGACCCATGAAAAATATTCACTTTAATTAATGAGATAAAATGGAAAATAAATGATCATTATTTAATTCTCAGAAATGAGCCAACAGAAATAGACATAGACAATTAAGACTTGGTTCAATGTGGTGTGTATTCCAAAGTTTAGACTTCAACTTATTATATTAAAATGGAATGTTAGAAATAGAAATAAAACATTTACAATTGTGTAAAACTGAAAATAAGGGATTTTATATTTTAGTGTTTGCCATTATCTCAAAATATATTTGAAAGATGGAAATGTCTTTTTCAAAACTTAAAAATTGTTTCTTGAAGCTAAACCAACAATCTTTACCACATGGGATTGATTTTCTGAGTTTAAAAGGCAATTATTTTCTTATTCTTTAATAAATAGCTGGTGTAATTCGTGGAACACATAATCTGCCATTCATTCTTTTTTTTAACTGTATCAGTCAAGTCTTCTGTTTTACTATGTTTCATCAACATTAAAATATTCAACCTTTTGTAACATTTGTATTTTCCTGTCATCTGTTTTCATCCTTCCTCCCACTCTAACCATAAGGAAAAAGCAGCATTGGTTTGACCTTGGTATCTTTTTGCTGCTATGTAGGTTTGCTTTGTGCAAAACTCATGGAGGAAAACAAAACCAAATCAACTAAAAAATCACAAAAGATCCTTGAATCTGAATGAATATAAGCACACACACAGTCTTTGCTGAATATAGTCCTAGGATTGAATCCTATTTGGGCTCCTAATTCTTTCTAGAGATTCTTCAATGGTGTAGGTGATCCATACCTAAAAATAGAGTATAGAAATATGTAAGGAGAAAAAAAGTACAGGATGCATACCTCATGTGTGGTTTTGTTGTGCTATGTAATTTTGTTGAAAATATTCTTTCCCAGATTATTTTATATTCTAGCCGTGAGTAGGTTCTTTCAGAGCATAGAAGTTGTTTTATCTTCAGCAAGAATGGAGAAAACATGATAAAAACCACTGCATCTGTATTTACAGGAATATGTGGCACTTCAGATACTCAWCTTTCAGTTCTTAGATAGACTTCTGATTGCCTACAGAGATGTAAGTTCTTTTCATGTTCTAGACCAGTCAGGTGCATCACCAGTCCAAGCCTTCAGGCTGATCTGTTCACCACTTTTTTCCCATAATCCTTGTTATTTTTCTACTTATAAACTTGAATCTGTAATGTTAGTGTACATCCATCCACTACTAATCTCCACATGCATTGCTGTATTTTTATTAATGCAATCAAATTATGATAGTTTATGAATGTCCAAAAGATTAATTTTGTAAAACTGTTCATATTATAGAGTTTTATAATGCTAATCATCATGCTAAATGCAAACCTTCTCTGTGTAGTGCCTAGTGGCTCTATTTATGCTCTATTTATTTATTGAGTTCTGTTCTGTCAATTGTTTCATCATATTTTTTAGTATTAACTTATCCACAAAGATAACCTACTTTTTACATCAATTATCTGAAGTTAAGAACAAAAATACCCCAGAAGAAATACCACGCCCCCTTCAAAGGAGCAATAATAAGCACAACTCCAAAGTATATGAGAGATTGAAAATAAGGAAGGAGAGAGGAGAAAGAAGGGAAGGGGGAAAGTAAACAATATGGAATAAACTACTCAATATTTCCAGTCAGTGGAAACAATTTTTAAAATATTTTTCATCTTCTATTGTTGGACATAAGGACTTCAAAACACTGTCACATCTCAGAAGTTGTTTTTTTAATAACAAAAGCTTAAATTAATAATTGTTTGTTAATAACAGTGCCTTCACCAACATATTTGATGATAATTATTCCTCCTGAATTAAGTTTTTGCATATCTTGACTCTGGTATTTTAATTTAGAAGATTAATGACTTTTGTTTGAAAAGTAATAGTCTTTGAGAAGATAAAAATTTAGATGAAAGTGAATGCTTCTGTACACTGTTCATCGGAGATGTAAATGGAACTTATGAAAACTGCTATAAAAGGGATCGAAGAGGAAAGCCTTGACATGCAAAGTTAGGAGCAGTGGTTGTATCAGTAGGAATTCTTCATATGTTTCTTTTGCACCCAGTACTGTCATTTTAGTCAATAAGGACTAAATAATGAAGTAAAGCGTATGCTTCTTAAAAAAAAACCAAAGACTAAAAGAGTCTTAAATGATTCACCCATATGTTACAGGAGAAAATTAAAGTGCACAATAATCTCGAAAAAAATAAAACACCTCTGAAAAAATGAATATGGAGTAGTGTAACTTGCTATCCTGTCACAACAATCAGCAGAGATGTCAAGTAGGATCAAATGTCTAGATAGCATTCTGCAGARGTGTTGCACTTAGTACAAAGCAAATAAAATATGAATCAAGTATTCCATACTGCTGCTAAAATTTAATCATAGGAGTAGTTGAACAGATACATAGCCCGCAAAAAAAGAATTCCTATTCTCTGATCTGTTTGGGTAGAGCCTCAGCTCTGCTGTATTGTCCAGAACAATCAAGAAACACATGGATTGTCTGAAGAAATTCCAGGTAAAAAAAAAATCACTATCATTTTAGGAAACATGTTGTATCAAGAAAAGATTATCACAAGAAATAAATTTTATTATACTTTATAAAAAACAAACAGATTTCCTGGTAGTGATGTGGACTCTTTGAAGTCTGGGATAAGATTATAATAAACTAGACAAACTTCTGTCAATCATGAAATGTTTAGACATGACAGTCTTTTTGCCTTGAAGAAAGAAGCACATTCAATAATTTCTCACAAACTGTCAGTCAGTATCTTTCTATGAAAAGGTTGCCTGCAGATGCTGACAAAGATTAAAAAAAAAAACTAACCTTTTGTATGAGGACTAAAAGTTTTTTGCTATCATTCCATTTTTACAACAATCATTGAACATATCTTTTAGAATTTAAGTACTTCCTGTCTTTATGTTTTATGACTTCAGCTGAATTCCTTTTCCACTGGAGTGCTGTGGTGTGCCAAAGCTCATGACTATGCATAACCAAAATCAGTCCCCATCAAACCAAAATCAGTCCCCATCATATTAGGCATTTAACATAATGCACAGACTCATATCTTAAAAAGCTTAGTGTTTAATGAAATTGCACTAATTGAAAGTAAATGCCAGGACTATTAGTTGTGGGGGTTTTGTTTCTTTTATTTTTTTCGTGGGATTTTTTTTGGTGTGTTTGTTTGTTTTTTAAGACAGAACACTGAAGCAAAAATACCTGAATTGCAAGGGGAAATTTATAAACTGAAACTACCTATTWTGAGTCTGAGTCCTTAAAGGCAAGATCCTAAATCTCCACCAAGTAAATGTTATAATAAAATAAATTTATCCACAGTRCGCATAAAAAAAAGTTTAAATGCATAATTAAAACTTCTGTATTTAGTTCATCAAGCTGTAGCTCTTTAATTATGAGAAATTTAGTGAGTTCCTTCTAGTGCACAAGCTTCGTTGTTATCCCACCCAGTTACCTCACTCTATGTCATATTTCTTATTACATTATCTTAAAAATATTGTAGAAAATATAATGAAGTTTATTGCTTCCAGATAGTTAATTAGATACAAAATAAAAGCATTCCTAATTCATGACAGGCTTCAAACATTACTAAAGCTGAGAGTTGAAATAAGATATTTTTATGTGTAAGGCTCTTAATTCTCTCATAATAAAAGAGTACACATCATTAAGAGTGTAATGCACAGAATGAAACATGGTTTTCTAATCAAGGAGATTTCTGTCTGAAGTGTCCCGTTTCCTTGGTAGTAGTGACTGGAAATGTAGCAAAAAAGAGGAAGTGAGTAATTAAGAAAGGAAAGAATGTGCCTTGTCTTATGCACTCTGATATAAGAGGCTTACTTCAGAAGGAGAAATTCATTGGAAGGTTTCTTTCCAAATTCTGGTGATTAAGAAATGATACAGATGTTTCTTAATTTTTTGGTCTGGTGTTGAAATTAATTCCTTTGTGCATGACACAAGAACATTTTGAAAATATCAGTGAAAAAAATACGAAAAAACCTAAAAACTAGTGAGGTTCATTAATGTCAAATGAAACTTGGAAAGTACCCTTTTTTCTTTATATTTTTTTTCCCTGCCATCTAAGTGTTCTACTACAACAGAGATGTGTCTAGGCATATGGTATTTTGCAAGGTGAAGTCAAATAACGTCTCTCTTTGAGGGCTTGTTTTTCTCTCTTGCCTCTTTGTGTAGTCTAAACAGAGCCACCCATGGTTATTCTACTGTAGGAAAAGCTCAGTATACCTCAGGATTTTTACTTTGCTTAGCTTTTGTGTTAGCATATGAAAACAGAAGTTGAAAAAAACAACCCAGTCCAACAGATGGTTTGTGCATTCTGCTACAGGCAGATGATCAGTTCTCTCTCTAGTGTATGCAGATAACATTGTCTGCTAAAAGTTTTCAAGAAAGTATGATTATGGCCTAAATTAAGCAGAAAAAAGTCAATATGTCTTTTTTTTTAAATTTATGTTAAACGGCAAGGAATCTACATATTTCAACATATGTACAATTGTATGTTTTGGTGTATATAGATATAGATAGACGAACAAGAAAAATGCTAATTTCTGGAAGTATTGCTGCCTCTCTTTGCAAATATCATGTTTTGATTATCTGTTGCACACTTTGCTGTTGAGGCCACAACACTCTAATGAACCTTTTATCTCTGTATGTTTGAGCATATTGAAATAACTAGTAGATGGGTCTCACTTTCCTCCTTGATTTGTATTGATTTTTTTTTTAAAATATATATTTTTCATTATTTATTCCAAAATTTCCTGGAGAAAGTACAGATAGTAATATCGGCTTTTTTATCTTTTGAAAAAAAACACTACATTGGAGGAGACTCTGATGGAGCTCAGGAACATACAATTCCCTTTGGTGCGCAGGTGAAATTTAACTTATCYAAGATTCTGTACCATTACCATGACAGGCAATCTTTCTGTCAGAAAACAAATTCCAGCATCATATCGGAGTAAGCAGCAGTTGTAATTGCTTTTGTAGAGGTTTTTCTCTTCAAGAACAGAACTTTGTCTAAAAATATCTAAAATATGCACAAAACAAACACAAACTTCATATCATGTACGGTAGACAGTTTTAAGAATATCAAAACTCAATCTAATGTTGATCTAATTTAAAGATAAATTATCTATCAAAACCAGTTATTCCTAACAACTATATTTGTAAATATGTTGCATGCCTTGTCTTCGCTGTGTGGTATTTCAGAAAATCTGGTAAACTTATGTGTATTTTTGCCATAACCTTTGTTTTCCCATCCCTGATTTGCTGTATCTCATGATAATTCATATAACAATGTCTGATGAATCCATGTAGGAAGTGATTACATTAAACGAGTCCATGTAGCAAATTTCTTTAAGCTTGTTTGAAAGCTAATGGAAGACAAAATGTGTTGAAAGTAGGAACAAATAATCCCTGTGTGTACTGTTTGATCATTCTACTCTAATTCAGTTCACGGTGGATGGAAAGGTCAGTCAAAAAAGATCTGATGTTTCTTTTCTTTACACAAAGAGGGGATGAACACGAATTTTCCATGAAAATATTTTTGTGATAAAATAATCTTTTATAAAAATATAGTGGGAAGGAGTGATTCCACTGCTACCATTTATTGATTTAAAATTAATAATTAAGATTTTCAGAAGTACTGAAACATCCTACATGGCATATGAAAAAAAAAAACAACCCGGTCTCATTTTAAAAAAAAAAAAGTTTTTTTCATGGATCATAATTAGATAGTTAAAAAGCCCAAAGACTATGACAAGAACTAGTACTAAATTATTCAGATTAATATGTTGGATTGAGCTGATAAGGACTTTTTATTTAGTAATTTTTGCGTTCTGGTTCATGAAATCATCAAGGTTCTGACGACATTGTTAGAACTTTGGAAAATTATTTGTCTCAAAATCCTATCAAACGGTTCAAGAGATGATTGCAAATTTAATGGAAGAAGGATATATATATATAAATATTTTATTATTAATTCTGAGATCACAGATCATATTTTGGGGTATTTGGCCACCACATGATTTTTTTTAAATTGTGTCCTTTTTCTGAGCACAGAAGTTCTTCCCTGTGAATAGTTATCTCACTTAAGTTATCTTTTGGGTTTTAGAGGCTCCGATGTTTATATATGCTTGCTATAAGATTGAGAACAGTGTCTTGGGGTGACTTCATGACATGTATCCCCTATCGCTGCTCTGTGCCCAGACATGATTCCTGTGCCTTTCTGTGTCTTTAAAACTGGATGCAAGAGAAAAGAAAAAAAAGCCAGATGAACTTTTCAAAGCAGTTTGTGCTCCAAGGTCACTCTATCTTCTCCGTGTGCTTCTGCGGCAGCAAGAGCAGAGGAAGCACCCTTTGCTGCTTTTCAGCCATCCTTCAGCTCTGTTTCTCTGGAGAGAGACGGAGAGTTTAACTTTTTTTTCTCCCTGGGACTTTGACTTCTTCTCTTCTGGACTGTTCAACAATACCAGAACACACCGGGAGACCCTACAATGTTGGCTTGGAGGGGGGCCTACGCTGACCCAGCTCCGAAGAGGAGAGAGAGAGAGACCTTGCCCAAAGAAAGGACTCTCAAATCTTACCAGATTGCTCTCCACAGTGAGAGGTTTTATTATTTACCATTATTATTCTTTTCCCATGTGTTGGTTAAATAAATAGTTTTTTTTTCCTTCACTTTCCTCTGAGGAATTTCTTCCCAAACCTGGTGGGAGAGGGGTGTCTGTAACCTCCCTTCTATCAGAAGATGTTCAAATTCGGATGCTCCTCTGAATTTGTCTCAAACCAAGACAAACAGATAAGGCTTTCAATAACAGTAATAAGTTTTAGATGGATGAACTTCACATTATTCCATGCCTTTTGAAGAAATATGTTAAATTAATCTTATATTAAAGTTCATAATTTACTGTGGGTGTAATATTTCAGTCTTATTTTCCATTGCTGCTGATAACTACTCAATAAGTTGTAGTGTCAAAAGGAAATGAGCCATAACAATCTTATATATAGGAAATAGTATTTTTGTTAAGAGCATAATAGGGGCAAAAAAAGTGCAGTATTATTCTTCTGCTAAACCTTCTGTCACATGCTGTGTATTGTCCCTGCTTTATGACCTTTTCAAATGGCATTTCATTAAAATCTCCACATTGTTTTAGAAATTAATTTCTGAGATTAAAGCAACATTACTTAGGTTTTATAATTAGAAAATTTAGTAGAACTGGCATGCAAACCAGAGGGACTAGATTTTTAGTAAGCCTCTTCTGACTACTGTAACTTTTCTTACTGTTACTTTTGTATATTGGACTATTAGGTCAAAAACAATTTAACAACTTTTCCAGGTTTTCTTTGCTAAAGCTGCAGGCAGTAAGCTTTGATGAACCTCTTTCAGCCTTGTTTTTCCAGGGATACATTAGTTTCTTCAATTTAATTTTACGCACCTAAAAGAAAGACGTGTAATCCCGTAGTCATCTAGTCAACATAATGTACTCAGTATTTGAATACAGCTTGTCTGAACAAAGAAGATGTGGCATACACTGCACGAGATGAATTCTCTATCTGTGTGATGAGAGGGAAGCAGGATCACAGTTCTTGAGTGAGATCCTTATTGAGGTAGAGTATCTCAATGCATTTTATCCATTTACATTTAGATTACCCATTTTGGTGTATCTTTCTATATTCTGTAGTAAATGGAGAAAAATATATGCTTTAAGCCATGGTTCAACTGACATATATCAGACGTCTACAGTAGTATGGATTGCATTGTGCTTAAGGAGTGCTTAGATATCTGTGCTACCCATTCTACGTTTCCATAAAGATTGTCCATTAATAGAATAATGAAGAATAGACTGGGGCAAGGCAGAATCTGAAGTTTACTCTTCTAAGGTGCTTTAATTTCTAGGAAGGCAGCCCAAGCCTCATCATCTTAACCTAAAATGATAAAAAGAATTACTTAAAAGATAATAAACATTCTTTTAAAGGTAGAAATAAAGAATAATTTTCAGCTGCTGTCTTTCATATATAGGTGGAGTTACTTCAAATTGCAACTACTACTCTATAAAAGAAGATATTAGGAGAAAAATGTAACTCAGAAGGTTCTTAAACAGATAGAAAACAAGAATTTCATAGTGCTGATAAAGAAAATTATATAAACTACTTTATAATGAAAATTCTACAAATTAGAAAAACATGTACAAAATGAAAATTTCAGAAGTTAAGTTACTCTTGCAATTGAAAGTGTTCTTTTCAGTTCAAGGCACATATTTTTCACCTATGGAGAAGTAAGAAAGCCCCCAACTTTTTAACATTGCTGAATCACCTGCTGAATCATCTATTTGAATTATTTTTAAATGTCCTTAAGAGCTGCATATAAGAATTTCATACAGAGATACTGTTTAGATATACTGGATTTCTGAATTCAAACAGAATGTATTCAGATTGAGGCCCAACCTTGCAGAGCCCCTTAGCTATTGACAGTTCTGCTACCGGTATCGACTAAAATACTTTTGATGTCTGGTGACCAGTAGGGCCTGATCAAATTTTGACATTGGCCAAGACTAGCTAATTGAAATGATTTCATTTTATCGGATCTCAATGGTTATTTTCCTTTTTTTTTTTTTTTCCCCTGTTATGCATTGACCAAAGGTAAATATAGCATGAGAAAGAAGTATCAGAAAAGCATCTCCGTAAAGCAGCAATGCAATAAAATCTATATTTATTTCCTTTCTGGTAGATACACTTGCCGTCTTTTAAACAGAGATTATCACAAGCTCAACTCTTGTCTTAATATTTCATAACCTCAAAYCTTATAAAACTTTAACTCTGATATAAAATTTTAATAGGTAGCAGAAGATGCTGAATAAGAGTGTTTTGAAATGGGTTCTTTAGCACAAAGAAAGAAGCACTGAAGTAATTGTGAATATTTCATGTTATAAGAACTAGCTTCAATGTCAACCTTCATTTTTTTGAGAAAAAAATTCCATCAAAAGGTTAGCTATAACCTTTGGAAAAGGTTACTTTAGTAATACCAAGCAGGGAAGCATATGAAATGTTTGCAAGCCTTTGTGGTTTTAGTATKCATGTTTCTGATGTCAATTGAAAATATCATCACTCAGGGAAAAGTGCATTTTGAAGTAAACATTGGTAAAAGCTTTATCCTCCAGAAAGTGTTTTAAAGGAAAACAGATAAGGGACTAATGATTGATATGTATTTCAGATTGAAGTCTGCAAGCCCCATTTTATTGTGGGGGTTAAATAGTAACATTTGAGTTTTCAGTTGTTTCTGAATGACTATACCATTTTGCTTGGCTTCATTGGTCYCACTGAAACTAGAAACCAAAGTCATGAATGACAACAACAAAATTTAAGAAAGTCCTTTTAAAGAATCATGCCTGATATCGAGAGTGATCACAGTTGGATGGGGCAGTCCATTTATGCCAAGTTGTGCCAGCCACAAGTAGATTGCTTAAAGCTATATGTGATGGTACTATATTAATAAATTCTTGGCTAGCTAGTATGATTGATGGCTATCCAATGTTTTTGTGTTTCCTATCCTCAACTCAGAAATAGCTTCAAGGACTGAAATGAGGGGCATTTTGTTTTGATCTGTCAATTCTTTTCTTCCTTTCAATGCCCCAGTTGCTCTGTAGTTTACAGCACTGTCAAAAATGGGTCACCTTATCACTGGCTACACAAGTTGTGACAAGCATTAGTGTGAAGGAGACTTTTACTCAGAATAAGGGAAACAGCTTCTCAAATTATCTTTCCTTCTTCTTTTCTGTCACCCTTTTTCTCCTTTTTTTCCTTCTCATTCCAAAGCATTGAGCTGTATTGCTGTCATAGCCCTGTGAAAATACTGCTTTGTAAACTGCAAACATAATAAAATTGCTGGTCATGACAAATGGCTCAAGTCAGTCTTCCCTATTAAGTCCATGAAATGGCTGCAGTGTGTACTGTGCTGTACTGAGGAATTAGAGTAYAGCCTCTGCAGGAACTAACCTACCAATATTTAACCAGAAGTAAATCAGACAACGATGAATCGTCTTCTTCTTTAAGAGTATTCATAAAGTCTCTACTGTGCGTTTGCTTTGGAGGCAAAAGTTTCCCAGACTTCTGGAGCCTTGTGCAACTTCTGTGTATTAGTTTTTCTTTTATCAGGTTCTGTTTCTAATTCCATTGCATACAAATTTCCATGGGGGCTTTGAGAAGGTTTGATTCAGTAAAATTATATAAAATTGACTCTTCATTTTACATCTGAAAAGTGTGGACTTTAGAGACATTACCAATAACTGACAGGGATAAGCTGCTCACCAAGTTATGTGTGCTGCATCATCTTAAATGCATGGTTTCTGATTCAAGAGGTGATTATAAGAAATACTTATTTTAAATAATATGACTGTGGTGGTATATTATGCATTCTAGATTACATATAGACACATACATAAACAGATGAATTTTCCATTCCCACAGAATAAAGATACTGAAAATCTCTCAAAAAGAAACTGTGCCTGTATTTTAAATTTTTAAGAAAAGAATAGTCTTTATTAAGTGAAAGCTAAAATAAAGAGGGTTAAAATTAAATTACTGTCATATCACCTTTTTGAGAAGTTAAAGACAAGAACTCACTGCCAGATCAAAGATTCCAATATCTGACTTAGTAAGTGGCTGCTAGCATACATTAACATAAGGAAAGAGTATCAAATGATATACTATATTTATTAAGAAAATAAAATTATCCACAATGAATCCAGAGTCATCTTCTAAGTGGTAATAGCCAACTTTTAGCCAATTTAGAACCTCTTGTTTCCCATATGTGGTGATTCTTCCCCAGTCTCCTTGATTCTGCAGTTATCAACACTGAATTTAATCTACTGTTGTTATCATTCACATGTATTACTCAGTCATTTAGAAGCATGAGACCTTTCTTATGCCTCTATGATCAGGTTAGATGTGATTATCATTAATAATTTAAATAAAATATTTTTTATACTCATTTTTCTTGGGTAAATAATTAACAACAAACCCAACACACAGGTTGTTCAGGGATGTTTCTGTGGAGATCTCTTCAGTATGAAAAATGACCATTCATTTAAGTTCTTCTCAATTCCAATCTTTTAGCTGATCATTAATGCATTAAAGATCTTCTTCTTCCTTTAAAACTGGATAGATTCTTTCAAAGGCTCTGAGGGGAGAACTTAACAAAAGTTTTATTGAAAACAAAGTACATATTGTTCATATCAGATTCATATAATTACTAATCCCTTTACATATTAAAACTTGTAAGTTTAGGATTTCTTCCTTGTAACCCAGTTTGAAAATGCAACTTCTGTATCCAACTGTATGTGAATCATGTTTCTTATTTTATTTTTATACTAATTTCCTTGTAATAGAGGTAAGACATTGACTAGACCTCTTTTTAAAGTTGATTTCACACTAATAGCTTCTGTCTGTCATTCTGATATCAAAAGTGATTTAAGTAATAGCTTAAACCGCAGCAGATTGCTGTGTATTCCATAGAAAATTAGTGGATGAATAGCAAATTATCCAAACAATTTATCGTTTTCTATTTTATAAATCCTTTTCTTTTAGGAATTTCATTTTGTGACTACTTGTCAAATTTTGTTTCCAGTAAAAAGAAGACATCTGGTCAGAGAACCTGCGTGTGTCTCTCTGTGACTGAACTCTATTGTGAATAGAAAATTAGAAAGAATGCATTAAAAAAAACAAAACAAAACAAAACTGAACGATGCATAAGACTTTCCATATTTAAAATCTTGAAAAATGCATATTTTTATGCAGTTTCTTTCCAGGCATGATTCACTTTTTCAGTGTGTGATACTACAATATTACTGCTATCCATTTCTTGTTCCTTGCTAGAACCATCATCTTCATTTCAAGAGAGTCTCAAAAAAAAAAAAAAAAAGGGAACAGGCATCCAAGAATATGAAACTAAAAGATTGTTCAGATTTAGAGCTGTCATTCTGTCAAGCTTTTTTAAAATGCATCAAAAAMTGCAAGTTCATAATATCAGAAAAATAGAATGGGAAGGAAGAATTTATGTCGTCTTTTTTTCTATCATTTTCTATCATTTTTCAGTATGTAAGGCAAAGTTAGAGATATGACAAAGACTTAATTTTTAGTAAAAGTTAATCCAAAGATTAATTTTTGTAGAAATGCATAATTATGAAATTAATTATATTTCATTTCTGTTATCAGGTGTTTAATAATGACTGTTAAAAGCTCGGCAAATAGCCTCGTGGCTTTGTTAGTACAAGGAGATAATCTGACATCTCACACATAGATCATTTGATGCTCAGTGAAGCTCATTTGAGCTACTGAAGTTTTACCATTTGTTTAGGAAAAGGATTAGCTTCCTCCTGACTTTACATTACTCATATATAACAAAGCATCTTTGGGAAGGAAGAGCAGAAGGGAGGAGAACAGGAGTCATTTAAATTCTATTTAAGTGTTCTCAGCATTTGGTTATTTTCCACATGAAAGGTCTACTGAAGTATTCTRTCTCTTAAGATAAAGGCCAAAGTTCAGGAGACGGTCCAAGCCCAGGTCATGCATCAGAACATAAGCATGCCTGCTACTGACTAGTTTGGGTGTCTAAACTCTCTGTGTTCTGTGACTTTTGGTTGGTCGGTTGGTTTTTATTTATTTAATTTCTAAGTTACTTAGCAGAAAGTAATCTGCTTTAAAGCTGGAATTCTGATAAATGCTACTATTTAACCAAATTGCCTCGTAAGTATTCTGGAAGCTCCTGATTTTTCTTGAAAATGCAGAAAAATAGTATGAGAAAGATTTTCTCCCTTTTGAAGAAATCAGTTCAAATAGTTTGTYTATTAATCTTTCAATGTCTATGTTTGTACAATACTGTAACTGATAAATAATTGCAGAATTACAAGAACTTGAAATATGATGGTGAACTATGCTGCTAATGAATTCTGTGCCCAAAATTTTCCTGTGAAAATTTTAGGCAAATAGAACTCAAAAATAATTCTTCAATAAAATGCAGTCACCTACACTGTAATTTTATTTCCTTTTTTAGGAAAGTTTGAACATATCTCTGAACTACTTGGGAAAGATTGTCTTTATTCTTTAAAGGGGCTTTTTCATATTATTTGTGCTGACTAAAGGATTATAAAGGTCTTCATAAACTTAATAGGCTAGATTAAAAGCATAATTAGGGAATTATGTAATCACACCTCATTTCCTGCTCACTTTTAAATGCACCTACTAGGAAAAATTCAGAGTAACTTACAGCAGACAGCTAACAGGAAGCACAGGCAATCTCATTAATATAAATATKTTCTTAGGTTAGTTATATACAGATATGTATGCATATGTATACACATACATATAACCTATATGATCAAAATATTCCTTTTTGTTTTGTGGAAACTCTGTATGGGAAATAGGCTTGGATGCTGTTGCAGTAAACATTCACTTCTGCTCACTAGCAATCATTCCTCCCCCAGCATAGAGGGCTGGAAGACTGGGGAAGAGGAGATTGAATAATCCCGTCCAATCCTGTGGAGAATACCAGAAAGTTCAAGCATATCCCGTGACACAAAACTTGAAAAAAATGGATCAGTTTTAGTAAAAAAAAAAAAACCAAAACTTTTAAAGCTATGCAGTGCAATAATACTCTAAATTATTACTATAATTGATRAAAGGACTACTGCACTCAATGCATAAATTCCCACGAGCCTCACAGAGTTTTGAATTAAGAATTCATCTCTAGAAAGCCTTACATATTTTAAAATAGAGCATATGTGCTGTTATTTCAAAATAAATTTAATGTGTTAAAATTTTATTTTAAGAATAAGATATATACATAAAATATTAGAAAATATTATGTTTCTTTTTTGTTGTTGTTGTGCAATACTTGATATCAATATGTTTTACTGAATATATGAAAATAGTTTAAATATTTATATCATTAAGAATTTATGACTTTTTTATAATTGTGATTTAAATTTAATAATAAATCAAAATATTTGGAAATAACATGCCACTTGTTTTGACTCACAGAAATATACTGTTTTATGAATTTGTGCCAGCCCTGCAATGCTATTAAAAGTACCATCTTGACTTCAATCTAAGAAACATTATGTTATCTCTACAATAGTTCAAGTTTTTAAATTGTTTTTAATTATATTATTTATACTATATTAGCTCATTAAATCTACTGCAATTTTGAAGTTAACAAAGGGAGAATGGAGATGTGCATGTGTACCCAGGAAAACAGTGCTCTGTGGGAAACAAGGGTTTGACTAATGTAAATCCCAAGTTTCAAGGATACATTTATTCCTACCCAAATATTCTATGGCTTCTCAGCCTAATCACTGTTTCTTAGTTAAAAGCATATGGATTTTTAATAGTGACCTGGACAATACTAACTTGGATAAGTCTGCACCACACTGTTCTGCAAAGCATAAGCAAACACACTTTGAATTGCTGAAGTTGATCTAACTGGATTTTGTTTCTTAACTTCAACTTGTTTAAAAAAAGGCCAGTAATTCTGTAGTCTGTAGTTTTACTAATTGTCGAAAGTCTGTAGATATTCTTGTGTTTAGGACAAACTCAGAAGCTGTAAATACCAATAAAGTAAACCCCACATTCGTTCTCTCTCCTAAAGAACAATTGCTTCTTATTAATATTAACTACATATACCTTTCAAATCCATCACTGGAAATAAATTAGAAACCAGAAAAGTGCTGTGTTGGCCCTCTTTCTGAAGCTTGAGCTTCATTCAGGAAATAAGTTCCAGAAAACTTACTATTGAAGTCCCACCAATTTAAATAAGAATGTWTTTCCTTTCCTTAATGAGATCTTACATTAATAGTATCTTCATTTCAGTTGCTCTTCAATACACAGGAAAAAGCTAACACTTATCTATGATTCCTTCTAAATGAGATTCTTACAAAACAGCAATAATGTTTTCATTTTTGAAAATTTTATTCACAACTTCTAACTACTGAACCAAATAGAATTGAAAAAGCCASTCCTCTTCCTTCATAAAATCTTTACACAACAGTAGAGGTAAAAAGGGAACAAATAATTGAGAGTTTAACTTTTTTTAATAGCTACTAATGTTCAGAATGCTCTGTAAACAAAACCAGAATAAGGATTCACCAGAGAGGCCTCTTGAAGATGCAAGTTGTAGTCCTTATTCTATAAGGGACGAGGAGCTGTTAAAAGTTTTCTGTGTTGTCAATAAGTAAGGTAGAATGTGTATGTGAGTTTGAGGACCAAAAGCATTGTTGGTTTTCTTTATACTGCTAAATAGGGAAGCAAGAGCAAAAGATGTTTCCCTCCTATGGATCTCCCCACTATGTTCACAAAAGAGCCCACAGTGGCCCTTAGCCTGGACTAAGCACACACCTGCCTTTAGGCATCTAGTTGAGGCATAAAAGTGAGGAATACAAGAACTTGCCGTAATGGTAGTAGAAAAAAGAAAAGTATTTCCAGGCAATCGAGCACATTTTTGGTCCATTACAGCAGCTAACTCAGTGTGATAAGTTGAGCCTTTCCTCATTAGCACCTTCAGCTTTGTGACTCCTTCAAAGGAAGGGAAGAGAAAAATAAGGGAACATATGGTAGTGTTGTAAAAGGTACAGAATCAGTCTCTCTTTATGGAGGTCAGGGAAGACTGAGAAGTTGCTCCCAGCAGACACCTCCTTGTCTATTCACTCCTAGCAATTGCTCTCAGGTCAGTATCAGGCCATGAAATGCRGAATACTGCTTGAAGGAAACATAGTTGCATACTTCCATGAGTCCCAGGATTATTCCAGAAAATTAGATTTGCTGTGGTAATAAATTTCTTGTAGTCTTCTCTTGCCATCTTTCCTTTGTTCTACTGTCAGATGAGCCTATGACATGAACATTAAAGGAAGATGTAAGTAGAATTCAATATCAGGCAGATGAAATGACATTTAGAAACAGCGTTGTTTTTATTATGGACAAAGATCCAAATAGGTATAGATTTTTACATTGTAATTTAAGACCATAAATCTCCTGACCTTTAATGAGACTGTTACTGTMACTGATTGTTGCGATTTCAGATACCTTTTTGAAAAATGTGTGAGGTTTTAGAAGCTCAGAAACAATCACGTGTTTTTCTACTAATTAAACTGAACAAATTTGGTGTGTCAGCTGCATTTAATTTAGAGTGTTCTGCATGCATATGTGTTCAATACTGCAAAGCTGTCATCCATTATGATGCTTTTTCTCAGCATAATACCAGAATAAACTGAGCCAATGTGCCTAACGTAAACAGGAATAAAAATATAAAAGTAAATTGATGTCCTCATGCACGAGCATACATAAAGTATTCCAAGGAACAACACTCTAAAAAGGCACTCTTTGGAGATGTACTGAAATGCTGCAATGGTTGTTTCTTGTTTAAAAATGGACTGGCAAGAAAAACTATTTCTAAACCGAACAGCAGGCCTGCGGACACTTAAAGKTTACAGAGTTAATAAACCTAAAGTGAATCTAAACTGCCACATATTGGAAATCCTTGAATTAGGGCTGTCCATTAATGTCTTAAAATTTTCTATGCATGGATTGAAGCAAATGAACTCTTTCTTCTCTTTTACTGTTTTGTTTGCCTTAAGGATTGATGATGAATCTATCAATCAACAAGTATTGCAGATACCCCCTTAGAATAAAATTTGTAGCTAAGCTTGTTATCCTTAAGCACTAAGCTAGAATTGCACACAGTTGTACTTAGGCAGCTAAATGTCAACGTGTCGGTCAGGCATTGATCCATCTAAGTCTCTTCAAACATCTCCACTAAGAGATTTTTTAAATTGCACTGGTAATATGTCATTCAACAGAATAAAGTACTTAATTTTTTATCTCTATTCTTTTATTTCATGTGATTTTTTTAGAGCAAGAGAATTCACTTTGCAATTCTGATACAGAGAATATACTTTAGAAATACTCATTTGTTTATCACTCCTGTGAAGTGATACATGGGAAATCATAATATTGTCATGTGCTTGAAATCATAATATTGTCATGTGCTTGTTATAGGAGACAGCTGATGGTTTGTGTGCCACCGTCTACCAGCTATATACAAATAACTGCTGAGGATAACAGTTGTGGTACTCCCACTTAGCAGCTTTGGTGGGACCCTCTCAGCTTCAACAGAATGTCTTAAAGAACATTCATGAGATGTGAGCAGTTAGGAGAGTATTTATCCACTGTCTAACCTGTATGTGGCTCTTTGAGCCCTAAGCAGTGTCCTTAGTTAATGAAATGGGGAATTCTTTTTTGCAGGCTTTACACAAATCCAAAGTTCAGGGTTTGTATTTCATTATTTATAATTCCTATTGCATAGCTGGATGCATGTACTCATCCACATCAATGCTGTTGAGTTTTGCTAATTTTATTAAATGTATTATTAAGAGTGAGCAGTAGCAATGTAACTATTAATCTCAAGAAATATATTAAAAAAAAAAAAAGTTTTGCATTTAGTGGTCAAAACAATACATGCTTCAGTTCCTTCTTTATGTAATTTTTAATSTTTTTACTGACTTTTCAGGAGCAGTAAAATTCTACTTGCAACTTCTGACCACTGAACCAGACAGAATTGGAAAAGCCAGTCATTTTACTTTACTTCAGTTCCTGTGATGTAGACATTTGAATGTGGTCGAGCAACTGAAGCACATATTGTTAGAAGAAAAGCCGAATAATGCAGTCAGAGGGCTCATAATATCCTTGCTAAAGGAAATGTCTGTAAATGCCCGGACGAGTACTGCTGTAAACTCAATTAACAACTAAGTTCAGTTCCTCCTGCATGGATATCTAATGCCATTTGACATGCCTTAAGATGTCTGAGATATATTCCATGGGGTTGACAGATACTGTACTGGATCTAGAGGAGCCCATTCTTTATGTGATGCCATCTGAAGACCAGACAAGACACGTGAGAGCATCTTAAATTGCTTTGAGATGCTGGAATGTGGGCAGCTGAACTAATATCTTATAGCATAAAGAATGCCATAGTGACACCTTTATGCTCAAGGCATAAAGACTTTTGTCAGTAAGAAATAATAATTTTAAATATACAGATGTATGTTGTGTTTACTTGGTGAACAAGTGTACTATAGAAAAGCTAATTTGATAATCCCACATGAAACATTACACATTTTCCTAATTTCTCTATTTTAAAATAGCATGATAATAGGGTGATAACTAACATGTCACAAAATCCTCATTTCTTGCTTAATACACATATACAGCAGACTTTTTTGATAATTTAAAAAAAAAACAAACAAACAAAAGACCCCCAACCTATCAAAGAGGAGATGGACTGTACTTTAATTTGGTTTTGACTATTGTAATTTCTTTTCTGGAAAAAAACCCCACAATTATGGGTCATATTATATTACGTTTAATGATCACATAGCACAACTATAGTAATGAAAAACCATGCTGGTTACCAGAATTAGGTACAATGTTCCAATAGAGAAATAAAAGTTGTTAATTGTGATCATGAAAAGAAAAAAAACTTCCTGAAAATATTTAAGAGTAATTTTTCACACCTGTTTCCATTTATTATTTTCTCACCTATATTCTAAAATAGAGAACAGAGATGTTATTTAATTTGTGCTGTTTCTTTACATAAGTTCTTCACTTAAATTGGTCCCTCCAACCTAAATTAAGTTATTCATGCTATATATTCATTTCAGATGCCTTGAAATTGCAAATCTATGGAGCAATTTTTGTAGAGCAATTCACTTTCAGGAGACTCTACTACAAAGGTTTATTTAATGGGATGCTCATTGAACATGTTGTTTGCAAGAAATACTGTCTCTTACTTCAGACATTTGAAAGCAGTGAAGAAGTGATGAATTTATAACAATTAAATGWAGAAGGTATCATTGCATAGGCTTAAGACACAGAGCACATACATAGAATTTGACTGAGGTACCTTTATCCTCAATAAATAAACACCAATCTTATAAGATTGTGATCAAGAGATAAAACCTATCCTCCTATCACCTGTATTTGAAGAATAAATCATGTCTAACCAATCTCTTTGTTAGATTGACTTTCTCAATTAATTAAAACCTAGGAAAGATTTTGGCACTTAAGCTAACTGATAAATGAACTATTGATATATGATGTAGGTTTAATCTGCCTCTGGTAAGTGTTCAACTGCTTAAAAATCAATCTCAGGATAATTATTGAAGACTTGTTGTAGGCTAAAAGGACATTTATTACACTTGTGTTCTGAATCCAGTTTCATCCACTATTTTAATTGCTTGAATTATAAAATAAAAATTCATACAATCTGCAGGTGAAAGACAAAAGAGGTTCAAAAAATGATTTCAAATATAAGCCTGATCTCCCATTGATTTTGAACCATTTGGAAAGAAAAAGGAAAATAAAAAGAAGAAATCTAGATTTTGAAACACAAGTCTCAGACACAAGCAAATTACCCATGGRTAGTGTTTTAATAATCACAGATTTGTATATCCCACAGCAAATGCAAGGTAATTTGTATGAAYATATTTCTGTTGAAACAATGAATAAGCTGTTTCACGTTTCTAGTATCTGTGGCTAAGAATAGAAATTTTGGTCAGCTGATGTATACTGTCTTTTGGGAACATGTTTAGCTAGAGATATAAACACTGAGAAAGATTATGACAGATATCTCTAAATCCCATTCACTGAACAGGTTTGAGTTTTGAGAATCAGGCAGACATCTTTCAGTAATTTTCTAGGTTTGCTTAATTTTCACTAGGCAGATGGCTAATTTTTTGTTGTTGTTGTTTATTTCATTTTAATATTTAAATCACTTTTAGTTTAGCTTTTTGTCTGCTATATCAGAATCATATATCGTCCCAGTACAGTTGATATAATGAATGTTTCTCATGTCCGCTTCTTGGCCAAATGCATCCAAATGATGAGCATTTGTACTGTTCAGCAGAACCCCTCTGACTCACCCTGAGGAATGCTCCCTCCCACCCTCATGTAATTTACGGAGTGCACAAGGAAGACCAGGAACAAGAGTGTCACCCCTGCCACCCATGTTCTGAATTTTTCTGACTATTTAGTGTGCAGCTAAACTAATCTGCCTTGTGCTCCTAAGTGACGCGTGTGCACAAATGCTGTCTTGATGCCTGTCTTGGTATCACCCCAGGACAATACCACTGCTATTTGAGAGATACAACGTACTCAGCTTTCCCCAGCAAGCTGATGCCGGGTCTCCTAAGCAACCTGTGATGACTTGTTTACTCTCCCCGTGCCTTCCATTAGCCTTCACGACCTGCTGTCCAAGGACACTGTGAGTGCTGTACCTCTGAAGTGGCACCCCCTGGTGCACAGCTGATGTGCATATACTTCTCCTTAGTAATCTCAGGTCAGTTTAGAATTGTGCTGCTTACTGATAGTATCATTGCACAAAGAAATGGGTTGCAGCAATACCACACGTGAGACAATAAGGAAACGAGGTTGGCAAAACAAATTAGCGTTTTACTGTAGCTTCTTTTGAGATCGCGATAGCAGTCTCCCTCTGGTGCGTGTCTTTTCCCATCTCTGTATCCCAAGTCACACTATATGCTAGTTCAATTATTTGGTGCTGTGAACATTTCACAAGAATTTATCCACAGGTATCAAACTCGTGGCTGTCATTATTTTTATGAGCCGTACCCTTCTGATAAGTCAACATCTGTCCTGCAGGCTCGCCCTTCTCCCTGCCTGACTGTCTGCTTTTAAGGATTGCAAGCAGCTGCTCAGTTGTCCTCTTCAGTAACACTGGGTTTCTATGTGCACTTGCCATTAACTGCAAAAAAAGGAGCAAGAGCTCGCCTTACTGAGCAGGACCCCAGACACTGGAACCAGCTGGAAAGGGAAGAAGTGGTATAAAAATATGTGGTGTTGTTGTCAAACTAAGATACTTTTACACAGAAGCTTGAGAAAGGAAAATGAATTCTGCCTCAAAACATGTACAGTCGTAGGATACAGTCGTATCCTCTCTTCCAATTTAGGGTGCAGTATTGCACCTGTGCATATGTGTATATGTACACACAAGAGATATTTGTGCAGTGTGAGTGCAGTGCAAACCGTCTTGGCAAAAGTCACTATCTACACCTGCATGAGGTCTGCACTGTTATGAATTTTTTCTGAAGAAGGAAAAAGGAAATCTGGAATTAGATGGTTTTTTTCTTTAGGAGTTTCGGAGCACTCTGACAAAGCTATTTACCACACAGTGAAAAACCTCTACTGCAACTGTGATAGTAAATTTATTCCTCTGCTCATCTGCTCTCTCATTTCATACAGACAGAGATGATAGAACTTATTTATCAAGAGTAAACAATTTTTGTACTTACCTTTTCTTGTTTATTTCTATTTTTCAGCTTTATTAACATCAGAATTTTCTTGTGTGTTTCTTTTTTTTTAATCCAGATCTCTAAAATCTTTGCAAGAAGGAATCCTTCAATAAGCAAATAGGTTTCTCCTTTTTAAGATACAGCTAGATAGCAAAGTAAACAATCAATCTGTGGATCATCTGTTTTCTCAGTTCAGCATATTTTCCCAGGAATCAGCATGGTTCCTGCCATAACAGTAGTTAATGAACCAGTACTTCAAAGCCCTTCTATTTGTTGTTATTTTGGCCACTGCTAAGTAGGCTATTGCAACTAATGCTTAACTGTGGCCAAATCCATCAGAAGGAAAAGACAGTCTGTATAGTTTTATGTAGTCAGCAATGAATTTCACAAAAGCTTAAAGGGTTTTTTTCCTGAAAAAATCAATTGCAGCTGAGCAACTCTGTATTTTTGCTGTTGCTGTTGTTAGATGTATGCTGAATGATTGTCTCAAGTTAAGAATGCACATCCCAGCCAGAAATTGAGTTTCATGTAGCCTAAGTGCAGTTTTGTTTTAAAAGAGGTTATAATTTCAGAGCTAGATCACATTAACAAATGTAGATAGTAATAAGTAATTTATGCTACTGCTTGTCCTCATCAAACTCATTACTGCAGAATCTTTCATCCCTCTCCCTAATCAGAAATATGAAAAATTCTCCCAAAAGGCCGTCTTCATATCTATTCCCTTTCCAACCCCCACCACTGAAATTCTTCTGTAGAAAAGTCGTGAGAACAAGCTTATAGGACATGAAGAAAACAATCTCTGGAAAACAAGCTCCAGCTTTCAGTTGCCGTTTTATGCAATGTAGTAATTTCTCATGGTCAAAACATAATTTAAGTGCATGGAGTTCCCTGTGAAAAAAACATGAGAACAGGGGAGAGTAGAATGGGAAGAAAAAAAAATAATAAACTTTACAGAACATTTTTGTAGAACTACCTTTTAACTCAAACAGAAAACAACTTATGGGTTATCTTAAAATTTTCACCTTCCTTAACTGCAAGACTGGGTCTTCACAAATGGTTTTACCTCAAAAGTGTATCTCATATTTTTGGGAGAAGGGAAGTCAGGGACTCCTGTGTAAGGGAAGGGGAACAGTGAGCAGAGGGTGACCACAGCATGGATGCTGATGGGGTACAGCCCTGAAGTGTCTCAAACACAAGACAGAGACCAGGGCTTGTAACTGGATCTGTTGATATCCCCAACACAGCAAACCATGAACCATAGCCAGGGTGCTTCAGGGAGATCAAGACTATAAAGAGACAAGGCCAAAGACCGGGAGACAAAGCTGCAATACAGACAGCAATGTAGCTTTACTTTTAAAAACAATCCCATTTCCTCTTTTGCTATTTTAAAATATAAACTATATTCCTGCATGCCTGCAAAATCAGCAGTGACTCAGAAAACTTGAATCAAGCCTAAATGACCACCAGCCTCTGTAGGCATTAGAAGGAAGTTTTGCCTTCTGGTTTTTATTCCCGCATGGAAACAGTCTTAAGGTGCTTGTGGGTCGTTCAATTTCATTATAGAGACATTAGAAAAATTCAGTCAGGACTATAGGCATATAAAGGAGGTTAAATATATCCTTGAAAAATWCTGAGTGAGACTAAGAAACAAATAAAACTATATTTTAAATATTAGGAAAAGATATACTTTGCTAACATCAGAACTTGGTAGGCTGGGCATACTGAAAATACAGCAATCATATGGACAATATTGTGCATTTGTAAGTTTTCTTTCATTGAAATGCTATCTGATCTGGTTTTAATTTGTGAGATGTTAATATTGAACTATTAAAAATACATAATAGATAGCAGACAGAGTAACAATATATTTATTAAAAGTGAACTTTCTGATCAAATCCTTGAGTTAATCTAAGGAAAAGTTTGTTTCTTCTAATACTTGAAAAGGCCAGCTCCATGTTACAGGCAAACTAGTCTCATGTTAGTCCTAAGGAAAGAACAGAGAAGTTGATCTGGTGTGCACTATGAATTAATTAATTAATGCAAAACAAAAGAACTTCATGAAAGATAAGTTTTATCAACTCAATTAATTATCTTTGTTCAAAGGAAAAAATGGATACAATCTTGTAACACACTAATAATACATTTTGACATCCATAAGGTTTTATGTTAGTCCTTCATAAGATTCTAATTTAAAATAAAATAGTTCAGTATGTTGTTTTTTTTTTTTTTTTACCAGATAAATGAAGTATGACTTGCATTGAATTCATTAATTTTCTCTGCTCTAGACTTTATGCTGGCAACATGCATAAATATACAATTGCTTTAAAGAAAATATATAAATTTATTGATGCAATCTGCAGATGATTCTGAAATTATAGAATCTCACGTAATAATTACAAAATAATACAGTCAGCAGCCATGCTAGTAATGGAATATTGCAAAGAGAATCTTTTGAATACAAGATGTTTCAAGGTATCCATGTATATCTACTAAGAATATAAAATATATTTCTATGATAGGAAATAGCATCCTCAAAGATAAAAATAATTTAAGGAGAGGATCAACAAATTGTGAATGCAGAAAGAAGAAAAGATTAAGTAAGAAAATACATGGCAACGATGATGCCATCACAAGAATTACACATCCTATGCTGGTATGTGCTTTCAGGAAAGCATGGATCTGAAAAGCAAACAAAACAAAGCAAAAAACAGTAGAGAAAAAGAAAAGAATGATCTTATGCATGGAAGAAAGTTAATAAGCAGAGTTATTTATTTTCTTGACTGAAAGAGAGGTTTTACAAAGAATTTGATCATGACCCAAATATTTGTACACAGGAAAGCATTTTTCTTGTGGTACCCTGGTGTTCTTAAAGCAAAAACATCACCATGTGATTTCTGACTTTCTGGGTTTCAGAACTGGTATTTGAATTGTCTTGTAAATCCTGAATCCTTTCTGAGCAAGCAAAATAAGTAGGAATATTACCCACTTGAAGCATGTGTGTGTTTCTACTGCAGCCAATTGAGTTCTCATGTATGTTTTTCCAGATGATGTGRGGAATTCAGTACTAGGCTGCTACTTCGTTCCCTTCTGCACCGTATAATGTGTTCCCATGTGCATGGCTGCATTCATCTTCATGTATGCTGGGGCTCTTGTTGTCTGTGGCTCTCAGGCATGTTGGTAAATATGCATTTAATGACAGCTTACTGTACCTTTGACTTAGCAAAGTGTTTTTTTCAGGGATATTAGTAACAGTTTGGACTCCTGAAAACATTCAAGGAGGCGTAATCAAAGAGGCTGGTCTGAGTCAGCTTGGAAGCTCCTGACAAATGTGCAAAATAAATAAAGAAGCTGTGGATTAATATATATTTGGAGATAGTATTTTTTCCATTTAATCTTTTCTTTGCATATTGTGGCAACAATACAGTTTTGTGTTAGTGATGCCAACAAATTCCAGGTATATTGAAAGGAAATAGTATCTCTAACCAAATAAAAAGTATTAAGTGTGAAAAGAGCACATGATTTTTTTTCCCCTCCAACTCCCCACACCCCCTATTCACGTTGTCACTGTGGAGCTAGAGTATTTTTTAGAGGAAGCCAGGAATTTCTTATGTAGAATCCCTTAAATAACATAATCATACCGACTGCTAGAGGTATGGGCTCTGAGGTTTATTAATATTATCCAGTTCTGCCTTGTCTCCAGAGAAACAATGGAATGTGGAAAGGGACAGAAGAAAAAATAGAGAGAGCATAATTTATACTTATCTCTGATTCGTATTATACCTTGACTGAGAGACCATTATTCTAATGAAAAGCATGGGTCTCAAGCCACTGTAGAGGGTTTTACTTCAGTGATTCTAGAAAAATATTTAGCTAGGCTTTTTTGTTCTTACGTGGTTATAGTTAACTTTGTGAAATACAAGATTTACATGAAAAGAAAGGATGGTTCTGTCATTGAAACACTATTAATATACAGGAGACTTAAGTTTAGGTTTTGGCTTTACTTCAAGCCTTCAATGTAATTTTGCAGACAAGTCACTTAATCTCAAAGCTTCCATATGATCTGTAGTATAAAGATATTCTCGTTTTTCTTTTTATTATGCTTGAAGGGTAGTATTATTCTAATAACGTTATATTAAGCTCCTTGAGAATAGGGGTTTTTTTGCCAAATATAGTGAAAGATATAATTCTACATCTTTGTAAACTCTTTACATTTTGGTAAGCTGCCCTATAACTCAAAAAAAAAAAAAAATAAGAGAGGCAAAAAAAAAATACTGGAAAATAAGAGTTGTTTAAGAATTAGAAGAAATCTGGTAGATCATTCTTTTTATATCAGAGGGTTTTCTTAGGATATAGCTATGAATGCTGATGTGTAGACAAATTTAGGCATTCTGTCTCTTCTACAGCTGATCTGTTAAAACTTGTTTTAAAGAGAGGGATAACCTGAATCCATAGGATCATAGGATCATAGAATGATGGAATCATGGAATGGTTTGGAATGGAAGGGACCTTAAAGATTCTTTAGTTCCAAMCCCCCTGCCAGGGGCAGGGGCACCTCCCACCTTCCAGGTTGCTCAGAGCCCCATCCAGCCTGGCCTGGAACATTTCCAGGGGTGAATGGAAATGGTAGCATTGTGATTTCTATGCACTACCAGTAAAAATGTTAATTATTCTGATAAAAGAGTTAACACTGAGGATATTAAGTAATTGTGCAGCCAAAGGCATGTTCTCACCATAAAGTTATAAGTTTAAATTACAATTGGTAATCTTTTAAATATTTGATTTTGCCATTTCTCTTTCTAACATTTAAACAAATCAGCAAACTAAAATCTTCAAATATGACAGAATAAAAGTCTGGTACAAGTGAAAATAAAGTCTGTGGTTAAATATAACTGAAGGATACATTGTCATAATTTTTGACTGCTGTACACTGACCTGCTTTTTGGGTTTGCCCTAAACAAAAGCAAGAAAGAAAAGAAAAAAACTGATGGCACATATACTTCCTTATTCATACTGGAGAAACAAGACAGAGCAATAAGAAACTCACCAAAAGATACTGGAAGGATATTGGCAGTGGGGCAGATTCTTGAGGAATAAAGTAATCTACTTGGATTAAGATCRATGCTTGCAAGTGTAGACTATTTATAACTCTTGTTCATAATCTGAATTTTTATTTCTTTTGTTAAGGRATTTTCTTAAAAAAAAAAAGTGTGTTTTTGTTTTATTGTTTTGCTTTACAAAACTGGTTTTTAATGTAAGAAGAAATATTTCAATTAATGGGCAACATTGCTCAAACCTCACTTTCTCCAAGGAGTGGTGTTTCTCGATCTGAACAAGTGTTTCATAAAGGCATGAAGTCAGACATCCATAGAGATCATGAAGAGAGAAGATACAACTCTTCTAAGCCATGTCACTCAACATTTATGCCAAAACATAATTGTCTATTTAGAGTATCCACTTGYGTATTAAAACTTTGAATTAGCTGCATTCTGCCAAGGAATCTTAAGATTTTGAAATGGTTAATTCTAAGTAGCAAGCAAGTAATGTGAGGAGGTTTTTAAAAAGGGAAAAATAGTGAGGTGRTTCAGCTGTGCTGGAAAGTGAATACTGAAGACATATCTGCAGAAGGGCAGATAGCTTTGAAGAAAAATAATTGGGAAAAAGTGATTATGATTAGAAGGATTAAAGTATGTTTAAATATGTGCAGTATATTAAACAATAAATGTGTCTCTCCAACATTTGTGAAAGGAGTTGGATTCATTGTTTCTGTCAAAGATGTGTTTGCTATTGACAAGATGGTACAGAACAGCTTAAAGAGCTTTCAGAGATTAATTATGAATGCCAGTTTGAATCCTTTAGAATACACATCTTATCAATATACATAAAATGTATGCACCAAAGAAACATCTTTTAAAAATGCGTTAAAAGCTTAGGGGAAATAACTCAGCCAATTGATGGCTAAGTCTATTTCTACAAAGCTTAATGGCAATGTGGGGAGGCTGGGGAAGGCATACTGTTTCTGGTCCTTGGTCTTGAAATGAAGCATCCCAAAATGACATTTTATTGTAATTATTTTTTTTCTCTCTGCCAACATTAAACTTGGCATTATATGCATTAAAATCTCAAGAAAAATTATAAAGGCAGAGGTGTGAAAATGCAGTGTAGTAACAATTTTATGTTTAAGAAGCAGAATTTGTGGTGACTCAAGACAATCTTTTAAGTGACTGTGCTTTGGAAATGTATAGTGAGCAAAAGTGTTTTGAAGTACACTGAAATAGGCTTTGGGCTTTTTTGTCTGTGTATAAAGTGGCAGAATTATGAATGGACGGCAGTATAATATCATTCCACAGAAGAGATGCTGTTGTATTTTAATTCAGATAGGTATAATATCACTTATGCATAATACTATATTTCTTATGCATAATACTATATTTCAAGCTTAGGAACATATCGAATTCCTAACTGAAATTCCTTCTCCTACGTGGTCTTCTCTAGAGCCACAAGTAACACTTTTCAGTTGCATGATGTAACATAGTCAATGTCAGTGGTCAGTGTTGTCTAGAGAGGGCTTCCAGTTCCAGAATAGTGTGTAATCACATGAGTAAGAAGCTTTCCTGGCCTGGACAGCCACARAACCCAGGGTTCTGGGCATAAGAGCCAGATCTCCCACTGTCTGAAGAGATTCCTATTACCCAGAGCCATTACAGACTGTTACTCTTAACAGATGGCCTCAATGATGTTAAAGGTCTTTTCCATCCTAGGTGATTTTATGATTAGTAAGTGCAGAATGGGTATATGTCTCTTCACCTCTGTTTTATATTTATGCTAGTCTGGAGTAGTGAGGGAGTCTCTCTTATGCTGTATGACTGTCTTTTCCAATCGTAAAGTATAAGGAGATTCAAGCTTGTTTCTTTCATTGGTATTCCCTGCTGGCTCAATTAGGTGTTCCCATCTCTGGTTATCTGAACTGTGATGAAACAAACAAGTTTTTCTGTCTTCTACAACTCTACCTCTACATGCACTTACTAGTTTCATTTCTGGAAGGAATAGGCATACTGTTAGGCATCTCATTATATCTATGATTGTAATGAACTCTAATTTAGGCTTATATCCTTTAGATTTTGTTCACCCTGCAGCAGATTTTACCTGTCATTATTTTCTTATCAGCTGTAGCCCTCTTTGGCCAATCAAAGACCAACTGATGCAAAGTTACAGTATCTGCTGTCTTGGTGCTTAAAATCTGCTAGATCTCTGGTTTTACARGTCAATCAGCCTGCCTTGTTGCACACATTTGCAAAATTTACATAAGAGACAGGTCACTGCTGAGACAGTATTTCCAGGAGTACAGAGAAAGGGTAAATTTATGTTTGTTTCAGCCATTGACAGGGCATGGCAACAAACAGCTGTTAAGTTCATTAGGGGTCATTTCGTATAGCATGTTTCATCTGTGAATTAGTATGCTTTTAGGCAGCATAATAGAGCTTGATGGGAAGGCTATATTGGCTCTGTTTCTGTGTCTCTTAGGTTTAAAGGGTTTAAAGCTCTAGAGTATAATAATTTGGAGTTAGTAATTTATCAATGAGAACAGGAATTGAATTAAGGTGCAAACTTCRTCTTAAAACATAACATAAATTTACTCTTCTGTTTCATTTGGTTCCAACAGTAGAATAGTTGATGGTTTGGTATGTAAGGATAAGTATTATACCATGATTAATATGTGTATGTTATCAAAACATCGTTAGGACGATAAGAGCCTTTTAATGATAGGCAGGTTTGAGGTTGGTTTATTTCTAATTGGGAAGGATAAGGATTAGATTTCAGTTGAGTTTTTTTAATTGCTTTTTTTTCCCTTAACAACAGTAGCTTGTATTTCCAATTTAATTTTTATTATAAAAGCTACCAGCATTTAAATGGATATCCATTTCATCGGAGAGTAGAAATGTTTGGTGTTTAATTGTTTTTTCATGCCAAAACCTTTAAATAGATTAAGTATCATCCTTTTAAAATCAAGTAAAATCCTTTTCCAAGGATACAAAGTAAATTAGATTTAAAAGTAAAATTTACTTCATAGTAGTATAAAACTTTATGTACCCCAGAACTTATCCTACTAGGTTTGCAACTCTGACACATAGGAATTTTTCTTGTGTGTTGATATTACAGTTATGCAAAAATCTATTCTTAGTCTGCCCATTTTTAATTATTCCACAAATCTGTATGTAAAGTATATCTGTGCCAATGAGTAAGCACTGACAGTGAAAAGTGCACTATAAAGGACTATAAAGGCAAACCTTATTAGTGGATTAATGTTAGGAGCTCTGAGAAGTTAGGAGTCCTTCCTTTCCCGTCGCTAATAACTAGCATTCTCTTTTCCCCTTTCCTTCTTGGAGAGGCTCTCTGGGTGTGCTTGTAAAGAAGTGTGRACAATCAAGTGTACGGCTATTTTTACCTAGAACTGATTAAATTCATTAATCTAAATCTTTTAATGCGATTTAAATGCTTGATTTTTTAAAATGTTATTTTCCATACATTGTTTATATTACTGTTCTTTAAATTGGCTCCTTGGTTTAATGTACTTAAGCTGGTTGCTTGTGGGCTTTGAAGCTAGTTTGTCTGTAACTCAGAATAATCTGCCAGTGTGTTTGAACACACAGGCTTTCAAGAATACACGACATGACAATTGAGACAAATTCTTTTTCTTTCTGTAAAAAATCCTCCAAGAACTTTCAAAATATAATCTGTCCTGCTGTGAAAATACCAAACCYTATCTCTTCTCACCTCAAGCCATGATTGCACACAAAGAAGAAATCTACTCAATGATCCTAAGTGTCTTTTCCAACCTAAGTGATTTTATGATTCTATGTTTCAACTACTGCAAGGCATGTGTTCTGATATATTTTGTTTACTAATATGGGTGCAGCTATTGAAATTTATTACATTTGGTTGCCTACATTACATTATTTACATAACATACAGCATTTTGCTAAACTACAAACATGATATAGTTAATTCTGGCATTTATTACTTCATTTTTTCTTGGCCAGGTAGTGGACTTTTGGAAACACCGCTTCATATGTTGGTGACACATCTTCTCCATTACTAAAATGCAGTTAATAATGACAGCATTTTTTTAAGAAAAGTGATGCTGAATGTGCAGACTATATCTAGAAAATATTTGAGTTTAATGGAAATATTATATTGGTAAGAGTAAATTAGTATGAAGGGTCGTATAAAGTCATGATGTGCTACATTAGCGTTAACCTTTTAATTTGTTTTCATTTCGAATTTCGGAAAACTAAAGCATCAGTTGCTTGCATATTTATGACTTTCCTAAATGTGCCACATATGAAAATGCATTGTGAGAAACTGAGTTTTTTTCATTTTTCAATAATAGGTGAACAAAAATCTCTAGTTGAGAATAGCTTGACATAAAATCCAGTCGAGATAATGCGACCATGAGCTCATTAACTGGACTTGGCTGAACTGATGTACAGTGGATTACTGCTATCTTCTGAGAACTAATGTCTTAACCATACAATCCTTGAGACCCATAGTAGCATCTTGAACTGTACCTTGAATTCAATAGGCAGATGATGCAGCTTACAAAGCAGTCAGGTCACAATGCATCCTTGGAAGTTTTTTTTCCTTACAAAGCATTGTGAAGAATAACTAATTACAGCTATCCAGACTAGAGGAGGTCAAAAAGCCATGCTCTGATCTGACAGCTATGGTCATAATTATTGTGCAAAATGCATGTGAAATACATGAACTTCGCAGTGAACCACTTGAAACTTCACAGATGATCACTGACCTTATTGAATTCCTCCTGCATGTGTAGCTCACTAATACTGCTAACAGTGCTTGATGCAARTTTACTTTCATTCCTTCTTTTGAATTGCACTGAGTATTTTTTTTGTGTGAAGCTAAAAGCTAAATGTGATGTGTCAGAACTCTTGCTGAGTGAATTGTACAYGTGTCTGTGTGTATATGTGTATGTTTGTTCATATATACATGTAGGCACATGTATATATAAATATGAAAACTCACATACAAAATGTATTATGCACAAATCTATATAAATATATAAATGCCTAATAGATTAGAGTAAAAGGAAAACCCAGAAGAGAAAATGTTCAGGCACATCAGATGCGTGAATGGTCTGTTCCCTTTCTCCATTTCCCCATTCAATAGTTTTTCTCGAGTGTGGAAAATGAAAGGTAAAAAGCTAGGTTTTTACTTTTCTTTTAAGAAAATGTAGCCTCCAGTTTCTGTGTCTCAAGATACCACCAAAGGACTGTAAGAAAAGTGTTAATACTGTATTTGTATATCTTTTCCTCTACTGCTTGAGGAGCCTTGTGTGATGCTCATATGAGGAAATCTTGCTTAGCCTGAGGATTACTGCATTTTTACCTAAGGGAGAAGCACTCTTGTGCTCCTTTTTCCACTAATTGCTGTTGATGTATATTTTCCATAACTTTTTGATATGCCTTGCATTACAACACTTTGAATTGGGGAACAAAATGAAGTTTCTTTGTGTGTAAGACAGAGAAAGAATGAGGGGGTTTGTACCACCAAGCAGAGTGGCCTTTGACCTTGRTATATCCAGGAGCCAGAAACTGGGCAGCTGAGGTGTCTGAGTCCAGCTGCTGGAGACATCCAGGAGCTGCATTGTGCATAATTTCTTTCTCTTGGGTTTTATTATGCTCTCTCTTTTCTTTTAATGACTATGTTATAATTATTTGCAATAATAATTTAATTGCAGTTATTAAACTGTTCTTATCTCAACCCACATGTTTTACCTTTTTCTGATTCTCCTCCCCATCCCATTAGGGAGCAGGGTGGGGTGGGGAGTGAGCTCAAGGTGACACAGCAGCKTGCATTCCACCATCTAGAATTTCTATTAGAACCAAAGTGTTTTCAGATATTGCAGTTGTATCCTAAATATAAGAACACAGCATTAGGATTGACAAGAACTTCAATGAAAGCATTTAAGTATTAAGGTAAATTTGTGATGTGTGATTTGTAACACAAGAACATGGAATAGATACATCTTTGTGTTCAGTGTTTAGTTTAAACTTATTTTGCATTTCAGCAACGGTGCAGAAGGTTTTCCACAGAATTAGGAGTTCTGTCATGTATAATAAACATGCTAAATAAACTAACATATTAAACGATTTCCTAAATATTTTTATAGTCTGAGATGCTTGTGAAATTATATACTAAATTGATTTTTCTTAATTTCTATTATAACTGGTTTTTAAATCATCAGAAAAGGTAGTCTCAGGGAAAAAAGTGAACAAATAAAACCTCCCAAACAAATACCCTTTTAGTGTCTTTTATTGTAAATGGAATTATATTGGGCATGAAAATTTTTAWTTATGTACTTGTGCTAGCCATGCACATATATCACTTAAATTAATAAATTTGCATTAAATTAAACACATAATGATAAAGTCATCATTAATTGCCTAAGGAAGGTGAGCATACTATTCTGAAAGCAAGATGAAATTTTAAAATGAAATGTCATTTTAAAAAATTTGTTACAGAGACAACATATAATGGCACGAATAATGGTTGAAAATTAGGCTTTCTCACTGTTAAGGTGTTCTGGTGATGTTTTAGGGATGAGATTCTTCCAGACATGCACAAGTAGAATAATCTGGAATAAGCACAATTTTGGAAGTAGACTCAYGGGATTGTTTTTGTTGTTTTGTTTTGTGGGGTTTTTTTTCCCCCAGCATAACATGTACCTTTGAAATAACTTCTGTTGATGTCTTGTCAGTGGTGGTGTTTTAAATCGGAAAGGTCTGTCCAGAAAGAAGGAGTAGTATTTTACAATCTGTCGCAATTACATGTTATGATTGAGAGATTTCATATCATTATAGGATGAATGAATCACTCTTTTTGACAATGAGAAAAAAAGATCATGTCAAGCACACTGGAAAAGCTTCAATGAAATATGAATCTTGGAAATCTGTGCCTGCCAATAGCATAATGCATCCTTGACAGATGCCCAAATACAACAGCTGAGAAGCCCAAAAACTAGTGGGCATGCACATATCAATATTTTAAATTGAATTCTCCATCATGGCAAAGCTTGGCAGAAATCAAAATCTTTAGCAGGTGTATTTGATTAATAAGAATCAGTCTCATACAGAATTGTACCTAATTTCATGATATGTAGTATGCCATGATTGCAATTATCCAACAAACATCTATCAGTAACTGCTATATTATGGGCACACAGTCTGCAGAGAAGATACACAGGTTTGTTGCTTTGTTTAATAGTAACTCTTGTTTTAGTTTCTGGCTAATAAAATGTGATAAGAATTAATATTAAGATTGTCAAAATAATTTGGAAATAAAGACATTGTACTCCACCAGAACATACATAAAAGATAAAGGTGTGCTGCCTTAATCTTTCATTAATGAGAAGTTAAAGGTCCTCTCTACTAAAAAAAACCAAAAAACCCCTGTGTCTAGTTGGGAGTTTACTGATGTGGAGTAAAGTTTCTTGACTTTTAATTGGAAGTGTCAGTGTTTTGTTGATAAGCCATGAAAGAAATGCATAATCAAGCAATTATTGTTAAAGTAATTATAGTTAACATTACTTCTTGTTGAAAGAAAATATTGCATGGTGTGAAGTGGTAGGCAACTTATCTTTGCTTCAGAATAAGAAGATTGGCAGAAACCTTGTGTTTGTTTTACAGCACTCCTAATGAAACCTGAGGCATGCTTACAGGGATTGATTCGTCTGCTAAGTTTGTGAATGCAAGTTGCTCAGGTTCAGGGAGAAAGCTGGCAACAAAGCTCTCATAGCCTGCAGACATCTCTGGCCAAGAGACTGAGCTATAACATTGCCAAGTTGTCACATTCTGCCCTTAAGCATGTSTACGATAGTTTGATGTATTCCACTTATAAAACCTTTTTATACAAGCTGGATTTTTAAGTGACAACTAAATGAAATGAATCCACAATTAGGTCTCTTTAACTATGCATTTTGTAAACTACTCATCCCAGGCAGCAATTTCAATTGGGAAAAATTGTCATATCTATAATCATTCTTAGAGGTAGGCTAGTAATTAGAGCATTAATGCCTTCTCTTTCGTCTTACAGCTGCCAAAAATATGGAAACATTCAGTCATGACTGGAAATGGCTTTTCAGCAAAATAATCTCAACCAAATAAATGTATATGACAGAGGATAGTGCTTTCGATAGCTAATGAATATTAGCTGTTGAATTGAATAAATAATGAACTTACCAGGGCAGTGCACAGACTAGACAGTCTGTACAAATCATAGAGCTATTTAAAATGTTTCAGATGTGATCAGTTACCTRTAGTTGGGGGTTTTGTTCTGCTTCTACAATTTTCTTCTTTTAATTTTATTTCATTTTTTAAGCTAAGGGCAGAATTTCCTGTTAATTTACTTCTTCCCTCGCCCTCAGACTTCTGATTGGAGGAACACACTGGTAGCAAAAATTTTGACACACARCAACAAACCCTGAGGAGATAAACTCACTATGTCACTTTTGCTGACATGAGATTGCCCTAGAGCCATTCAAGTTTAAGGACAGAAGAGAACAGTCCCAATAACCTTACAGACTGAAAGGCTTCTCAGATACCCTATGCTAACACATTCATTTGGGTTCTACATGAAACATGGTGAGGTCAGACATGAAATAAGACTGGTTTTGTTGCACCGATGTGAATTAATTGTAATAAATTTAGTTTTATAGTACTAGTATGTCTGTAGCTGGACTGGCTCTAAAGTGATTGAAGAAGAATCTTAGTTGAGCCTCTATATWGCTGTTCTATGGATTACTGTGTTTGATTTGTTGAAAAGCAAATTTTATATAATTCTATATATCTTATCTTTATGGAACAACAGTTTTTCACTTTTTGAACATTTAATTTGTTTTAATTTGTTTTGATTTCATTTAATTTGACAATTTTGAAAGTGTGCTAGAAAACACAGGTGAATACTGTATATATGTATGYATCCATATCTTCCATTTGAACTGATGTATCAAAAAAAAAAATTCTAAATATGGATCTAAAAGACCGGTACCTACTTAATTACATCCTTCATGATTTTTGACTGTTTAATCCCAGAGGGATATTGGTGGTATTGCTCAAGACTGAGGCATAAGAAACATGCTCTTTGCATTTGGCAGGACTTTCTGTATCTTATGAGTCATGTGAAGGAACAACATTAAATATTCTTAGAACTTTTTTTGGCTAAGTATGATTACTTTCATCTAAATAGGCTTTAAAATGTCATTTATTACTGAATTCGAGTAATGTCTAAATTATTTCTAGCTTAAGAAATAATTAAAGTTGCCTTTGTACTTTAATTTTTTTTTTAAGGCACTCAGATGTTTTCTATYGTATTTGCATTTCATCCAAAGAATGACAAAGAAATCAATAAAAATCTATCTTTCTTTCTAATCTTGGGTGCAGACATAAACAGTGTGGTTTAAAGTGGATTGATTAGAAGTACATTTCTGTTCTCTGTTTTTATATTAATCTTCCCATTTCCTTTGAATATTAGATTGCTCAAGAAAGGCTAGCAAGTTGTAATATTCAAATGCATTGCTATATTTTATAACATTTTATAATAGAATCTTATTAATGCAATGTATTTTAATACCTAGTATTGTGATGAAGAGAACATTAATGACTTATAATTCTAAGATATTATTGCAAAATTTCAGATATTTTTCTTTTAGTAAGTTGTATAACTATAGAAGTAAGTAAAGATATATTCTAAAATCAGTGGTCATTTTTAAGTGTGTTTCCAGAGATACGGGTTCTGATGGATATCACATTAATTATGTTGAATGAATAACCCATGAAAAAATCATTTAATTGATTCATGAATTATCTAAAAAGTTTGAGAAATTATTCAGAATTTGGCTTTGGCAATCAATCTTGATGCTATTTGATAGCTTTATAAAGGTTGCAGGGCTTCTTAAAGACGTAATATTTTTAATTATTTTCTTAATGACTGATATGAACTTTAGATTTTTGCCTTTTCAAGTATACTTGAACTAGAATTTTATTTTTAAAATAAAATTTTAAAGTTGAAGAAATAAGTATAAAAAAAACTATCCATCACAGGTATTCACTACTATTTGAATAGCAATATAATTCACAGCTACACTATTCTATGCAGACAGAGTTTGATTCAGATAGTCAGGGAATGGAAGGCTCTGCAAATTAGTCCATATGCACTGAAATTACCTTGGCATTTGAAAGCGCACATTGAGAAAGCAAAAGCAAGTACATGCAAGAAAAAATATCAAGTAGACTTGAGACTTGACTAGGCAGGCACTTTTTTAGATGCAAGCAGTGACAGTATAAATTAGCCTGGTTTATAATGAGCCTGATTAAAATAAATCTTATTCTAGTCAGTACTTCTTACTTTTGAAATGGTGTGAGGTTCACTGAAGATAGTTGGAAGTGCATGCTTACAATTCTGTAGACCTGAGAATTTAAGGGATTACATATTTTGTAATAGAAGTGGGTATTTTTAAAACACTTGACAAGTTCATGAATATTCCATATGGATTAAAGGTAAAATATAGCCAAATAATTGTKACTACCATGCTGTGCCAGTTTGGCCAAAATCTAGCAATATATCCTCTGAGGGAAAACCAGGTTACAACCACCCTTCCCCACACAGGGTTCGGGRAAAAAAAAATTTTCCTCGAAGGAAAGTGAAAAAAATAAGAACTATTTATTTAACAAACACACAGGAAAAGGATAATAATGCTAAATAATGAAATGAAATCTCTCGCTATAGAGAGAAACCTGGGAAGATTTCAGAGTCCTTCTGTAGGTGTGGTCTCTCTCCTCCTCGGAGCTGGGTCGGCGAGGGCCCACCCCCGGGCCTCGGGGAGGAAATTCTCCCGATGTGTTCTGATGTTGTTGAACAGTYCAGAAGAGAAGAAGGGAAAAACCAAAGTCCCAGGAAACAAAAGTCAGCTTTCCGTCTCACGCCGGGAAGAGAAGGAAAAAAAAACCGAAACTGCTGGCTGAAGAAAGCAAGCAGGGTGCTCTCTCCTGCTCCTGCAGCCAGAGAACACAGAGGAGTGAAATCTCTGTGTCCTTGAGAAACTGTTTTGAAAAGTTCGTTTGGTTTTTTTCCTCAAGCTCAGTTTAAAGCCACAGAAAAGGCACAAAATTACTTTTTGGGCATAGAGCATGATAGTGGATACACATAATGGAGTCACCTCAAGACACATGCTTTAAAGCTGTCCTGAGCCTATAAGGGAATTTGTGCAATTTCTTTTATGTCCAATCATCAACGAAATGCAAAAGATGTGAATAGGTTTTGTCTCTATATATATGACCCGCAGTTTGTTTCTCTGGTTCTCTATCTAAATATAAAGTGGGAAAGAAAAAGAATGAGAATGGCCTCAAAACAATTGCTGTGATGCTATAGCCCAAGAAAAAAATGGGAAGCATAAGCAGCAATCAGTGTTGTTACAAAATACTCCTGGACACGCCTGTTCACGTACACCAGTGCTGCATTATATTGAATGTAGGTAGAAACATAGTTGTTCGGAAATACAGACATTCCTTTTGTCGTCACTGGAGCTCAGCTTCCAAAGGCGACTGTTGCTGCAATGTTAAGTACTGAAATGCCTAAGCACTGATGATAAAAGATYCTAAGGTTCTTTAAATGTTTAATGCAAAAGGCTAAGTACCACAAAATGAAGATCCATAAAAGCCATCACACTTAGAGTCCTCATAAACTAGACAATTTAGGGCARGTGAAAAGAAGATATACCTTTCTTTATATCTTGCTTTCTTTTCATGTGTATTTCTGGAAGTATCTCCACCTGTGTCAGAGTAGCAGGCAGGACTGTCTCAAATCTGTATCTCTGTAAAGATATGAGAAAAAATGTGCAAAATGGCTGATCACAAAGGTCTGGCTTCTTTGTGCTATTTGCAGTTAATTCTGTGGTCAGAGCACTAATGCTCTGCTCTTGATTCCTCCACCAGGGAAAGGTCTTTTGGTTTTACAGACTGATCTATGAAGGAGAAAATAAAAGTATTTTGACTACTTCATCTTTCAAGCAAAATTAAGCAAAAGGCAGAGGGGTACAAAGAAATAACTTTCCCCTAATGGAAAAAAAAAAAAATAAAACTGAATTCCAGGTTTTCCTTTTATGTTTGTGTCATGCTTTGTATAAAAAATAATAAAAAAACCCCAATTTCGATCACAAGCAATAATGTGGAAAAAATAATTTTGGGAGTTGTTTTCAGTTCTATGAGGTAAGTATTAATTATGCCACAGGCAGTTCTGTAGCTCTCAGTAGCTGCACATAATATTGAGGTTTTGACTGGAGGTTCCATACCTACAAGTTTGCAAATTAAGGGCAGTATTTAACGTGGATGTGTGTGTACTTACCTTTTTATTTAATTCAGTCTAGCATATCACTCTTATTGCCTGATTTCAGCCTCTCTAGATAGTAATTTTACAAATAGTGTGGTAGACAAAAGCACTATTAATGGCTAGGTGTTTGTGCTACCATGCATGCATATGAAAAATTCATTAGACATTTTTCATATTGATCATAGGATGAAGAACACAGCTTGGGCTTGTGCTGGGTTAATGAGTGGTAGCTATTATGAAATATGTAGTCTTTAATTGCTTGCGAGCTAAATGCACAGTGTTGTAGTGATCCTGCAGTGTAGAAACTGAAACCATCAAATTAATCTTAGACAGGATTCACCAAATTGTCAATTTTAATTGCTGTTTTCAGGATTAGCAAAAAAATGTACTGACACTTCAAAACATCAGGGCAAAATCACCTACAATTTATTTCTGTATTTCAGACATATCTTTCTCACTGATTTACAGGTGCTGTGAAATTTGTGAGAGTCACCAAAAGATATATGACACTTGATAGATCTGTAACAAATAGCAGGAAGAGATTGCATGCTGCTTTCCACTGAATGCTGTGCAAGCTCCATAAAAGCTTGTCTTGCAACAGRGCATGGGTTGAATCATTCATACAGTTTACTGAAGGGCAGCATGTGCACGCATGTGTGTCGTGATCTCCCGCCTCACCAAGTGCAGTAGTTAACTGAACTAGAATTTCAATCTGGGAATTTTAAAGATTCAGCTTCCAGTGGTCTTTGACATGATTTCCATTGCAGTCATAATGTGTTTTAGGCTCTGACATGCTACCTATGCTGTGGAATATCAGCACATAATATAGTAGCACAATGAAATTTTATTGAAATGTATACTAAGCACAATATTCATAAAATATTTGCTTATCCTTTTTTGAATGTCATTGCCATCACTCACATATATAACTTCTATTTATATAAAGTCCCTATGTCACAAATTAAATGCTGGAAGAAAATGTCTCTTAATAAAAAAGCGATCTGCATCCTTGTATGTATTTGTGCACACACTCTGAATGAGTAACTGTGTCAGCTAATTTACTTGGTTTATCCATATAGATATGGCCATTCATCATGACAAGATATTTAACACATGACACAAGCATCTCTCTTAGGCATAATGCAAGCCATCCATTTAGAAAATAGGGCACTGTTACAGAAGGAAGCAAAAGCAGCTCTATCTTAGGTGTCTCACTAGTAAATCCAGCACTGCTGTTTTATAATCTGAAGTTGTGTTWTTCTGAGTAGCATGGGATAGAAGAAAGCTGCTATGTCAGTGGCAGTGGCACTGATTTTATGAAGTTTTAAAATGGCAGTTCTTGGAGAATTACTCATTACTGATAGCAGCTGCTAATGGAATTATATATTCAGAGCTGTCTGAAAGATATGGGAGTTTTCCTCCATAGTATATTAGAAAACTCTCCTGTGTATGGTGTTGGCTTCATCAGTCTCCGAATGTACAATCTTTAGTGTGCATGTTTGTAAAAATCTCATTCTGTTTGGAAGTACATGCATAAATGCTGGGTGGTGATATTTAAATGATATAGGAGAACTGCTTTGTTATGTTATGTTTGACCACTTAAGTTACCTGCAAAGGCTCGGTGCAGTTTGTCATCTGGAATAAGACATATTAACAACCGGGCATCAAGGAAACTGAAAGTCTGTGCTTTGAGAGAGTGTGAAGTCTGTGATTTTGCTAGCACTGCRCAGCTGATAGTGCACAGTGGTACGCAATGCATCGCCATGAATTTTTTGAGGTATTAAGAAAGGAAAAGGAATTTCTCTCATTTTCACTATGGCATCTACCACTTGGTTTTCTTCCTGCATCTGTCTGCTTGTCAGGCAGAGGAATGAATAGACGTCATGAGCACTTTGCATCTGCAAGAAGACAGGGAAATACATCTCCAACCCCTTGCGTTTAACTGCTCAGGCCAGTAATATTAGCCTCCTGTACAACGGTCTTTACCCTTTGTCTCAGACTTCCCAGATGATAACTCCCACTGAGAGGACTTCCACTTCGGTAGGGAAGTTGTGGTTAGCTTAAAACAAGTTTTGAATTTCGGAGTCCTAATAATCCTTTTAATTCAACCTTCGGTTGGTAGAAATGGGGAATCATAAAATGCTAGAAAATATTTAACCAGAGTATTAAAGAAGTTTTATGGTGTCAGTCTGTCTTCATAATGGAGGTGGTGTATCCCCATTGCATTACCAACTGGGTAATTAAAATATGAATAGACTGTGAATGCATTGTGAATACTTGATGCCTGTGATGAATGCAGGACACTTTCCTGTTTTATGTATTTATTTGCCATAAGAGCAGAAGAGGCTTGGAAGACAATAAATCAACTTTTGTTGGTTTGTTTGGTTTTTTGGTTTTTTTTTTTAATGAGAAGCAAGTGGTCTCACAAATATAAGGGATTTCATTTTTGCAGTGACACAGTTTTTTTGTCTTTTTTCTTCAACTCAGAGTCAAAATCTTCATTAACTGAACATGGTGGATGAGGGCAATGATTTTGATGGGATTGGGGAAGAACAGAGAAAGAATGGCTGTATAAAGAAGGAACCTTACTTCTAAAAGAAGCTTACTCCTGGTCTAAAGCAAAGTTGTTTCCTTTCAGGAAAGTTGTTTCCTTCCTGTAGGAATTTTGTCTACTTCTATGATAGTAAAAGGAAAGAGGGAAGGGAAGGAAAGCAGAGCAGCTGGGTTGTACTCTGGTGAAGCGGGCTCGCTTGACTCTTGAGCTAGAAGTAGAGAAATACTGCCGTCCGTAACTTAAGGAAGGGTGCTTGTGCTTCTTGGTTGCTCTCCAACAGCGTATGAATTTAAAAATTGAGGATTCCTGTGACGTCTTTTCCGGATTGTGTTTTCAGGAAGAACGGGTTTCCTCCTTTCAGGAAGCAACTTGCTTTTTACCAAACTTGCTTTTCACTAAAAGCATGCTTTGGGGAATTTTGCACAGCATGATCAAAACAGTAGCTAAAAACTTTTTTGACTTGAAGGGGTATACAAAATGGATATTTTCTCGGTAATGACATAATTTCTGTCTGGGCTATCTTTCATTTTACTTCTCAGAATACATAAATTGTAGAGTAAATGTCCCCATTAGTAGTACAGACCTGTAACTTTACAATAGTGTAGGTCTGTAACTTTACAATAGTGTAGGTTTATGTGCACCCAGGATCTGTTTGCAGGGCTTTTATACTTGTAGACTCTTTGTTTCTTGTATCCTCCATGGCACAAAAAATAAATTCATACAGCAAGTTCCAATAGGCTGAAAAGTTCTGTTAGCAATGTGAATGTGTAAAATATATCAGTATGTGTCCAAGTCATTAAAATATGACTATGTGTGGCTAGGAGAGCTCTGTTTGTTTTAGTTAATCATCGGTTTTCCAGGAACACCTGGAACAAACTGCTGCCTCTATTTGGGCAGCTGAAAAAGCAGTGCATGTAGCATTAGCTCCATGTGGGAGAAAGCAGTCCAACCAGCATCTTTTCCTGTTGCATTGCAAGACCATTTAGAGGCAGAATAGGTCAAGGATACGGGGTGGGGGGCAGAAAGTGTAATTTGTCAAGGAAGTGTGATGGCTGCTAACTTGGTGACAGAGGTTTGTAGTGGTACCACTATTACTGTACCTGTCAGGTGCCTGGCACAACCAGTATGATGAACCTTAAAAAATCAGCCTTCCTTCAACAGTTTTTTCTGGATTTTAAGAAGTGTTTGGAACTTGAAATAGGGTTTATAAAATTAGCATCTTTGTGTTAAAATGAGTTTCAGAAAGGATGAGAATGATTTTAGGTATGAAAGAATTTTTGGCTGTGTTACACTACAGTAAATTGTTGTGTTTTTACATGATGAGAAGAAACACTAAGAGATCTTAGTTACATTTCAAAGACACTGTAAGAAACAATGAGTAGATTTGAAAAAGAATTTAAAAAAATAGATATGTTCCTTTGATGGGTGGATGTTGTGCAGAACACAAGAACACAGAACAAAGTATTCAGTGTCTTAGATCCTATGAGGCAACTCAGCTATCAGTCAGGAAAAGAAATTATTTTACTTTCAGTTTAGTTTTTATTTGTATTTATCGTTTTTTAGTCATGATTTGGAGATTTTGGATTTTCAAGGAAAAATAAAAAGTGAGAACATGTGAGAGAAACAACCCTGCAGATGCCAGGGTCAGTGCAGGAGTGGGAGGAGGTGATCCAGGCACTGGAGCTGAGATTCCCCTGCAGTCCGTGGTACAGACCATGTTGAGGCAGCTGTGCCCCTGCAGCCCGTGGGGGACCATGATGGAGCAGAGATCCACCTACAGCCCATGGAGGACCTCAGGCTGGAGCAGGTGGATGACTGAAGGAGGCTGTGACTCTGTGGGAAGCCTGTGCTGGAGCAGGCTCCTGGCCGGACCTGTGGACCCATGGAGAGAGGAGCCCACGCCAGAGCAGGTTTCCTGGTAGGACTTATGACCCCAGGGAGACCCATACTGAAAGTTCTTGAAGGACTGCACCCTGTGGAAGGGACCCACGCTGGAGTAGAGCAAGAGTGTAAGGAGTCCTCCCCCTGAGGAGGATGGAGTGGCAAAGTGTGATGAACTTACTACAACCCCCATTCCCCATCTGCCTGTGCTGCTGAGGGGGAGAAGGTAGAGAAATTGTGAGTAAAGCTGAGCCCAGAAAAAGGGAATTATTGGGGAAGGTGTTTTAAGGTGTGTGTTTATTTCTCATTGTCCTCCTCTTGTGATTGTTAGTGAATTAAATTAATTTCACCAAGTTGACTCTTTTTTACCTGTGATGGTGGTTTTTGAGTGATCTTCCTAGTCATCTTATACATTAGGTGTCTCAAGAGCTGTTAAAATGAGATCTGAAATTCTGAATTAAAACAAAACAAAAACACACACACAAAGAAAACAAAAACTCTCTCCAAAATACAAAACTAATCTTAAAAGACCAAATTGAATCAATTATCATATGTGAAACTAAATGAAGTCAGTTCCACAGACTTGCTCTTTACTAAAAGCATGCTTTGGGGAATTTTGCAGAACTTGAGCAAAACAGTCACTAAAAACTTTTTTGACTTGAAGGGTTATATAAAATGGATATTTTCTCAGTAATGGCATCATTTCTGTCTGGGCTACCTTTCATTTTACCTCTCAGAATACATAAATTGGAAAGTAAACATCTGCATTAGTAGTACAGACTTTAAATTTTTGGTTGGAAACTTCTGCATCAGAATATTTTATGTATAACATCTTTGCAAAAATTCATAAATGAATAAAATTGATAAAAGCTTTCCTTATGAGATAAGTATTTTGGTATGTCTTTTGAGGCAGTTTATAGTTGTAATGTAAAACATTATCAAAATGAAACTTTTTTAACCTTGTCAAATAAGAACATTACAATGTGGCATTTTCTGTCTGTTGAGGAAAAAAGCCCCACCATCCCAAGCCCCCAGCCTTTGACTTAATTAAAAACCACAGAACCAGCAAACTTCAAACTTTACATATATTTAATTTTTCTGCAAGTATTATATTTTGATATTTTAGTTCCTTTTTCAAAGTTTGAAATCAATCTATTGATAATTGTTGCTGCTCACTCTCAATCTTTATTTGGAAATTCTATTTTTCTAATATCAGCCAAGGCAGTGTTGGACTGCTGAGCCCATTTAGTTGTTCATCCATGGAATCTAAATTGCTGGGAGCTGTAAGTATTGGAGAGAGATGCTGAAAGTAATACTGACAGAAAGTAGAGCACAATATTGGTAGGGGCACTGGAGGAGGTGAGCAAAAGCTTATGCTATTTTTAAGTCTGGACACTGGACTGTGGAGAAAGAGGAGAGGAAATAGGAAGCTTGAAGTAGTTGTTTAGAAGACTGTAAAGGATAAAAGGTGAGAAAGTACGAAGAGATAAAGGATCATTTGAACACTTAAAGAACCAGCCAAACATCCTAACAGTTTAAGAGGTTCCCAGGGCATAGGACATGGAACAAACTCATTTCATCAATAAAAGTAATAAATTCTGGAAAAAATGGGGGAAGACTGAGGGAAGCTAAAGCATTTGTCATCAATATTACTGAATCCTGTAAGTAATTGCTTTTAGAATAATGAGATTTTTTAGTAATTGTCGATTATTTGAATTAATTTTATTTAACATTTAATTTTTACAACATAAAAAGGCAAAAATAAAACATTTAAAAAAACTCTGAAATCTAAAAAAACCAAGTATTTCAGGAGGCTATGGAATTTTATGTGTTGGTTTATCACCGCTGACAATAGAGATCTATGGTCTATGCTTGTAGCTTAGGTTAGGTCATTATCTGGTGAGGGATCATAGATAAGAAAAAATCCAACTGAGAGTATTTTGAACTGAACTAAAACAGATGCCTAGCTTTGTATATTTTATTAGTAACCTGGAAAAATCATGCTGTGAACAAAGTCTTCCTTCTCTAACCATACTTCTGCTTTTTTCTCCTGTCACCCCTGTAGCGGATGGACACCAGGCGTCCACCAAAGCCACTCTATCACTCCCCTCTGCAACTGGACAGGGCAGAGAAAATATAGTGGAGGGTTCATGGGTTAAGATAAAATGTGCCAGAGATCACTCACTAAATACCATCATGGGCAAAAAAAGCTCTGCTTGGGGATATTAATTGAAATTATTACTAACAAAATCAGAGCAGGATAATGAGAAGTAAAATAAATCTAAAAAGCACCTTTCCCCCACCCCTCCCTCCTTCCCAAGCTCTACCTCCTCCCATGCAGCAGTGCAGGGACACAGGGAAATCAGGGTTACATTCAGTGCATCAGATGTTGTTCCTGACACTGCTAAGGGAGAAGTCTCCCCTGCTCCAGCATGGGGTCTCTTTCCTGGGAGACAGTTCTCCACGAAATTCTCTAACATAAGTCCATCCCACAGGCAACAGTTCTTCACGAACTGCTGCAAGCTGCAGTTCTTCAGGCATAGGCTACTCCAGCATGGGTCCCCCAGAGGGTCACAAGTCCTGTCAAAGAAAACCTGCTCTGGCATGAACTCCTCTCTCCACAGGTCTACAGGTCCCTGTCAGTGCCCTGGTGCAGCACAGGGCTCCCAAAAGTTCATAGCTTCCTCTCAGGCATCCACCTGCTCTGGTGTAAGGCTCGTCCATGGGCTACAGTTGGATCTCTGCATGCCGTGGTTCTCCATGGGCTGCAGGGGCACAGCTGCTTCACCAAGGTCTGCACCACAGKCTGCAGGGCAATCTCAGCTTTAGTGCCTGGAACACCTTCTCCTCCTTCCTGCTCCACTGGCTGTAGTGTCTGCAAGGCTGCTGCTTCCACATGTTCTCACTCTGCTCTTCTCTGGCTGCAATTACATCTGTGCAATAACGTTTTATTTTTTCCTTTTAAATATGTTATCAGAGAGGTTTTACTACTGTTTCTGATTTTCCCAGCCTTGGCCAGCAGCACATCCATCTTAAAGCTGCATGGCATTGGCTTTGCTGGACATGGAAGAAGCTTCTGGCAGCTTCTCAAAGAAGCCCCCCTGTACCCCACCCCTGCTAACAAAACCTGGCCACGGAAACTCAATACAGCCACTAAACAAGGCAAATATTTCTTCTCTATAGAAGCAGTTTGATATAGTGCAGTAGTCCCTTCTCACTGTCCTTCCTGTGTTTCTGAAGAGCTCCTCAAACAATTAGTCTGAGATCAAACAATAAGCTGGAAGCTAGCATTTTGTGTCTGGTCTCTGGTAATACTCTTAAGATGTACAGGAATACAGAACAATGGAGGATTTTTGCTGGGCACATGGATGTCCTATGACTGTGTGATGCGTTATGGTGTCCAAAGAATGAGTTACACTACAAGTATCTTGATTCACATATTGCCTTTAGGAGGAAACACCATTGTAAATTATACATTATGCAGATTTATCTATAGAACAAAGAGTTTATAATGTGCACTGGACTCTTTAATTTTTTGTTTTATTTTATTTTACATCAAAAAAGAATCTCTGAGACATCAGCAATACATCTCTGGGCGAAACTGGTGAAACTAAAAAGTCCTATTTGAAATTCTGATTTTTTTTTTATCTGGCAGTTATACCTGCTGAAACTGGGCAGAGCCTATAGTTGCAGATATATTTGCTGGTAGCAGAGTGAAAAGCATAGCTTTTGTTCACAGACAGAACTTCAGTCTTGCTGTTGCAGTAAGAAAACTGTTTAAAGTCTTCATAAAACTCCGTCTTGCCTTTTTGCAAGTGATCACTAATAAGAGCTGTGACTTTTGACAGTCCATCTTAGATGGTGCAATTCCACAGGCTATTGATTTCTAAGCATTTAATAAGTAATTTTTAGAGAATAAATTGTGTGAAGATTTTTTTTTTCACTCTTACATATGGAATACTTCTTCTAGTTTTGCAAGTTATAAATAGCAAAGCAATGGTTTTTTTTCACTGAAGAGCTGGATATTTTTTGAGTATGTATTTTGGGTATGTACCCAATAATATACACTAAATTAAATTGAACAGGTTTTGAATAAGTTTGCATGATCAGTCCTGCATAAATGAAAACTGAAAAAAACAGTTAAATACAGCAGGATTTAATATTCCAGTAATGATGAAATTATATGACATTTTCTGGTTAAAGAGTTCTTTATTTGGAGCCAGGGTCTGCAGTGGAATGAAGAATAAATGTATTCAAATTGAGTATTTAAAATACCTAAGTACTCTGTAAAGTTTCCTGCTATACACAGTGGTATGAATCTGTTGTTTTCTGCACCTCTATGAATATAATTTCCAGAATGGAAACATTTCTAAATCTAAGCCTCTGTTTACACAGAGAAATGTGGCATAGTTTCAAATCATATGAATTCTCTATTTCAAAGTACTTCTTTTTTATTATTTTGTTCAGGATATGGTTTAACTACTGGTTTTATTAAATACTTAACAAAAAAGATATAGGTAGCTAAATCTGTGTGTGAAGTCCCTTTTTCCCTGGCATTTTCTCTTTAACTCCTTGCTGACATTACTGTAAGCTAAAGGTTTTCATTTCCCTATTCTTGTTCAAATCAGTGGGTTTTTTCTAGTAAAAGGGGAGCATTGTAGAGTCAGATGTTTTAGAGTCTCTAGGATTTTTTTTTCTATTTACACTAATTTAAGATCTGTGATGGCTGAAAGACTGGATTTTTCTCTATGTTTTTGGGCTCTTTAATCCTTTCTCTTTTAAGGGCAGGATGCTGTTCTTAGCACTGATTTTTATTTTCCTTTTTTTTTTCAGTTATGCAATATGCACTCTGGTTTAGCATTTCATAGAAAAAGCATTTAAGATTATTGGTTATTTGCAATGTTGATAATTTTTGTGAGCCTTTTAGTATTCTCATGCTGCAGTATCACCCTTCAGTATAATTGCTGTAATCTTGAGAAAGGTTTGGTTTCCTTATTTCTGTACCATTAACTGAGTCGTTTACAGATAAAGTGTTTTAGTCTGGACAAGTCCCAAATGTTTGAAATTTCCACACTGAGTACAGGCTCTGCACTTGCCAGCTGAGAAAGATTATGGAAAAAGTCCACCTGGAGTGTGTCCAGTTCACTGATTACAGGATTTTGAGGTACACGAATGCTAAAAAGGATTTTGAAAGACTCGGGGAATTTTCAGTCAAATTTGTGTTGGAGTTGCTGCTGAATGCAATCAACAAGCCTTTCACTCCATTTGTGGTTCAATTTGCTAGCACCTAAACAAGAGCAATATATGCAAAGACAAAATGTGATTTTCATGTTGCTAATTGGCCCTGAGTACCTATATATGCCTTTCACAAAATGTTAATTGGTAATGAATGGTATTTGCTTTAACTAATTCCTACTTTAACAAGTTGCTATCTGAATTTAAAGCACTGATTATGCAGACAGAGCATTTGTAATGAAACAGAGATAGAGCCTGAATAGGATAAGTAGCAGGCTTTTTATCTGGGCTTTCGTAGAAAATAAATAAAATATTAACTTATTGTCTTCTACTGAGCTTATTGCTTGCTATTTTTCATGATAATATTTAAAATATGCCGGGTCTTTGGTGGCTTGCTTTTGAGCAGTCAGTTACTGACTTGCTAAGTGACAGATATACTGAGTTAGAGGGTAGAAAATGTTGCTTATAAATGGCTAGCAGGAAAGAAAGCCAAATTAGTGGCAAACACTGCCTAGCAATGCAAGAACAAAATAGACTAAGCTTATTACAGTCCAATCGTACTTCACAGGACCAGCATAAATTCATTGGGGTATTTTTTCTGACCTGGAAAAGACAGCATTTTGAATTGCCAAAAAGATTCGGGACTAGTATCCTATCTGTTCAAATGTAAGCTGACCTAGACCTATCTTCTGAAATAACAAACAGTATGAACCCATTAAGATCTGCTCATTCCTATTACTTTCCTTTCTCAGAACTGCTGTTTTTGTCACTTCTGTATTCCCCAGAGGACAGGAAGAAATGTGTCTGTTTAAACCTATCAACCTCATTTATTAGGCATTAATTTATTTCCTGTAAATTGCTTGACATTCTAATTCTCCAGCAATAAAACTAAAGAAATCTGTGTATGGCTACAATCAAAGTTAAATGGAAAAAAAACCCAAAAAGCTGAAATAGCTGCGTACTGCCCATTCTAATGAGCTTAGCTCTATCATTAGAGTTTTATGGGAAAGCATCTGTTAATCAACCAAAGATGCGAAAATAAACTTGGATTTCTGATCAACATGGTTGGAGTCCAGATTATATAGGAACACATAAGCAAATTATGTCACTCACAGAATGAATTTGTTTGTTTTATGCAGGAGGAAATATCTGGCATAAAGTACTTAACAAYATAACAAGATTAGCTATAACAGAATTAAGCAAATGTTTCTTTCTAAATCACCACTCGATAACTGTCTCTGGTGAGGAATCATGTTTAATAACATTTTGCCAGTTCAGTTTCCTATAGACAGGCTCACGCAAATTGTAACCTTTGCAGCATAAAAATAACAATATCAATTAATTTAAACCAACTGATAATTTTTCACTATCCAACTTAATGTTAAAAAAGTGAATTTACTTATTTTAAAAGAAGTTTGAGTTATCATTTAAAATTAAGTAACTTCACTTTACTTATTCTCTTAAGTACCTGTACATGGCACAGAATAGGTGATGGGGCAGTGAGATACAGAAGCAGCTGTGTTGGTTCCCTGTGAAATTATCTGTATGCCACCTTCAGTTATGCAGGATTGCAGCTACTTTAAAAGAGTGCTGTGAAGCCTAGTTGTGACAAAAAAGATGGACCAGCCCTTCCTCCTTAAACCTGTTGAGCTCTGTACAATGACTGTATGAGACTTTGTGGAACACTTCTGGACAAAACGTAATTCAAAAGTAAATTGCTAGCATACCTCAGTTTTGGTTTTGTTATTATTTTTATTTTAAAACTGCATTTCATTCTCATTTTTAAGAATTATTATATTTATTCACTTGTCAATTTTTTTCCCAGCACCAGCAATGTAGACTGCACTTTCTTACAGGTCTTTCAATACCATTTTTTGAATGTAGTACCTACTGAATTCAAACCTTGAGTTTTGTCTGGATTGAAAAAAACTGTTGTATTATTACTGTAAATAAACAACATTTCTTATGTGCTCCTTAATATTTATATTTCAGTAGAATCTATATAAAACGAGATTGGCTTGAATTAACTTATGATATTGTTTACGTGCTGGACTAAAATAGGTCTTCTATTGCTCTTCTATTGATTATGTAAACTGTTTTGTATGTATCTAGTTGAAGAAAAAAATCAACCTCATCTGTGAAATCCATAATTTTCAGCCCTACAAGTCATATATAATTTTAAGGCTTTCACTTGAATCCATCTCATTACATATTTGTAAAAGAAGAGGGTATCATCTGGGTTGAGAACTATTTGGAAGCTCTAGCATAGTCTCCTAGTTTCCTCAAGGACTAGTGACAGGCTAGTCAGGCTCTCCTGACACTTTTTCTTATTTCCCACTGCAACACTGAACTGAGTGAGTTTGAACTAGGAATAGATGGCTATATAATGAAAAAAATTTACATTTTTCTCCTGTTCCTTTTTTTTTTTTTTTCTTTTAAATATAGATGTCATTGTCTTTGCAGGCTAAATTCACTTTGTATTAGTATGTCTTCTGGTTAAAAAGTAGGTTTGTAATTTTTCATTGTGGAAATAATCACAATTCATTACAAATGAAGTCGATTAGAGTTTTATTTTTCTTTCCTGGGTGGTATTAAATGGATGTGAATTTGAGGAAGTGAACTAGAGTAGGAACTCAGAATCAGTGGAAAGATAGGATTGCTTTTTCCATTTCTCTCCCAACGCAGTAAGATTTTTATACCTTGCACTGCTAGTGATGAAAACAGGGAAAGGATACATTGATTTACTTGTATCAGATTCTAGAAGCTGCGATGAGGTCAACACGTGGTCACATCTCATCAACATGGGGTTTCCCTTGTGGTTTACAGGCTGTCCGGGGCCAGCCACCCCTTGCCACCCCACTGTGACATGGATTCGTGCAGCTCTGAGGAATTCTACCAGGCTGTTCACCATGCAGAGCAAACCTTCAGGAAGATGGAGAGCTACTTGAAGCAGCAGCAGCTCTGTGACGTTATCCTGATTGCTGGGGATCGCAAGATACCTGCACACAGGTAGGAGATAAGCATGAAATACTGAAGTTACAAAAGTAAATGTTTTGGGTATGCGTATTTCTTAGAGCAGTGTTTCCTGTTGCCCCTTGATCTTCTTCCCTCTTGGCTTTAAACACGAGTGTAAGTGGCTGAAAAAAGTGGATTTGAAGGTTAGGGCTTTGAAGGTGAGTTTTTTTCTTAGAGATTTCAAAAATTCAAGTAGCACTCAACTAGCAAACTGATGGTGAGTGTGACAAACAATTCTCCCTGCTGTGATGCTGTTCTTTTGTGAAGAGAATGGAAATTTCTGAAATGGGATGCTGTACAGCTACACTGAACACAGCACCATTTCTATCTTAAGATCCTGATCCTCTGATAAGTCTGCTGTACAGTCTCTCAGAAACTTATAGTAGAATACTGAACATGTTCTTCCCATGACCTGTGCCTTTCAATGAACTGAAAAATATTTAATTTCAATGATAATTATTGGTCTAAAACTTAAAATTACATTATAATTTCTAAAATTTTGTAAGATTGTCTGGTATTAAAGCAGCCAGTATTTATGAAACTATACTTGGTTTAGGATAACAATTAGAGCTTAAAATAGTTATTCTTCATTGAGATTTTGGTCTCAACAATAGTCTTTCATTTAATGCATGCAAATAAAAATCCAATACTAGAGTTTAGATTAAAATACAAAGAATAATTCAGAATTTCCAGGTGAGCAAGTATTGCGTCTGAACTCTGCATAAGGCTGCAGACCAAGGGTAATCTATTCCCTGCTTGTGTCCTGTTTTGTCTGCTGAGATACTAAATTCAGAGCAGGATTATGGCTCCCCAGCAGGAAGTCAGAAAAACAGCCAGTGCATTTCTGAGCTCATAAATTAACTTCCTGGTGCAAAGGAATACTATAAGGCCATCTTGGCAACTTGCACCTTACAAAGTTCCTTTTGTCCTAAGTGAATATGGAAACAGAGACTATTCCTGTTAAACAAAGAAGCTGGACAGTCTATATTGCAACTCCCATAACAGTAAGTAAGTGAAAAAAGGTTCAATATACGAGACCGCAAAGCTAAAGTTATTGTCCAAATACTAAGAAGTAAAACCAGACAGAACATTCATTAAAATATTTAAATCATGTTTTTTTAAAATTAGTTTAGTTCAGTTCCCCTACTATTTTTAATACAGCTGTTCGTATTTGGATGCACATATTTTAGTAGTAAATTTAATTTCATATTTGTCATTTCAATTCTACAGTATATATAAATCCTTCCTGAGCTGGAAAAATGCCCTACTAAGAAAACTGACCATGAAATAATAGCCACTATTTAGATTTTCTAATAAACCTTCAGATACCTTTACATTTAATTTTCTGCTTCTCTGTGGTCTGCAGTCAAAAGTCCAAATCTCAAATAACTGGAAAAGTTTTTTATTAGTGTTTATTCTATGTTGCTTTAGACAGGTGTGGCTGGACAAGCACAGAGAGCTGCTTATTTTACTGTGGTCATTACAATCCTAGAAATTACAGATTCTACTCTACCTGCTCAAAGCTGGGTCAACTGCAAGGTTAGATTAGACTGTTGAGGTCATACCCAGTTAGTTTTTAAATATCATCTCTTGTGGAGGTTCCAGTTTTTATTATCCTCACTGTTTTAGTGATCCAGCATGTGTGTTCCTGGCAAATTTGCTCCATGATCTTGGTAAGGCAAACCAGTCTATGTGCCTACATCTTTCTTCTTGAGGATGGACATAGAAATTGACTTTCTCAGTTTTTAGAAACCTTCTCCAATTATCATGATTGATTACAGATAGGACAGAGTGGCTTTTCAGTGGCATTGTAGAGCTTCCTCCAGTATTACACCTTAAACTTATCTTCAAAACAGACCATGCTAAAAAAAACCAAAAAGCAAACCAAGCCAAATAAAGCTTTTTAGAGCAGTGCACAAAATCTTTCAAAAGTTTTGCATTTGCTTCCAAGGTATTTACAGAAACCCTTCTTTACTATCAAATCCCTTGCTGACTTCATCTGTACCTGACCTCTGGGCCTCTCTAATTCCATTTTTGTGTGTTGGGACAATGTTTGTATACATCTCCCATGTCAGTCATCTCTGCTTTCATTTTCCATGCACTCCTGTTGTGCATTTGAATTTCATCAAGAGGCACTTCTGAAGTCCAGGCTTGTAGTTTGCTGTTCATTTTACTAACTTCTCTCAGGGTCCATTGTCTAAAATTTTGTCATCTCATGGTCACTGCAGCCAAGTTTGCCATCATATTTCACAGGTCCTTTTTTTTCACTCCCAGACTTGTCAGGAGCAGATGCAGTGAAGTGTCTCCTCTAATTAAGATTTTTTGCAGTTTAGGCCAGGTAATATATACTTTGCATTCCTGAGAACATCTAAAAAGCCTACTTGCAGAGGGCAATGCATGATTAGTGTTTGTGGAGTTTTTAAATTATAGGTAGGAGCTTGGTAGAATATCCTCTGTATAAGTTTATAAAGTCTGATCCTAGATAAAATGAAGCATCTTTTAAAATCCACTTAAAACATATTACCAGCCATAGCATATACTGAATATGTAACAAATTAAGAAATACAAAATACTCAAAATTATTGCTAAAAAATAATGATCCTCATGTATTTTCTCTACTTTTTAACAGAATAACGTTGTAAAATGCAATAGTTTTAATATACTACAATAGAGTACAATAAAAATAACTTCCAGAAAACCAGGGGAAGACTTTCTACATTCTTCAATAACAAGTATGAAAATTTTATTTTTCTTCATTTTTCTCTGATTTAGAATAAATTAAAACCAAACAATACTGTGAAAACCAAGGATAGATAAATATTTTGTGTAGTCTTAATGTATCTAAATCTATGACGGTAAAACTTCAGTTAAGAAATACCAGTATATTGCATCAAATGAAGTCAGGGACACCAAAAATAGTTACACTGCCTTTGCTTCTTGTGTGTCTCTGAAATATCTCCCAAATGGTATCGGTACAATTTCTAGCTTCATTCCTGATACTGCTTGCTCTTTGTTCCCTGCTTTACCCGTCTTTATTATGCTATTCGAAGACCTGTTTAGATAACTTCTTCTCTAGAGGAGAAGCTGTTGCTGTGCCATAAGATTTCTAAAGCCTGATACTTTTGTAGAAAGAATGTCAGGTAAGCTCTGATCCTAGCCTGAATGTCCCCAAGTTAATTTTTGTCATTAGTGTTGAGGGGTTTCCATTTTATCAGTTTTATTTTTTTTTCTTTTACATTTTTATTCCTTACCAAAAAAAAAAAAAAAGGGGAGGGGGGAGAAAGTCAAATTACAAAGTATTATGACAGCTTTTCATTGTTTGGTTGTCTCAAGCAGCTTTAGAGTTATAATGTGTTTAAACTTTCTGTTAATGCCTGAAAATTACATTTGTCTAATCCAATATTCCATTAAACAGGTTGAAGGAGTACTATTTTGCATGGAGGAATAGTAAAAGGAAGTACAAACCAACCAAATATTGTCGTGATGAACCAGAAAGGGTTCTGAGAAAGGAGGAAGACCTTTTAGTAAGCATTTCAGTGGGGAAAGTGACTGACATTTAAATAAATTTCAAAAACTTAGCAAACCTCTTTTTTTTGTTACATTGCTATAGCATGTATAAATAACAATTAAATATAAAAATTTAAATACCTTAGAAAGAATGCTAAAATAATAATTTCCTTTCCCTTAATTTAATCTGTTGCATGATTAGCAATCTATCCTAATTTATTATGAACATGGAGTTTGTAGTTTCTCCACTCATTCTGGAGAAGCATGATATATATTTTTTTTCTCATTTTCTGTACCTGCCATTTAGAATATAACCTTTTTTCAGACAAGAAAGATAGCTGTAGCTTTACAGTGGCTGGAATAGAATGAACTTGGGCATTGCTGCTACAAAACAAACAAAGGAGTAAAACGAACCCACTGTAATTGACACTTCCTTCTATCCAGTTCACAATCAGCCAAATGCGGTTGTATCTAGAAATCCAGACTGCAAGTAGAAAGTGTCATCTAAACCAGAAAAATACTGGGAAGTAAATATTATTCAGACCTATAGTGGTATGATCAGAGTACCAATTGTTTCCAAGGTAAATGAAAATTGTTAATCAAGCAATAATCCCATGGGTCAACATAAAACTAAGAATATGTGTTTGCCATCAATGATTTGGTTGTTTTGAGTGAAGGCAACTTACATGAATTACACTGGTTTTAGATACTGTACTTGAAATGCTATTTTCTACAGCTGCTGGAGAAACATCAAAAATGCTGCAAAGAAAAGAGCTAAAGTCACTGCAAATGATAGATAGACCTTTAATATTTACACTGGAGGGTTCATTAAAACTTCCATCTAGGGCTGCATAAATGTTAGAGGCATCTCTGAACTCAGACTGTAGTTTAATACATTTTGATTAGTAATGCTGCACAAAACAGTATAGGAACTCAATGCAGAAGGGAAATAAAAAAAGAACAAATGTGAAATAAGGATAGAATTTACTTACCCCTTTCCAATTAAAACAAAACACTCCCATATAACAGAGACTGGATTCAATAAAACAGAAAATTCAGTAAAAACAGAAAATGCAAAGATGTTCAAGGAGAGTTACGTTCTCAGCTTACATTTGTGACTTCCATTGCACTTGTTGAGAAACCAAGAAATTGCTTTTGTTGTTATAGTGTAGTCCAGTATAGTTGAGTGTATAAGGAGAAATCCAAGTTTTTATTTTCTGTTTTCTCTCAATATCAAAGAAACATTGACTTTTTTTTCTTTCCAATACTCAAGATAAGGATCATGGGGGACTCTTACCATGGCAGAAGAGGTAGTACAGAACTATTGGAAAATTACCAATAACATATAAAACAAAGAAATACTTTAGTAAGGTTACTCAAATCTTTCTACAAGTATTTGAATGAAAAGTGAAGATAAATTTAATGAAACTCCTTCAACAAAATGCAGTTAGCTTTGTCTGTTTCAGTTCTCTAAGGAGTGGTAACAACTTTTTCACTGCATTTTGAGTGCTAATATAGAGAGACAAAGTTAAAAAAATAGTATTAGTAAAAAGAGGAAAAGTTAATGGAGAAAGTTTAGCTGAAAGGCAAGAYGAAAGAAGAAAGAACCAGGCAGAAAAGAAAGGACAACCAGGCAGAGAAGGAAGGAAAGCCAAGAAGAAAGGAGTGAAAGAAGAAAAATGCACATTATATAGTCTGAAGACTAGTTTTCTGGCACTAGTCAGTAACAGATGCATGTGGAAAACACAGAGTAAAAGCAGTATGACAGCCCTATGTTATTCCCAGATATCTGTAAGGTTTGGGGGACTTCCCACAAACATTGCATCTTAAGTGTGTTTAGCACAACCCACTGTCCATGAGTTTAAAAACAATTCATTCAAGTAATATGGTTGGGACAGAACAACAACAATTGGGACAGAACAACAACAACAGCAAAAATTCCTGCTACCAGAGGGAAAGCAGCAAGGCTATTTAGATAAGCTTTTAATATTAAATGTGATTGATAATCTTGGTTTGGGGGTTTGGGTTGCTGGCAAGTTGAGTACGAGTCAGCAGTGCCCTGGCAGCAAAGGGCCAACCATGCCCTGGGGTGCAGCAGGCACAACACCACCAGCCCATCAAGGGGTGACTGTCCCTCTCTGCTCTGTGCTGGTACGGCCTCACCGTGAGTATTGCGTGCAGTTTTGGGAGCCACAATATAAGGACATCAAACTGTTGGAGTGTGTCCAGAGGAGGGCATCCAGGGTGGTGAAAGGTTTTGAAGGAAAAATGTACAAGGAGAGCAGCTGCGGTCACTTGGCTTGTTCATCCTACAGAAAAGAAGGGTGAGGGATGATCTCATCACAGTCTACAGCTTCCTTGAGGGGAGCAGCAGAGGGGGAGGTGCTGATCTCACTTCTCTGGAGACCAGTGACAGGACCCAAGGAAATGGAATGAAGTCAGGGGAAGTTCAGACTGGATATTAGAAAAAGGTTCTTCAGCAGAAGGGTGGTAAGTCACTCCAACAGGCTTCCCACAGAAGTTGTGAGGCTTCAGGGAGCATCTGGATCATGCGCTTAATCACATGGTTTATTTTTGGTTTAGGAGCCTTAAGGGTCCTTTCCAGCTAGAGATATTGTATTACTGTATTAAACYAGAATGCTAATGCTATTACTTTATGGACTGGAAGTAGGTGCAGTAACCGAAATGGACTTTTAAGGGTAAAAGAACAGGGATGAGGTGTCTTAAGAAAGTAAAAATAGTTGTTCAGCCAGCTAATCTCTCCTGAGACACCTTGAGTGACCTGTCTGGCTTTGATCATGTGGTCCAGAAGGGTGCAAGGTTTTCATAGGTCAGCTTTAAACTTGAGAAAAACTGGTTCTGACATCGATGTTTAGGGGATTGATTCCTGTTTCAAATTGTATTATTTAAAAAAAATGAAAATGAGGGAGAGGCTAAATGATACAAAATATGAAAACAAAGCAAAAAATTTGAGTAGATGAGAAAATGACATATAAGAATTACTTGGATCAGGAAGATGTGACAGCCCACCATCAAAAAAGGGATTGAAAATCACACACAAGAATTTGAACAAACCAAGCTTTATGAAGGAATGGGTTGTGAACATCAATTAGTAATGATGTCCCATTGAATCATTTTATACAACAAGTTCTAGAATAAAAGAAAAGGATGACAAATGGACTTTAAAAATCTAGATACTTAAGCAGTCACTTACTCTAATGACTTCACAGATCTATCTCTGTACTTTCATCAAGCCTAGTGGCTGTGTTTCTGACGTTTCTGCTGATAGTTCAAAGATGATAAAACTGAACTTTTTCTTCTTCTGGAAGCTTGTTTCCTCTTTTCCTTGTGGAGATACAGTGAATAAATTAAAAAATTAAGTCCACAAATTAAGTATCACAGTTGATTGTGTTGTCTTTCTACAATCAAATATGTGTGCTCTGTCTGAATATGTGGGTTTTTTTCAGGAGAAAAACCCTGAGSTCTGATTTATATTTGGATCATAATGGATCTTCATCAGCTCTTATCTTCTTCACTGGGATGTTTTGCCTGATATGCCTATTCCCAAATATTGAGAAATTACTTAGATTCATGTGTCTTCCTTTTTTTTTCCATCTTTCTACTGGTTCTAAACAGTATGGAGTTCAAAATACTGGCTGCAGTATCAGGTATCTTCAGAAGTTACACAAGAACACAAACACATTGAAAAAGTGTTTTGGAATATTGACTTTGTTATCAAATCTGTCAACTGAGATATGTGCATTACTTGCAGTTTCTGAAGGAAAGTAAAGCTCTGGTAAACATTGTGTATTTGGTGGAAATGATGATGTTGGATTTGTGTACCATTCCTAAAAACATTGTGGCAACATAACAGATGTAATGAGATGTAACACTGTGTTTCAGTTTGTACAGCAGAAGAGATAGAGGCATTTACTGTATTTTACAATTAAGTTTCTGAGAGACAATGAAAGACTTAAAAGAAGACAAATTAAAGAAAGTTAAGAATGTAAACTCAAACGCATGGCTCTTAAGGTAGAGAGAGAATATCACTTAGTGCACATTATTGGTGTCTCTTATAACTATACGGTATATAAATAATTAATATTAAAGAAAGCCATGTTTGAGTAAAGAGAAAAAAGCACTTTCTTGTTTCAGAGTTAATCAATTCTTGTCTCAATTCCATCTGCCTCTCTATTTGGCTTATTTGGGGATATTATTATTATTATTATTATTATTATTATTATTATTAATCATGAATACATACTTGTTCTCCAAACAAATTGCCATGGTAGTCAGCAAAGATAATCATGGCCAGTGGTAGTCCAAAACAGTTGATCTGTTCCACAGCTTGCACCTTTGTTATGTTTTAGTCAGAAAAGATGCTGGTCTTGATTGTACAGTCAAAATTTTTCTGATTACTTAAAGTGCATATATGGATATTCCTTAGAATATGTTCTGCAAGCCTTCAAATTTATGAAATCATGGAGCCTTCTGTATGCATACAGTAAAAGTTTAACTCCTGCAAGAAGAGCTGTGGAGCAGCTATCAGTACAGAGCTATCCGTAGAGCTTTACTGTGAGTAGGCACACAGAGTGTCAGCTGATGTCTCCTGCAGAGCAACTAATCACTTTTAAAAACAATGAATCGTCGGGTTGGAAGGGACTGTAAAGATCATCTCGTTGCAGTCCCCCTGCTGTGGGCAGGGACACCTTTCACTAGACCAGGTTTTTCAGGGATCCATCCAGCTTGGCCTTAAACACCTCCTGGGATGAGGCATCCACAGCTTCTCTGGGCAACCTGTTCCAGTGCTTCACCACCTTCACAGTAACAAATTTCTTCCTAATATCTAATTTAAACCTACTCTCTTTCACTTTGAAGCCYTTCCCCCTTGTCCTATCACTACATGACCATATAAAGAGTCCCTCTCCACCTTTCTTGTAGGCTCCTCCAGGTACTGGAAGGCAGTAATTAAGCCATCCCTAAGTCTTCTCTTTTCCAGGCTGAAAAAGCCAAATTCTCTCAATCTTTCCTTGTGGGAGAGATGCTCTACCCCTCTAATCATCTTGGTGGCCCTGGACTCGCTCTAACAGGTCGATGCCCTTCCTGTGCTGTGAGTCATACCACTATTCATTGAAAGTGAGATTTTCTTTCTTTCAGAATTCAGAGCTTAAAACTGCAACTTTTTAAAAGAAATAATACTTATGAATGCATATATGTGAGTCTATATRYRTATATATATATATRTGTGTGTGTGTACTTTCACAATGCTATCTGTCAAAAAGGAAATGAAATTGTCATGTGGAAAAATTCTAAATATTGCCSTTTTTTTCCCCCAGAATCTTTGTAAATGAAAGCTGTTCTTATGCAGTGCTCCAGGTGGGGTCTCACCAGAGCAGAGTCGAGGGGCAGAATTCTCTCCCTCATCCTGCTAGTCACTACTGTTTTGATGCAGCCCAGGATACATTTGGCTTTCTGGGCTGCAAGTGCACATTATGGGGTCATGTCCAGCCTCTCATCCACCAGCATCATCAASACCATCTCAGCAAGGCTGCTCTCTGTCCATTCATCCTTCAGCCTGGACTGATACGGGGGTTGCCCCAATGCAGGTGCAGCACCTTGCGCTTGGTCTTATTAAACCTCATGAGATTCCCATGGACCCAGTTCTCGAGACTATTCAGCTCCTATGTGTACTAGCATAATATATGCGGAAAAAAAGTTGTGTCTTGCSTATGAGTTTTCAGTCCAAGTAACATCAGATATTCTACTCAGCTGGCAGTAAAACACTGTAAGAGTTTTCTTAAAGATTTTAAATGATCAAGGTTTGTTTGCTTCTTTTATTTAATAAATGCACCAATAGTGTTGAGGCAATTCTGTATCAAAGATGTATATGAAAACAGTTGTGAAAATGACAAAGAAAGATGCTATAATAAACTAAAATAAAATCTGATATCCTGGGAAAAAAGGTCACAACCCTAATCAGTCACGTGGGTTACTTATAAAAGGAACCAGATATTTATCAGGCTGAAATTAGTTGTAAATGTAAAGAAGTCCCTTAATCTGGAGAAAATCTTTCTGGGTTCACAAACTCATTTTAAGCCATGAGTTACCTGCTATGAGCCTCAAGGATGAAAGATTTTATTATGTATTCTCACTGCCAGATCAATAGTTGAAAAAGGTGACATCCTGAGACACCTGACCTTTCTTGATTAATAGGTCAACATGCCTTTAAACCAAGATTTAGGGCTGTTTGGAGCCTTCTGATCTACAAAAAGCAGCAGATCATTGCAAATTAATTGATCTCTTTGATTTCTCACTTTTGATCTTCCATCTCAACCCTGGAACACAATAAAGATTTACAAAAGGTGTCACCTTTCAGAATTAAGTGTAATTAGCAAGTTCCTCTCACTTCAGTTCAACTTGTGGAGCACTTCCCAAGGTAAAAGTTAGTGTCTTGAAATCAGTTAACTTTTTTTGGTTGTAGTAAGTTGATTGAATAGCTGATTCAGTATTTCTGTTTACTATTGATTAACATAAGACAGTTAAAAAACCCAATCCTCTTTCTTTATGACTCTGTTCAAAAGCTTGTCTTTCTTCTGTAGGTGAGCTGCTACATCACCAAACCTTTCTGCTCATTTAAGCCATCCTCTTTGATAGGTGGTGCAAACCAGTKGGGATAAAACTCTAAGAAAAATGGGTAATGCTGAGGACCTGATATCTATGTTATTTATTTTGCTTTTTTTTCCCCACTTTGGACTAGATCTTGTGTGTTCCTGTAGACTTAATGCTCCTTTGCAGCTGAAATCCATTAGATAWCTTCTTTGACTTTCCTCACCCAAACTGTGGAAAATCACATATTATTATAGAAATTCATGACAGAGATTTAATCTTTCTGTTGTTTATTTGCTGTCCTCCCTCTATTGTTTTTTGTTTGTTTTATATTTGACAACATATACATGACAAAATTATAGGATAAATAACAGATGAACACAAATTACATGAATTAAAAATATAAGATACTATTGTTTGAAAATATTTCCATTGATTATTAACTGGTGTATTAAAATTTCTGTTCATTCTTTGTCCATTTTTTTGGATGCAGCCAAGGGTTTTGGTCTTGCTTTTAGCAAGTGACCAAGTTGAATACCTGTAGCTGAATTTAAATGATGGCTAGTAAATCTGAAGCAAAACCTAATGGAAAATGGTGTTCAATGAAAATCTCAATCACATACCTAAATTACATCTCCGCTATCTATGAAAGTTTTTGTCTCATAGAACATCATCAATATTTCATGGTTTTTTTTTCCTTTCTGTGATTTTTGTGATGCTTTTATTAAAGCATCTATTAACAGTAAAGTTACTTATTTATAAGTAGTCAGAAAAAGTGTTAGAAGATTTACAAAGATAATAAATAAGATATAAATAAGATAGAATAGATAAAAAAACTTAGAATGTAAATGTTCCTCAATGGTGAAAAAAATAGTAAATTAGTAAATAGTAAATTCTGGTGGCAGCACCAAAGTGTATTTCTAAGCTCATCTTTTTTTAGTCATCTATTGTCTTTTAGTCATTACATAAATATAAATGTGAACTGTTTATGAATTAGGATGTTTACTTCTAAAATTCATGATTGCTAGAGTTGAGCACAACATGAAAAGTGATAAAACTACTACACCTATTCAGTAATTTACCAACATTAGAGGCAAAAATCATATATATGTCTTCAAGCTGCTGTACTTGCTGGTAAAATATAGTAGCTTAAAGCACTGTAAAATTAAGAAGTCAATTCAAGCTGTCATATTTTACTTAGCTATTGGAATGAGCTAAGAGAGCAAAGGCAATCAATTACCATGGTGGCTGATAAGAATTAACTTGTTTATCTTCACTGTTTTTTTAATAATAATTTGCCCTAGCTAACAATATACAAAAAGGCTAAACATTTTTCTCTTGGTTTCCAAGTTCTCCAGTTGTGATTGTTGTGGTTTTTATTAATGTGTTTGTATATCATGTTTTCAAATTAGTCCAGAAATGTGACCATCTTTATGGAAGCACATGGTACACTATTTATAGCTGTACCACATTCCTATCTCAAGATCATCTGTGAATATTCAGTCCTAATAAGATCAAAATTTCACTGTAGACGGTATTTGGAAGAACACCTTAACTTGAAGCCCCAGTAATTACAATCATACCTGATACTTTCTGTGGTATTGATTTATCTAGATCATATCCCTAAACAGCAAGCTATGCACATTTTGTAGGTATTTTCAAATTATTTTCCTTGGACATGTTTATTAACAAAACCATACTACTGGACAGTGATGCTATTATAAATTTTTAGTGAGTAGCATGTTAAGCTACTAACAGTTTAGTGAAAGGTTTATAGATTGTCTAAAGTCACATGCTATTATTAAAGTTTGTAACAAATAAGCCTTTAAGAACAAGGAAGAGTACCTCTGGAGTATGAAATGCATGTCATTAATAAGTTGTCTTTGATACTGAGATATTATCTTGTTAACAGTTGGGACATTTGCATGATTGGAAGATTATCAGAAAGACTGAGTGCTAATTTCTGTCTGTTTTATAGTCATATGCTAAAGTACCACTTGGTTCATATCACAGGAGGCAAAGCCAAATTAGAATTAAATGTCAGGCTGTGTTTTGCTGCCAATGTGCATTAATAATACATTTCTCCTAATAATTTTTAATTATTATGAAAATAATTTTTAAAGACGTTTACATATATGTGAAATTTTTAATACATATATCCAAGCAAATTACACCAGCTTCTAACTTTTTTCCAGACTTGTCCTCAGTTCTGTCTCTGACTACTTTGCTGCCATGTTTACAAGTGATGTTTGTGAAGCCAAGCAAGAAGAGATCAAAATGGAAGGCATAGACCCCAATGCACTGTGGGATCTTGTTCAGTTTGCATATACAGGTATTGTACTGCATACATTATGCTTCCTATAGAGGCAGATGTTGATATCCTTGTTTGCTGCATTCCAATGAATTGTGGTTTTGTTTAAATATTTTTCTTTTTAATCTTAATAATCAAAAATGTCTATTTACCATTTCTAGGGATGAATTCAGATTGTTACCTCTTATCTCCAAACTACTAAATATTTCAGACTTGTCAAGTTCAATAGGGCAGTCAAGAAAATGATGATTTCTCTTGGTTTTCAAACACTTAAAAACAGTGCCTCATGCTCACATAATTCAAATTACATAAGATCACTGTAGGAACAGTTGTATTTTTTGAAGAATAATCCTATGTTGCTGTCTTAATCAAACCTCAGTTTAAATAATTGCATAAATCTTTTAAAATTTGAAATATTTGAAAGAAAAAAAATTGAAATTTAAGTAAGAAAATGTTTTAAAAGGTTTTATTATTAGCCGGATGTTTTCACTTTCATTTCCTTTCATAGGCTGGTACTCTCTTTTGAAGTGTAAACTTATGAACAACTCACAATTCAGAGTTAATAAATCAAAGCTGTCTTCTGAATAGTTTTTACATTTTAATGCATTATAGATTTGGGATTTATCCTTCTTAAGCAACTTGTTATGCACAATATAACTGAAGTGCATTAATCTGAAAGAAAGAATGCTAATGTTACAAAATAAGGTAATTAAAAGGGCAGAAATGCTTATAAGATTTGTCTTCCATTGCCTTGGATCATGTGAGTATAAAATATATACTCTTTTCTGTTTGTTTCCTAAAAGACATCCTTATTTTGTTTAAATTAGCCATATTTTATCATGATGTTTCTATTGTATATTTGATTTAGATTCAATTTTAAATGGATACCCCAAACCCTGCAGTTTTAATCTTCTCTAAATACACATATAATAATTTAATTACAAGTTGCTGTTCACTTTGATATATTTAATCAGGATATGTGCTGGGTTTTTTAAGACATAATAGCTTTACCATCTTAATAGAAAACAGAAACGGCAAATAAACATAATTTAAGATAAAAATATTCTTTTTGAGAATAATGTTTGAGAAATACATGTTCTAGGAATGTAAGACCATGATTTATGCAGTACTCTACATGTTCAAAGGGTAGTGCCTACTGCTGTCAGCTATGGCTTTGCCACTCAGGAATGTGCATCATCCAGAGGGTTTCAAGCTAGGGATCCATGAAATTAAGTAGTTCTGATGAAGCATAAGAAGGATACAACCTGATTCCTTGGTGACTGAATAGCACAGAAATACTGGGGCTAAATCAAGAATATCTTGGCACAGAAGAGCAAAAAACACTACTGGTAATGTTAAATCATTTTGTAAGAGGAAGGTAAAAGAAAGAGGAGGTAAGAGAAGGGACAGTGTTGTTCCTCTGAGAACAAAACTGTGGAAATACTCAAGAACTGTATGGTTCTTTTGCCTCAACTTTCACTAAAATATCACATGGAAAGATACAACAGAGTTGTTATTGACAACAAAAGATAGCTCATAAGTGTAGATTAAGGAAAGAAGGAGACTCAGAAGAAAGTGGAAAAAAAACATTTTCAAGATGAATGAAGCTATCTAAGAACTTTATGATTATCTCTGAGAACTTTGGAGACTGGATGAGGCAATGAAAAAGTAGAAGGAGCAAACCTCTGCTTTCCAAAAATGTTTAAGATTTTCAGCTCCTTTATGCTCCTTGATTTCTCTATGCCATGTACTCTGTTCGTTATATGAGGTGTAAAAGTGGAAAGTTTCTTTTTGATGTAAGGTAAATAAGGGCCAGACTTCACAAATGGATGAAAAGAGAACTCCACAGCTAGTATAATTCCCATGTTTTCTAGTTTGCCTTCTGTGAATTTGCATCTATAATATTTGTTAATTTAAACAGTCACACGGTCCAAACTCCCTCAGAAATGGCAACATTATGTACTATTGTAACGTCGCCTTGAACAATTAGGAACTTAAGATGATAACTAAGATCTCTAATGTCTTTCACATGCAGTGGTAATACACCATTATCCTTTTTTTCTAACTTATTTTGGAGACCAAATAAGACTAAAAATATCTTAAGTTTGCACTTGCAAGTTTCACTAATAGTAACTGACATTAGAGGAGTGATGAGATTCAGGAAATGAGAGACAATTTTACATGCTAAAAGAGTGCATGTATTGGATGCCATGGATCATTCTGTCTTGCATGTCTCTTCCACCAGGTTCTTTGTCCTGACTTTTTCTGATTTATCCTTATTTAGTCTTAGCTTGTGTCCTTATCTTTTGAAGTTCATGTGGGATTATTTCTTTCTCTATTCATTTTCTCTGCATCAGATGTCTTAGCAGACACCTAAATTTCCTAATTACAATTATGTTAATAAATTAAACAATGCTGGGGAAGGTTTGCAGGCAGTGGAACACAGTTGTCTCCATTGATCCTGGAAGTTTTAGCCAAATCCAAGTAGCAATCTCTCTAACAAATGGTGGGTATAGCTTGGATACACAGCTCATCATTAATGTGGCCAACCTTGTACAGAGAGTAAGAGCAGTCAAAAGTACTATGGAGAATTTGGTGATAACTCACATGATTAGTGAACTCCTAGAATATAGTCCCAAATTTATTGAAATTAAATAAAATCTAGGCTTCTCAGTTAATCATTCTATTTTCCCTTGACCTTGCCAGAGCAAAACCTTAATTTTTTTCCCTTCCATTTCATTTCCATCATCTTATATGATTTATCTAGCTTCATAATTTCTTATCTCTTTTCTTGCACTCTGATTCCTTATTTACCACCAGTCTAGCTGATGTCCCCTTTCCCTTTGAGTCAGTTCATTTTACTTGTGCTGTATGGATGTGGACAAGTGGAAATTTAAGAAAACAGCTACTGTTCTGTTACCCAGAAGCACAACAGCCAACAGAAATTCCCTTTCAGACTTTTGATTCGTAATCTGGAGCATATGTCTGTCTAGACTTAGAATATCTGGAGAATTTTGCTGCCAGATTCCAATTACTGACTGCACAATATGTGAAAAAGTTTTCAACAACTCATGTCTGTGACCAGTTTAGCTCTTTATTGTTTTACCTGAGGAATAGAAAACAATTTTGACCAATGGGCACTTATTGACTCCTATTTTCTTTTTCCTGTCACTATAGCTCAAGGAGCTAAAAAAACCCAAAAAATCACATATAGTTGCTGCTGTTATAGAGCAGGTTTTCCCTGGGGAAAACTGAACATATCAGAAAAAAAACAGCTGAACATGGACTTGTTTGCAAAAATGTGGAAGTTAAGAATATTACAGTGCAAATATGTTTAGATGTGATTTAAAAGAGAGAACCATTTTCACATCTTATTATCTGTAGTTCAGTCAGGTTTATATTTCTTTAGAATCTAGTAAAATTATTTCATTTTTACTGTGAATCATACTTATTAAGTAGGATAAAATATTAAGAAGGATAAAATATATGTATCTATGAAAAGTATTACTATAGATGCAGATAACCTGAACTGATACCAGACACTTCACCAATATAATTTTATACTGTTGCAAAATATCAGAATTAAAGTTCAGCAAGGGGAGGTTTTGTACATCAGACACTTAAGGAAAAATAATCCGGGAGTGCATCAGGCACAGCATTGCCAACTGGGCAAGGGAGGGGATTGTCCTTCCCTGCTCTGCACTGGGGCGGCCTCCCCTTGAGTCCTGTGTGTGTTTTTATTAAGAAAGACAATAAATTATTAGACAGTGTCCAAATGAGAGCCGCAAGATTTGTGAAGGGGGCTTGAGGAGAAGCCATATGAGGAGMAGCTGAGGTCACTTGGTCTGTTCAGCCTGGAGAAGAGGAGACTGAGGGGAAACCTCATTGCAATCTGCAACTTCCATGAGTAGAAGAGGAGGGGCAGGCACTGATCTCTTCTCTGTGGTGACCAGTGACAGMACCTGATGGAATGGCCTGAAGTTGTGTTGGAGGAGGTTTAGGCTGCCTGTTAGAAAAAAATTCTTTACCCAGAGGGTGGTTGAGCACTGAACAGGCTCCTCAGGGAAGTGGTCACAGCACCAAGCCTGACAGAGTTCAAAAAGTATTTGGACAATGCTCTCAGGCACAACGTGTGGCTCTTGGGAGTTGTCCTGTGAAGGGCTTAGAGCTGAACTCAGTGATCCCTGGGGGCCTCTTCCAACTCAGCTTATTCTGTGATTCTGTGATTCTGTAAGCAAATAAGACTTCTAAATAATTGGCAAGGTAGAATTACATGGCGACCAGCAGAGCATCAAGTCTTGTACAGCCTTGATTAGAACAGCTCCTTAGTGAAGGCACCTGCCAATCTAAGAGTAGTAACAGGAAGACAGAAAATTAGACAACCAAAAATAGTGATTTAAAGATAAGAAAAGGTGTTGGAATTTCTGTGAAGATTCAATGCGACTAATTATACAATTATCAAGCTCTGTGATAGAGGTACCTATAAAACAGAATTTGAATAAAGTTGAAAAAATTGGCATGTTAAAATATGTACTTTAAGCTCTGTGTTAGGTCAGTCTTGGGGCTGTTTTGGAAGTGTTTTGGGTTTTTTTATATATATAGAACTTATATTTTTTGTAAAATAATAGGGTAGTGACTACATATTGTTTTATCTGAAACAAGCACAAGGTTTTCTAACTACATAACCTACATTATACTGTAATTACAACTTGTATAATTTAAATTATGTAGATGATGTAAATTTATTAGAAAAACACTCCATCAAAATTATGTGCCTCTTGTGGTATACACAGGCTCACAAAGATAGATCAAAACAGCTTTACCACTGTTTTTTGTGAAGGATATATTTGACCAGTAAAAAATATGCAACTTCATTAATCTGTCCATACTTTGCTGCATTTTATTGGCTTATTCAAATAGACAAAGTATGTTTTCTTTGTGATATAGCAGAACTGTAACTTAATCGGAACCAAAACTTACTCTTTTGCATATCTTCTCCTTGTGAGCCAACAGAAGAAAACACTGAAGCCAACACTTAGGTGCAATGGCTATGCAGAAAGTATGTTTCAATCTCAGGCAGCAAGATGATTGATAGCAAAAAAAATCTGTGATTGAGATCTTAGTGCCCTGGGATAGATGGATATGTATTTGATCTTTTAAAAATTCAAGATAAGCAGTGATACAGAAGAGTGGTTTTTTACCTCATTTTCTTAGGTAAAGCTCCTTTCTTGATCTTAAAGCTTGACTTTTCATTATTTTCAATTGTGCTTCAATAAGTCAGAGAAGACTGAAACTGTGGATTGATATTCTGTTGTTTTGCTGCTATTGGTGGCTCTAGGAGATCTCCTTTGAAGTTACAACAGAGCTGTGAAGTTACTATAGATTTTGTATATTGGGAAATGTAATTAGCATTGAGATATCTAATTAGCATGCATTCTCAACAGTGATCAGAAGAGTAGGTTGGTGCTTTCACACCATCAATGAAACTGAAAAAGTAAAACCCATTTCTGTAATAGAAAATGAAAAATCCTTGATTTATTTATACATATCTGAGAAGAAAAAGAGAATGGATCATACATGGAGGAGGTTCAGCTCTGCTGTTTAGCTTTTAATTAGATCTTATTTGGGACATTCTTTAATTAAAGTACTGTCAAGTGTCTTTGTCAGTGTTATAGCTAATGACACACACAGGACTGACAGCAGGGATGTAGCAAGTAGGAACATGCCTTTAAGCACAAGGACCTTTAGGTCTTGTAGGACAGAAACTATATTAATTAAATATCCCAAGGAGGTTTCTTTCTTGGTTTTGGTTTGGGGACTTTTTTTTTTTTTTAATTGCTGAAACTCAGTTGTCTATATGAACAAACAATGAGAACAACTCTTAGCATACTTTGGGCTTGTGCCAATTAATAGTGTTGGAATCCAGGGGTTATCACAGACACAGGACTATGCTACAACTTGCTGTTTGAATGTGACTGCCATGGTTTGGAGGATGGCGCTGTTTGGAGTAAAACTGAGGCCATTTTATTCCTATTAGCCTCAGTGGTAGAGGGAATTCCCAGACAAGCTTAACTCAATAGATGTAATGTAAGGCTGTATGTATTTTATTAAAGGCTTATGCTCAGACAATCTGGATTTGCTGGTGGCGTGTTTACAGTGTTTCAGGCTACTCCTCTGTAGTAGATATTGATCACATTGAGCACTGGAGTTACCCTGATGTTGTAAAGTTCCTTGCCTCTACCTCTGTGATGTGTTGAGTTTGTTCAAGGGTTATTTGTTCTGTAGTATCATATTAGAGGCTGCTGTGAACACGGACAATGTCTAACTAGCACTTCTTGCAGGAGGCTGTTACCTGCTGCTGTCCCACTGCATTTTCTCAGCCATGTATTTGATGGTTGATTTTGCACTTGCAGAGAATAGGCCCTTAAATTTCCATTCCTTTCAGATAGGAGATCATTTGTTCCAGGAACTCTGGGATGAGTGATAAAAGGACAAATTAAGGTAACTGAATTGTTCTGAAAGACTTTGTCAGCCATCGTGTAATGGAGAGTACAGAAAAATGGTCATGTATCATACTAGATGCTCACAGGCCTTGAATAAATGTAACTTCTGGATATGGAGGATCCCCTGTGAAATTCTCTTCTAGAAATAGATGCTTGTCATGATACATGTCATACTTTTCAGGAGTCAATAAAGAGAGAGATCCAAAGAGAGTTGTCCAAAGAAGCCTTCTTTATCAGGGTTGCTCCAGTTTAGGAAACAGGAAGTGGTAGTTATGGCACGATCTGTAGAGCCATCATTCAGGTTATCTGTCCATGGATATTCTGCATTGACTCACTGCAAAGTTCATACTTACCTTTGCTCCAGTCACATTTCAGATTGACCTTTTCATGTATACTGTTCCTCATAAAATTCTTACTTATGCACCTGGATTCAATTCTCAGCTATACTGTCCATGTGTAAAATGCAAGAATCTTTCAAAGTTCCTCAATTTAACTGTAGGCCCAGATTGTTGTCTTCGTTCCCCTGTGGATGTCAGCCTGCTTGGAAAAAAATACCTTCCTTCACTGAATATCTTTCTGATCCTAAAACAAACTGTGGGCTCTATGAAAGAATAACACAGTGAGAGAACTTCAGAGACCCATTTATCTTAAAGAACTGCAGAGACTGATTACCTCCTTAATTTTTTGGTTTTTTTGTTTTATTGTTTTTTTTTTTTTCTTGAGCTAGCCATACTCTGAGGATCTTGTTTCCATCTGAAGCAGATGTTTTCCATTCCTGTCACCGAAACACAAAGTCCTTGCTCATTCCTGGAGTTCTAAACTCCAATGAATTGTTATTCCTCCTTGTACCCTGTATACTTCATTAAGGGACAGAATTTGCAATTATGTATTAGGAATCAGCTGTTGTCTCATTCTTTTGGCAAAGTATATGAGAATTGCTTAGAAAAGAGCTCTGAACTGAATATCCATAAATTTGAGTATTCAGAATGATCTAGAATATTGTGGAGAGATAGATAGTGACTGTGTTTCCTTGTACTGTGATGCAATCTGCTATTCTACAGAAGCCAATAAGAATAAATTCAGGCAGACACAGGGAAGCAATGAGTATGGAGGGGAAGAACAGATAACTGGATGCACTGCAGGGTGCGTTTTTGAAGCTGTCACTTGCTAGGTTCAAAGTTCTTCATCTCCAAAGAGAGATTAAAACAAGTACTGAACATTAATACAGGACATGGCTGGAAAGTGAGTGCTTTTAAGTGAGTGCATTTAAGCCTGTTGATTAAATGGCATCAGGGAAGTGATCAGACAGGCTGCTGTGCCATGGTCTGCCTCTTTAATGTGTTTCTTTCTGGAGGTCCTGCAGTGGAGATGTGTACCCATATCCACTCTCTTTAGCTCAGCTGCCTAGCTGTGTATCCCCAGTTCCAAAACAAAAGCAAAAGAATCATGAAAATTGCAATGGTAGTTTGTGAAAGACGTCCTCACCTTTCAGGTGTTTACTCCTGTTCCTGAAATGTAAAATACCTTCACTCCCTTTTTGCTCTGTGCCAGCATCTGTGATGAAATGTACCCTCAGAACAGGATGCAACTGGAGTACTCACTTCTCCCAGCAGTGCAGTCCAGCCCAAAGCAGAGTAGATTTCATTAGGCTGTAAGGTGGACTCATAAGCAAAAATCATTTCTTGGCAATTGATGCCTCCATTTCTGTAACTTTTTGTTCTCTAAGAGTGGATTTGAACTGCTCTGTGCTACCATAGCGCAAGATGCCAAATCATCGCCTGAGATGTTAAGAGGCTTATTCTGGCAGAGGTGAGTGTTCCTTACTTCTGAACTAGCTTCAGATGTGGAGAATAAAATACTGCTCCTTCAAACCTAAAAGCTGAGCTCCTTTGTCCTTGTGACTTTTTTTTTTCCTTTTTAATTTTTTTTTTTCCCACCAGAGGCCAAAGCTTGACTGTGTTCAATGTAATAGAAAGGTTGCATCTCTCTCAGATGTACTCAGTATTTGGTACAAGTCTTGTGGAATGAAACTTCCCCTGCATTCTCAAGACGAAGTTTACTTTTGTTTACAAACCTAGATTCCTGGAGTGGCTTTTGATGTGTGCAGCATGATGAGCAGAACCTACAGTCTGGAAGAAAACATAAGTAGTGAAGTCCATTGACTAAAAACAGCTAAAGGGAAACTAAGGCCTTATAGATGAAATGAGATTTTTGGAATAATTTTTGTCATCTCCCAGCCTATTTTGTGTATGAGTGCAAGATCTATGCTGTTTGAAATTTAATTAGTAAGTGCTGGTTATATTTGTGTATTTTTTGAGGTAATTTTATCTTGGCTTTTTTTTCTTTGTTTTAACCCGTGAGTTTTTATTCCTCTATTTATGTACAAAACTAAACTTAAAATTTCCAAAGGCATGCCTATATATTGGCTAAATTATTGGTGACAAAATTACTAACATAATGGTCATCGGTGCAAGTACAAACCAGTAATATTTAGCACATAATCTCAAGAATGATGTTCATATTTTAACAATTTGTTTATAACTAATGGAAAAACATATCTTCTATCTCAGACTGCTAACATATCTTTCTTCACAGCTGATAAAAAGCTTTATGAAGATTAAATTATTTACTGCTTTTAGGCCTGTTATTTGTATGTATATCTTATAGGAGACTAAGTTCAAGTACATAAAGTGAGCTAAGGCACATGAACGGCATAAGGTGAAAATAGCATTTTAATGTCTATCTCTAAAAAGCTGATGTATATGAGTCAGTGGACAAATTTTCTCTAAAACCTGACATTTCAGTTTTTTGGTTTGTAGTTTTGAGGGTTTTTTTCAGAACAGGAGATGAAAAGGTAACACGTTGTGGATTATTTTGGCTAATATAGTTTTCTGATCTTTAGCCAGACATTTGCAAGAAGTTTCCTGCTCAGAGGGATTTTAATTTGTTAATAACATTTCCTTATCACTCTGCAATGTTGTAATTTTCCATGCTATTTAAATAAAGGGGACTTTGGAAGTACTGACTGAGGATCATGTGATTAGGCCAATTTAGTCCACTTACTCAAAGACATAACATGATTAGGGTGTAAATAATTGCACGGTATTTTAAAAGAGTGAATCTAGTTAATTTATAAGAATTCTCATATTACTGTGATGAAGGCTTTTTCATTTTTCACTAGCTGCATATTTATATGTCTCTGGAATAATTTATGAAATTATTTCATATATAAAAATACTTAAATGAAGGGAGCCTACAAGAAAGATGGAGTGGGAATATTTACAAGGGCCCATAGTGACAGAACAAAGGCTTCAAACTGAAGTAGAGTAGATTTAGATTAGATAATAGGAGGAAATTCTTTTCTGTGAAGGTGGTGTGGTACTGCAACAGGTTGCCCAGAGAAGCTGGAGATGCCCCACCCCAGAAGTGTTCAAGATTAGGCTGGATGGAGGAAACATGGTCTAGTGGAAGGTGCCCCTGCCCATGGCAGGAGGGTTGGAAGTAGATGATCGTTACGGTCCCTTCCAACCCAAACCATTCTATAATTCTAAATAAACACAATTATCCATAGAATGCCTTCTTCCTCAAGTACGACTGATTAATATGGTCTGCAGCAAATAATTAATAGAAAATAAAAAATAGTTTGATCAGGAGAAACCTCTGCTGACTGAGTATATTGTTTCCTATTTTCTCTTCTGAAAACATTGTCACCTTTATAATAAGTATGGAAGACAACACAACTTAGAATTTTTTAAGGCATAGGTCAAACTGGAGACTAAAAGGTGTTCTGCAGCACAGAAGATACTTTATGTAGCATTCTTCATTGGCTGCTGTTCATGGATAGACGTAAGAGGTGGTTTTACAGTGTCACTACCAGGAATTGACCATAACAGAGAGAATTGATCATCAGAATTTAACCCCAACAGTGTTTCATCACCTGAAACCTGATGGCTCTGATGATTCCAGTGCTGTGTTTGGGAGCAGATGAATTGAATTCATATCAACAAATATAAATATCAGTAGTGTCTCAGTAAATCAAGGTGCTCCTTTTGTCTGAAATCAAGAAATAGCCATTCAGAGAGTGATTCATCTCATTCTGCAGCACATGACTAAAACAGAGCAGGTGAAAACTGCTCTAACACCTCCTATTTCTCTCTGTGGACTGTTAAAGGAGATCGTGAGTGATTAGGTCAGGTGGCTGCTTCAAAGTACCTAAGACTTGGAATGATTAAGCTAAGCAAAAGGTCTATTATAGCAATGTGAGGCACAGTACCTTTTTTATAAGCTTTTTCAACTCTTCAATGGAATTTGATGCTGTTTAAAAAAAGCAATTTCTTATTGTAGTCATAATTGTAGGCAATTAATCTAATATGCATAAGCTGAATAAATATTAACTTCATACCATTTGCTGCCTTTTTTTTTTGAAAAAATGAGACCTCCTTAAACTGATTAGCCTATAGAAATAATTCCATTCAGCAACATTTCAAAACTGCAACACAACAGATATTTCATGATCAAGACACATGAAATAGAAAGGTTAAAAAGATAAATACCTGATTACAAGGAATTAGTTTTAGCCTTTGTTTCCAATTCCTTGACACTTTCCATGATTTCCCTTGTACACACTTACAGCGCTCTTAGGAATGTTGAGGAGTCTTGCTATGAAAGGGTAAGTGTATAATTACAAAAGAAAAAAAAAACTACTGAGCTCATGAGGTGAAATGATATTACAATGCGTTACAAATTTAGGTTAAAATTCATTGCTTATGCACAGAGCAAGTGATCTGTACCTACTGCGTGGTCCCACCACTGGTCCAATATGTTGGCCAATAGGTGTGGGAGGCTATTCTTGTGATACACACTGATCTTATTAACATCATACAAAGGTGGGCAAAAATTGGTGATCCCCTGTAAACAAAAATAGTTCTAAAGTATAGTCAATAGTGTAGAAGAGAGAATAAAAGCAAAAAAAAAAAAAAAAAAAAAGGAGACTGAAAAAAGCCCCAAATCAAAACTGTCCCTGAACTTGGGAAAATGTTTAGCGACAGAACAAGAATATCAGAGAATTCTTATATTATCTCTGCTTCACATTTGGTAATTAGGTAATAAAATTTATGTAGTCATTATGAGAGTGCATGATAAAGACAGGCATTTTAATTTCTGCATAAGCAATGCACATAAAATTTTTCACAAATACAGCTATAAYTTAGAATAACAATTAGAATACATTAAAGTTCTTTTGGTTGTTTTTTCCTCATATTTTTTCATCTTAATTAATGTAATACAAAAGGAGATTTTAAGCTCTGGTTAATTTGTTTTTGTCAGACTGAGGCACTTGTGCAAGCTTCTTATTGCATAAAAATGTGAGGGGGAGGTGAATTGAAGAAGCAGTAATATTAATGCCCCCTTGAATATCCCATTAAACAGTTTTAAATAGATGCTTGGATCTTCTAATTGCTAATATAAAACTGTCTGAAGATTTGATATTTTATATACAGAGCCTCTTAACAGCTTTCTTTTTTCAAACTCTGACCGTGCTAAACACTTGATATCCCAGAGGAATTTGCATAAAAATGTCATAGCACTCTTCTGAAAAAGTGAATACAGCCCTTGTGAACAAATTTCTGAAGGTGTCTTGATGTTTAAAAAAGAAGATAAGCAAGATTTGGAAAACATTTAGATGGATTAAAAACTTATCTATCATTGAAGAATGAAGAACAATAAACTCCAACTCATACTGAGTGTATTTTTCTAGCTCTTATCATAAATATATTAAGTAGTAAATTAGTATTTCTGAATTTAGTTAAAAATAAGTCATTATAATATATTCATATCCCCAGATATCCCAGAAGCCATTGTATGTTTACTTCCGCTATTAAAATGTAAAGCAGAAATGTGTTCACACTCTTCTATAAAAATGTGAAGCATTTTCTTCAAAATGTTCCTGTTAGTTACATAAAGAAATGGCTAATTCATAAAACAGATAATAATTTTTATTGATTTAAACTTAGTTTAATACTGCTGTTTCCCAACTAATACCATACCAGAACTAGTGTACCTCAAAGTGAACAGAAAATATCTTCAATTTGAAAACAAATAGATTGATGTGGTTTCAACTGATTTCTTTGGGTTCTTCTCCTAAGGATACCTACCTTTAGCAATAAAAAGTCAAAYGATGAGACTGTTACCTTTCCTCATAAAGGATGGTGATTCTTTCTATACTTACGTCACTTTGAAAATGATGTCTGGATCAGTTTTGTAGGGCCAGAGACTTTTTTGAGCTCATTGTTAAAAAATAGCATGTAGGAGAAGGAGATTTAGAATTTTTTTTTTTGTTTAATTTATTTGTGTTTCCGTTTCTCGGTTCATCTAATTTTCAAAGGTGTTTTGCACATTTTTAATTTTTTTTTTACTTTTGGTACCAGCATGGTCAGTTTTAACCTGAAAACAACTATCTTTTGAAAGCTTACACTTTGCACAGCGGAACTGTCTTCCAGAGAATAGATTGTGTGTTGAGCCAGCCATCACCTGCAGGCATTCAGCAAATGAGGGAGTGTCATTGATAAATATATGGGTCAGCCAAGAATCTGCTGCTGAGTGTGCCTTCTGACCACATTGCATAGAGATGCGGTGTACAGAAATGGTGAGAAAATGTCAGATAACATAAAGAGAAACTCATGTGACGTTAATAGAAGAATAAAAATAAGCAGAGGAAACCCACTGAAATTAGGCTATACGCTTGATCTGGTGCTCTAACCTTTGCAGAAGGATGTATTGTAACTAAATCTAGTAAAGTATAACTTCACAGTTTCCACCTTATATTAAAAGCTCCAGATAGAGTGAAAGGAGAAAATATCAGATGTGCAGTGTTAATGTTATTGTATTTTGAGTCTGGTATTGCAATATAAAGCATCTTTTCTTTTCAAGTGCATACTGTTGTGAAGTTGAGGATTTTAGAACTCCTTAGTGCCATGCAATAGAATTATTAATATTTGTAGATTTTTTTTTTATGTGACAACAAAGAAATGTTTGAATGCAGAAAAGAGTGAGTTTATCTAAGTGTTGAACTATAATACTTTTAGGAGAAAGATCAATATACACTTAATCCTCTTATAGTTGGAAATGATTTTTCCAAGCAGAGCAAAATAAAATCAGAGGTATTTTTTGACCATTTTTATTAAATTTGCACATCTTATTTTCCTATCCTTTTATTCCAGTTCTCCAAAACATCCTTGTAATCTTTAGTTTGTAGTTATTAATGTAAGAGATTTATAAGATAGTAATGTAAAAATAAAGCTAAAAATTTTGGTTGGGGGGAGCGTGATAACAAGAATTACATATTCCAGCCTAAATTAAATTATTTTTAAGATTTATTTTATTGTAGTTTATATTTTATTTATTAAAAAGTGTGTCAGTCTTCAAGGTGAAGATAATGACTTGTGAAATTATAGAATTAAGTGCAATATAAGTATTAATTAATGGTTCTTTTCCCTAATATAAATTATTTTAGAGGAACTGTGTGCTATGAGAAGCCTGCCATATGTTATTCAGATAACATTAATCCCAAAGTCACATTACAAATAAGCAACACAGTGTTTGAAGACTGTTAAGCCTTGTTTTGATGATATATTTATGGGTTTATTTATACTATACTAAGCAGTTATTTAATTCTTTTCAGGGAAGTACATGGCTGTGAGGTTTGCTCTGTGCCACTGAAGATAACACAAGTTTTGTCACAAATTTCAATGAAAAAAAGAAGAGAAACCCAACAAAAAAAATATCCACAGCCTAGTTGATATCCATATATTCCAAGTCTTCTCTTCCATTTCACACTGTACAGTGTCTCTTTTTATGCCTGTTATATAGTTGAATTAATAGTAGTTTAAAGAGAAATGTTTCTAATACTATAATTTTCAGGTCACTTAGGTGTTCAGTCAGGGAGATTAATCCTTCTTTTCTTCACTTTTTCTGTAGAGTTATTTATACAGAGCTACGATTATTGATAAAAACATCTTTCGATACCGTATGTTTTGTAGACTGAGTAAATAAGTTTGCGTTTGTTATCAATCCTTTTTTTTTAGGCTGCCTGGAATTAAAAGAAGACACCATTGAAAACCTCTTAGCAGCTGCCTGCCTCCTCCAGCTCCCACAAGTAGTAGAGGTTTGCTGCCATTTTCTAATGAAGCTTTTGCACCCATCCAACTGTTTGGGAATACGAGCATTTGCTGATGCACAAGGATGCACAGAGCTCATGAAGGTGGCTCACAACTACACCATGGTAAAGCAGCTTTGGAATATCTAAATTATAATCTTGTGAATCCTATATATCCTCTACAAGTAAAAATACCTTGTTAGTTTTTTTTTTTTTTTAATTATTCTGTATTCTATGTTGTATTTCTATGGAACTTTATTTCAAAAGTGATCCTTTTGAAGCCATAGCAGTGGTAATTCAATGAAGTTATGAGAATTGGCCTTCTATGATGGTTGCACTGTCTGCTGGTTTGGAACTGTACAAGACTTATTTAGATACATGATCACATACAGATGATAATAGTTAAGTGTATGTAAATCATTATAATACTTTTTAATCACTTTCCTTTAGTTTAGCTTTAGTCAAGCTTTGTAATTGTCATTGTTCTGCATGGGAACACTATGAAGGGAAGTTTTGTTGGGCTGTGGGTTTGAGTTTTTTTGTCAAGAATTATCTCTCCTTTTAATCATCTGTGAAGTAGATTAAGCCAGGAAGTTCTAGAAATAAGGAATTTTACCTGGTAATATTTAATATTTTCCTAGTTACATCTGACAGAGCAGGTATGGAATTAAYATAAAAATTTAACCAGAATCAATGGAGCAGAAATACGCTACTTATTCAGAAATTAAATCATATTGGTAGCTGTTTGATTCTTCATAGTTTGACAAAATTAAAAACATCTGGCTCATGAAATTAAACTTACATAAAGAGTAGATTATATACCATTTATGAGAAATAATGGTCCCTTTAGGTCTCTACTGAAATTATTATTGAAGTAATAGAGCACTTTTCATTGAATCTGATTCTCTTTTTCAGCATTTATGTCCTTATTTTATTTATTCTTTTCTGTTACTAATAACACATTGCAATTCACACGTTTAACTGGTTCTTTTTACCACTACAGTTCAGGTAGTTATACCCATTTTACACTTCTGGAGCGAGCTCTGTGGTTTCTCTGTATATAGGCATTTAAATTGTAGTGTTACTGGTCCAAGCTAGTCAGTTAAACCTTCTTCTGTCAGAGGAGAGAAATAAGCTGTCAGAGCAGCATTCATGTGATCTTTCAAATGAAATTGCATTAGGACTGAACAGATGTGTTTTGAAAAAATCCAACCTTTTATCAATATATTTCTTAGATTTATATATTACATTCATATTTTCAGTTTGTTTTGTTGTATGAACATGAAGAAAATAGAGAAAAACATTGATTTAAAAAAATTTAAATTACTTACTATTCTTTAAAAGGACTTATTGAAATATTTTTGGGTGAATGAAATTACTCATAGTACATTTGAAGGCTTGTGACTAGTACATACCTAATGTATCATAAAGTTCACAAAGATTAAGATATTGAGTATATAATCTATTATTCTTTTAATGTTGAGATCTAAAATCTCAATTATGTGTAATGGGAAAATCACCAACAGAAGATGGCAGATCAAAAAGGAAGTCACCAGATTTCGTTTTTGCTTGTCATTAACTTGCTTGTAATTAACAAGCAAGCTCTGATTTATCTGCAATGGATTTGCCAGCATGCACAAGTCATACTTTCTCTTTGCTAGAAAAAGAAATAATCACAATGAAATGACAATATTTTTTCTGACCCACTGAAAACATAACCCTAAAAGATAAGCTTCATAGTGCATTATATTTTCATAGACATTGTGTTACTTCATTCAGGTGTGAGTCAGCTCACATCTAGTTGACTGTTTTGTATTAACATGTGTGGAAGATCAGTTGTGAGTGAGGAAGGAGCGCCTTATTGCCTATCTTCAGTACAGCACTCTCAGTCAAAGAGAATCTACATAAGAGAAGTGTGATTAGTTCTTCTACATGGATACATGACCAGGAAAAACTTACACAGTTCAAGGAAGATACCCTGAGGAGTGTGATAGAGGAACACCAGAGACCTGGGAATGTGAAGAAAGAGGAGGAAAGTGATGAGCACAGGCAAAGAGCAGATGCACAGTCTCTGAGGTGACAGAAAGCATTCTTTTTTCCTTCAGACTCCAGGAAAGTAGTATGGACTGTGATGAGGGCAAACATAAAGTAAGGCAAGAGGGAGTTTGTTTAACAAACTCCTCCAGTCTTACACAGTGGATTTGAGGGGAAGCTCTGGCTAAAGAAAAGATGGGTAAAGCACTGTTTCTTTAAAAAAAAGTTATCTTGCTTTCAAGAGAACTTCAAGGTCCTTTCTTTAAAGCTTTTCAGGGTGCTTTTTTTAAAAGTTCAAAGTAATGTATCTCAAATTCTAGCTCTGTGAATCTTCTTCCACAATGTTACTGCCAAAGCTTGTTGTGAATAGAAGGTAATAGTGCTCTCTTAACTCCGGAATCTTGTGCAGATGTTTGCTTGAGATAAAAAAACTCAGAGAAACAATGGTTCTATACTGGTGTAGGAATGGGGAGCAAGATAAAATTTTTCCACTAATCTTGCAAAAATAGATTTTTAGGCATGGTTTATGCAATASATTGCGTAATAATTTTGAGATATGACTCAAATCTCTTCTTTGAAAAATTTTGCTTCTTAGCTAAGTACATAGTTGAAATTAGATATTGATTGATTCATTTGAAAAAAACAAGTAAATAAAATAATGGCTCTCTGCCTGCATTATACCTGGAAAATGTTATACAGCTTTTCTTCAACAATTACTTTTAAGTAGAAAGTAATTCACGATTGTCTTCACAATAGAATTTTAATGAAAATCAGTATATTTTCATGAAATAGTTTGCTTCATTGAATCTTCATAAATGTTTTAATCTTCATTTTTCAAAGAAATCTGCTTGCCTAGTCTCAGACTTGAAATAAGTTCCAAATTACATTGTTGTTATATACATATATAACTTGTTTTGTGCTTTCCCATAACATGTTATGAGGGCAAGATATTTGAGCTTGGAAATTTCTTTATGTTGAAGAAGAAAGAGCTCCTAAAGAGCAGACCAATTAATTTAAGAATCCTGTTGACAGGAGACAAATTATTTCAGACACGTTTTCTGTCACACTGCATAACTTCTATTTCCCTAACCACGAAATCTGTGGAAACAAAGAATACAAATTTTTATTTGCATGGTGCTCACAGGTATGTCCTGTGGTGTAAATAAAAAATTCATTAATTTAAATAATGTAAATAAAATTAATTAACTATAAAGTTATATATCCCTTTCCATGAGCAGAGGTATAATATCCCTGGTATTTACTGGGATATTTAGTCTTCAATGTCAAATATCAAATTATTATTTTGAAATGCAAAATCCAAGCAAGGAAAAGCAAATGTGTTCGTAGAAGAGGGGAGAAAGTGAGGAAATTAAGATAAGAAAAGCAGTGAAGGAAAATCAGATAACATTTGAAAAATCTTAGAAGATACATTTGCCATATAGCAAATTATGAGGTTGATGGAAATAAAGAGGAAGGTAGATTTCATAAAAATGTAGTGAACAATGAACATTGGTGATTTCTATGTTTGCATTCCCTGTACATTTTAGAAATGGAACTTGGACGGCAACATTTTAAATGAAAGCTTTACAAGGAAGAAGTTAATAAGAGCAAAAATGTAAATTGCCATTGRTTTCTTTTTTAGACACATCAGAGTTAATGTAGTTTGTTTTATTTCTGAAGTATGAAAATGCCCTGCCAGTGTTTTATGGTGTGATTTTAATTTTTTTAAATTATTTTTAATGAATCTGCTAATTTAAATGGCAGCACAAATACCCATGTCTCTTGATTTAAGACTTCTGTACTTTTTAATTACAATCTGGGTTGTTACTGGCTTGTCAATTTCTGAAAGCTTTCAATCTGCGGAGCCATATGTCTGATAAGTTTAAATTCCTAATTTATTGCCAGAGTTAAGTTAGATGATAGTAGAGTGAAATGCATGTGTGACGTCTTTTTAAACAAAATAAAAGCAGCAAAATGGAACATATCAATAAGCTGAAGCAAGTGATTTTTTCTAGCAAGCATTTTTAGTGACAGTTCTTTATTCTTCTAGTTATAAGGGGCTTCATATGTAGGGAAGCTAACCTCTAAAGTCCGCAATTTATCAGCTTGTCATACTTGTCAGAAATTAAAGTCATACTGTATGAACTTATCTGTCTCCTTAGAAAACAGACTATAGTGTAATTTGAAATTGTGMAGGCCACCTTGTTGGGATGCAATTATTTTTTGAGTAGAAGATGTTTTAAAATATGCTCTATTTTGAACCATTGTGTGTTTATTGGTGAAATTTTGTAATAGACAATACTAGATGAATGGACTCTGTGGCTTTAATGTACCATTAGCCCTTCTTATGATGAGTACTTTGCTACATTAGTAAATATTGAAAAAGGAAAAATAAGCCATATTTTTTCCCTAAAAAGATAATTGCAGTTCGGTTTTAAAGCATGGGAAAATATAAAAAAAAATACTCATACTTGATATGTTTTTGAATACAAATGTGATTTGCTTTCTCTCTCTCAGTAAAGCCCATGGTTCTGCTTGTGTTGCAGTGTATAGATAATGCTCAGAAATTGAGAGTGTTGCCTTCGAAGATATAGTATCAGTTTCTTCATCTCATTATCATGCCATTTGACTGAAACCTGATTGCTTCAAACAGAAAACTGAAATACCTCATAGATATAACTATTTAATCTGTCAGTGCTTCACCTCTCAGGAAACTTCACTTAAACCTCAACTATCATTTCACATCTTGAAACTGCAGCTTGAGAGTTGAAATGACAGAGCTTGTTCCACATTTTTATTTCACCATATTTCAAAATGAATTGCTAAACATAAACTTGGAAAATCTTCAAATTACTTTGATGCAAATTACTTTGAGGAGAAGAATGGCCATAAGTAAAAATTCCTTGACCAGAAGAACATAAATGAATAAAGTGATTGATGTGTCTGTAACCCAGCCATAACTTCAGCAATGTAAAGGACCCTATGTTACAGTTCCAAGCCCGGGAGATGCAGAATGTTTGCAAGTGCCTTTGAATGAAGTGGTGAGAGGTGTTTAGCATCTCAGAGATGCAGTTCTGTGCTTTGCACTGCAAGGGTCATTAGTCCCAGCACAACAAAACATTATTCAAACTTAATTAATGAGCACGTAAGTAATCTCAGTGATATGTACTGACTCTATATTGGACTCTTTAATTTACTGAGAATTCTGATTGTAGTGCAGATAGAGAAATCATTTCATTTAGTTGAAGTGTATGCCTTATGCAAATTTTTTAATGATCTTTTATGGTGAAGAGCTTCAGTGATCATTTTATTAGTTTTGTTTATTATCTAGGTTACAAAATTTCACAGTTAAAACCTGTTGGGGTGGAGTGGGGAAGGAGTGATATGTAAAACCTTTTCCTTCCATTTACAACAGTTAATCCTGAAGCATATTGAAATATTGCAACATTATTCCATATTCAAATTAAGAAAAATATTATTGAGATATTGGTAGATGGTGATAACAGTCATTAATGAGTTGTAGTTGTACATTTAGATGTCAACGGTTTATTTCAGTGCTAATATAGCTTTAACTAAAATCAAATAACAAGTGAGGCAAGAAAACTCTCTAGTATTGTAATTTAACCGTTCTTTACTGTCATGGTAAGGAATAGTATTCTCCAATTTAGTGTTCCCACTAAGTCACTCCAAACTGTGCACTGCTCACTCACTCCCCCTTTTCTCTCCCCCTCCCCCCTGCAGCAGGACTGGAGAGGAGGATTGGAGGCACAAATGGTAAAGGTGTTGAGATAAGAACAATTTACTGGAAACAGCAGAGAAGAAAAGGAACAGTAACAGCAACAATATTATACAAATGACAAAGTGTATAAGAAGGAGGCAAATTATTCACATGTTCAGCATGGGGAAACCCCACAATACTCAACCACTTCATCTACTTCACTACCTGACCTGGAAGGGAGCTTTTCCTAAGTCCCTGGAAAATGATATGAGGTGGTATAGAATAACCTCCAGGTCGTAGCTATCCTTCCTCCTGGCTCCTGCAACAATTAACCCTGTCCTGGCTGCAGCCAGGACATTTTTTGTATGCTGTTTAACGTCATATATCTACAGGGTCATGAGCTAGCTTTCTACTATTTAGTATAGCTGACCACATGCTGCTCAATAGATACGGATCAGATAACAGGTTTTTTAACTTCAAATTGTACTTTGTTTCCACCACTTTGACCTCCTTACCACCACATTGGTGACATATGGATAAATAGACAATGAAATGGATGGAAAACTGATTGGACAGACAGGCCCAAAGACTTGTGATCTATAGTAAAAAGTACAGATGGTGACCAGTAAAGAGTGATATTCCTCAGGGATTATTTCACRGTCCAACACTGTCTAGTAACTTTATTAATTATTAGATGATAAGATGGAGTTCTCTGTCAGCAAGTTTGCAGATGTCATCAAACTGGCAGGAGGAGATGATTGATATGTTTGAGAACAAGGCTGCTGTTTAGAGGGCGTGCTGGAACAATGGGCTGAAAGCACAGAATCACAGAATCATTAATGTTGGAAATGACTTCCAAGATCAAGTCCCACTTCAAATAAATACAACCATACCCACAAAACCATGTCACAAACTGCCACTTGTACTTGTTTTTTTAATACCTCCGGGGATAGTGACTTCACCAGCTCATTGGAGAGCCTGTTCCAATGCTTCAACACTCTTTCAGTGACAAAATTTTTCATGATATCCAACCTGAACCTCCCTTGGTGCAACTTGGGGCAGTTGCCCTCCCCATGTCCTATCTCTAGTTGCCTGGGAGAAGATGCCAAACCCCACCTCAACACAAGCTCCATTCAAGTAGTTGCAGAGAGCAATAAGTTCTCCCCTGAACCTTCTTTTCACCAGGCTAAGCCACCCCAGTAACCCCAGCCACCCCAATAGGATTTATGTTCCAGACCCTTCACTAGCTTTGCTGTTTTGCAGCCACCCAACCCCAGTGTTGCATGGCGTTGTTGTGACCCAAGTGCAGGACCTGCACTCTGCCATGTTGAACCTCATACCACTGGCCTTGGCCCATCAATCCAGCCTTTCCAGATCCCTCTGCAGAGCTTTCCTACCCTTCAGCAGATGACTCTCCCGCCCAACATTTTGTTGCCTGCAAACTTCAAGATGCACTTGATTCTCTCATCCAGATCACAAATAAAGGTATTAAAAAGGCCTGGTCCCAAAAGTGAGAAACATCACGAAGTTCAGCAAAGGGAAATCAAAGTCCTGCAATCTAGGGACACATAACCCCATGCACTGCTATAGGCTGTGGAGCAACTGTCTAGGAAGCAGCTCTGCAGAAAAAGGACACCAAGTTGTATGTAAACCAGAAATGTACCTTTTGCTGCAAGAAGGCCACGAACGTCCTGGGAGCTATCAGTGAGAGTGAGAAAGTTGAAGAAGGTGATCCTTCCCTATTTGGCACCCATGAGACCAAATACAAAGTGCTGTGTCTCCTTTTGTATTCCTCAGTACAAGAGAGACATGGATATAATGGAATTAGTCCAGGGGAGATCACCATGCTGATTGGATGCTGGAACACAGTGCATGAGGGAAGTCTGAGGAAGCTGGCCTGATGAACCTGCTGTACTGAGGGAGACCTTACTGCCCTCTGCATCTACATGATTGAGGCATGCAGACAAGAAGGTGCCAGACTGTTGTTGGGGGTGCAGATTGATAGGCAACAGGCACAAAGTATAATATACAAAATTCCAATTGGACGCTAAGATTTTCTTTTTTTTAGAACAATGGGAGTAGTTAAATACTAGGAAAGCAATGACCACTGGAATTTTTGGGATCTCCTCTTGGGGGTATTCAAGACACGACTGAAAATGTTGCTATGTAACCTGACCTAGTGAAGACATGCACTGAGCAGGGACTGTGACTAAATGAGGTCACTTTGAACCAAAATTATTCTGTAAGGCTATTAAATGTATTTCTTGTATGTTTTTGGTGTTCTTAGATACGAGCTGTGTATCCAGGGATGATGACATGAAGCAAAATTTCAGATTTTTGTTTTTTTTTTTTTTTAATTTTACTTTTCAAGCAATGTGCAACAGATGGGTTTCCTGGAGCTAGCATTTAATTGACTTTTATTAGCAATAAGCTATTGGTAGCATGTTAGCAACAAATTAACAGTAACACACTGAAATTTTAAAACATTCTGTAGTTTTCTATTTCTTATGCTTGGAGTACTAGCTTGGAGTAAAAAGTTTAATTACATCTGTATTTAAAATGCTTCCTAGATCTACATAGAATGCTAATTTTAAAGAAAACAGATCCCTTCACTTGACTAGTTAAATTCTGATTTTTAAAGCTGTAAATTTGATACTCTAACTGTTTAGGAGTTGTTTTTTAATAAGATCCTTCCTCTCTCTAGCATCCCTTGGACAAGTAAAATCAAGTTGAAAATATTCCAAAGAAACAAGAATACTTGAAATAAATAATTTTACCCAAGATACAGAAATTAGAATTAAAAACATTTTGGAACTTACAATCCAGTATCAATTATGCCTGACTGGGAAGTATATTTTTTGAGGTTTAGAATTTTCTCTGTTTTGCCCCTTTAAAGCCATACTAGTGATACACAAAAGTGAACCATCTCAACAGTGCAAACACAAGCAAGAGTCACAAAATCCTTGCAACTTTCAAATGAACCACATAATTTGATTTTTTATTTCTCTTGATAAGGATGGCTTTCTTAAAATATTTAAGTAGGATTTTTTTAATATAAACTATTATTACTATTATTATTACTCCTACTCCCAATTCCTTTTTTCTTTTTTTCTTTTCTTTTTTGAGAAGAAATTGTACTTTATAGGTCACCTTTCACACCTTCAGTATTTTTAATATTCTTGTTTGAAAGTAATAATCAGCACTTAGCTCAGTGTGCTGCTTTCATTTTAAGTTCTCCTTAGTACAGCTGTGACATAGCACGTTACAGTACCACTCCATCAAGACACAGTTGGAGAAGAGGAAGGTAAGAGCATTTCAAGAACTAGCATATGGACAGCAAGATAATTAATAGAAAATAGAAAAGACAACTGCTGGTAGTAAAATGCTGTGAAATCTACAGGAAAATAGTTAAGGAAATAGTCTGTAGTGCTTTAATCACAATTTGATGGCTTCTTAATCATCAGGAACTTCAATTTGGTTGCCTAGATGCTACATTAAAAAGGTTTCTAAGGCAGAATTTTTTATTATTCCAAGAGAGGGCTGCTCTGAAAAGCAGCACCCTCAGCTGAATAACCTTTTTACATTATACACAACTCTCAACTCTTCCTATAGCTTTAATTTGTTTGTCAAGTTTATTCTAGTTCCAGAAAACTGAATATTCAGCAGCAATGTTAATATCCCATTGAACTAATAGCTTTTATGCTTTAGACATAAAATTGCATACTAAGGGTACTCTGATATGTCTCTTCTTCTTCATATGGTGACTGTGGGGTCAACAGATCTACATTGTCAGAAAAAGGAGACAACTCGCTTCTGATAAACAAAGATGGTTTATTGATATCAGAAGCAAGAGAAAATAAAACGGGATCCTTAACAAAAAGATGGTAAAGAAAAATCCGGGTACACAGGAGATTAGCCGCCTGGGCCACCGAACGGTAGCCCGAGACAGGGAGCTTACGGCTCCGAGGACTGATCTTAGAAAAGCCAAGATCAGAACGAGTTAAATTATAAAAGGTCTCTATAATAGAGATTGGAGGCCAGGCTCCTCGAAACCGGGCTTCGTCACCGCTATTCGGCTAAAAGCGTTGCTCCATCCCGTGCAAGCCCTTTTATAGGGCCTTGGCTCCACCTCTAGGGGTCTTTCTGATTGGTGTTGCTTATGGTGAGGTCACCTTTCCCAGCCAATAGATGACACCGGCGGGAAAGGGCCTCATTAGTAGGCTCGTTTCCATGGAGCCAAGTTGCAGGGGTGGGCTGTGTGATGTTATTTTTAGAAAGTGACAGTTACGAAGCCCTGTTAAGTGAGCCTGACCTCAGAACATAAATTTGAAATAAAGCTTAATAAAACATAATTTATACAATTAAAATAGGGGTTTCGAGGTTTACAATAAAGGCAACATGTAAAAGTATTGTATTAAATGTGTATAACTTTAGGAACACTTCTTTAAAGCTTTCTTTTAACAGGTAACTGGACAGAACACTTAAAACTGGAGAATGGGATATAGAGAACCTTAAAACTTTTCAATAAACTGGTATTAAACATACAAAACATCAGAAAACCTTTTAAAGAGAACCACATGACGTGCAACACTCTTGAGATTTTAAAAGAACCAGGGAAAACTGACCATTCCATAGGTGTGCTCGGGGTCAGCTGTGGTCGGCTGGAATGGTCAGGGGAAAGAGGCCACTCCATAGGATTGCCTGGGGTCGGCTTGTGGTGACTAGAGTGGCCTTTAAKATTTAACAGCAACTTTTGATAAACCTTTAACTTTTAATTAACTTTTATAACTTTTATAACTTTAATTGATTGGTCACAGGGAGGGAGACAATTAAGGTGCAAAAGCCAATTTTTGGTTTACATGAATGACATACATCTCCATCTCTCAAGTGAAGGATATATCAATTCATAAATCCTGCTTCATCTCACTGAACTGTAGGCAGCAATAAATAACTGTTCTTCGAGGTAGCTCAGGACATGCAGACTTAACCTAAGAAGCAAACAAGCATTGGTGAGTGCCGAAAATCAGTGTGAATCTGTCAGTACTACAGAACTGTAAACGTCAAACTAAAAAAGCACTCCAAAGACAGTGAATCTTTGAGGATTTTCTTGGCATTCATGGAAGACAATGAAGATGAGAAACAAGATACCTGAATTTTGTAGCTGTAAATTCAAGCCTTTGAGTCTGCATACCAATGTAAAATCAAATACCTGGCATTTTTCAATGTCTTTTGTAAGATTAAAGGATGTGTCTCAGTACTGGGGATAAGCATTCTTTCTTTGTTTTCATGAAAGTATTCAAGGATGGTTAAATACAAAACCCCACATGAGTACTTAGATTGTGTGTGTAGAAAATTAATTTGCTAAATTCTCTGAAAATATAGTATGTATTGAAGTATGTACCCCAGTTCAGGGGTACCAAGAAAGCATGACATAAGCTTTAAGTGCATTCTCTGTCTGCTATTCCCAACACTTTAAGATTGAGAAGAGATCCTTTAGGGTGGAAAGAAGACTCGCTATTGCTTTCTGTGGGCTTCTCAGATAAAAAAGAATATAGCGTAACTGGAATATGTAGCTCGTGGGAGATTAAAAAGAGCTAACATTGGACAGGATGATAGAACTGATACTGGTATGGGGAACTCTGGTGGGAAAAACAGAAGAAGGAAAGATACAGGATGAGACATGATAGAAAAGAGAATCTTAGTCTTTGGACTGTGGTTGAAGTAAACATAAGAGTATACGACCAATAGAAATCTTACTCTGTAGAAACCCCATCACCAAGATTCTTGTCCCTACGCATTGCCCTGCTTTCTGAAATCATCAGTGGCTCATATTGTTAAAATGGCTTGAAAATATTCAGGCTGATTCTGGCAATAATGTGTTCAGTATAATGCAGGGCAGACATCTCATTTCTCTGTTGACTAAGAGAGAATTTGTAGTCACACAAAAATAAAGACAATGAAATCTCAAGGAATTATATGTTTTTTGATACTTCCAGTACTGGGAAATAAAAGATAACACTTGAGAGTAGAGGTTAGCCCTGGTCTTTCCTGAAGCAGTATGAGAAACTGAGGCTTTACAGTGCTCTGTCAATGTAAAGGAACCCTTCAATACAATAATGACAGATGTTAGAGAGTCATAATACAGAGATACTAAGAAAAAACGTCACCTGCAATTATTTCTTCCTGACTGGAGCCAGGGGGACAAAAGAGTGTATGTTCTCACTTACACCATCATTAAAAAAAAAAAAAATCATTATTAATAGATAAGACTTTGGTCTTTCAATTTCATTGGCATGTTAGTCCATACTGAAAATTTTTATGTGCTTGTTCATAAAATATTTCATTTTATTCATATTCAGAAAACTTCTTGTGGTATTGCAAACTTTCAGAAAGTTCTTTCTGTCATGGAAACATCACAACCTTGCCTTAATAAAGACTTGGGTGACTGGATATAATGAGCCGTAGCTGACAATACAACCCTAACAAAGACAGAGTGTGATAAGACTTGGTACAGGCTGTGAATCAGCAAGCAAGAGAAGAGCAAAACCTGAAGCCGCCAGAAAGTTAACATCTTATCATCACGGGCTGATTTTATTTGTGGCCTGTGTGATACCTCCTCAGTAACAGGCATTGGGACCAGAAGAGCAGGGGAAGGGGCATATTGTTGTGCAGGCATCCGTCACTGAGCTGCAGAAATTATTGCATTTCCCCAGGCATTTCCACTGTGCCAACTCACATTTAGGGCCAGCTTCGGGAGCTGGAACTGTGTGTGGGTTGTACGTGTGGGGGTGTGAAGTTTTTCCTGACACAGCTTACCCACTGCTTTGGTTCAGTTATTAGATTGAACTTTGCAGCATCACACTGTCTGGTGCTCTTTCTCCCTGCCCCCTCCTCCTTGACAACTGTTCATTGTGGATTTTTTTCTTGGCACCAAGAAATAACAGATCATCTCATATTGGCTAGAAAACATCCTTACCAGAAATACTTTTTTTTTTTCTTTATGGAAACATATAATTTAAAAACTGTTACATTTTTGTAACTCATTTAGATTTAGGTTTTGAAGGTTTTAAAGACATTGTAATACATGATAGCTACAAAAGAGGACTATATATATATATATATATATAAATATTCTAAACCATGTACTTTTATCTAAAAATGATAAAAGTACAATTAAATCTTTATAGAAAAGCTCATCAGCTACATTGGATCAGCTTTTTTCTTACAACCTGTTCTGAAGAAGAAACAACAAAACTATACAGCACCAATAAGTTGTGATGTTTATACGATCAACATATAAAATGCAGGAGGCTAGACCTGGAAATATAGCTGTATGTAAAGAATTACATAATTTCATTTTTTCCCTCTCCCTTTCACAGTGTCATTAATTTCTTTCACTTTCCCCATGTCCTTCCCCTCTCCTTCCTCCTTCTGTTCTTTCCGCTCTCTCTCCCTGCTACTTCCACCTTCCCTATGTCCCTTTCCTCTGCCTCCCTCTTTCTCTTCCTGCTTTCCTGTCTTTGTGTCCTCCCTGCTTGCTGCTTGCTGCTTGCTTTCCTTCCTTCTTTCCTTCCTCCTTCCCTCCTCTTTGATTTCCATGCTTTACTGTCTTTCCATACATGATGGGTTTCACCTCTTGGTCACTTAAAGTAGACACACACCTTAATATTTGTCAGTAGTAACTCTGTGCTACACAGAGAATATGTAATGGAAACCTTAGAAATTAGCTGGAAAGGCAGTAAATATGGAGAAATCAAAAAGGATAACTGGAAATGACAATGTATGTTAGCTTCACTGTTCAGGTATGCTGTTCATTCATAAGTATATATATATATAATATAAATATGTAATTATGTATATACATAATACATAAGCTATGTTATATATAATTATAGTTGTCAGGTTGAATGTAATGTAATTATAACTATGAAGGTCTTGAGACTATGTAAGCACTGCTCAGCAATAGCAAAAACATCCCTTTGTTATCAATGTTGCTTTCAGCATAAATGCAAAAATAGTAAGTCCCATGCTAACTCCTATGAAGAAATGTAGCTCTATCTCTGCCAAAATCAGTACAACCAAGAAGTTTGTTAGTTTCTAAATGGAAATGGGAAACTGGTTGACCTCATCACTTAAAACCCTCATAAAATAGTTTCCCATTTTTTCTGAAAATGTAACCAATGCTGACATGGAAGGAAAGCAGTAATTATTGTTGCAAGTGTTGAAATTTTCTAGGGAATGGGAAACTGCTATCAATTCAGCATTCCCCTAAGTAGAGAAGATTTTTTTCAATTAACAATTTTACCTGATCCTCACTCTCATGTCTGTATATTCTTTTTATTTTTTTCCTGGTCAGGCTTATCTTACTACTTTATGATCCCCTTTGTATGTGACCCCACTTTTGTGACATCCGGTGTGCTTGCAGACTAGCAGCAAAGAACAACTGTTTTATAGAATAAGATTATAAAAATTAAAAGAAAGAAAAAAAGGAAGGAGAGAAAGGAAGATGAAAAAAACCTCTTTGTTTGAGTGATTCCTTTAAATAACTTCTAATCTTTCAGAATTGCATTTCTAAAAGCCTGTTTGGAGATGACTGCTTCTGAATTACTTTAGAAATTAAAACATGCTTCAAAAAAAGATGAATCAGTTGCTTCTTAGAAGGAAATAGTCTTACTTGATTTTGAGATCATTATCACATCTAGTACTTTTAAAATGTATTTTGAGTAGCAAAAAATAATGTAATTTAAATGGACATAATTTCATTAGATCCATTAAAGCTAATGCTTGTCTATACCAGCTGGCAAACACATATACTTCACCCTATTAAGATTTTTTCAACTTGTTTTAAGGGTATTGCATATTCCTTCATGACTCTTCTTATATTGTTTCTTTACTTGCAACCCCTGGAATTATTTGTTCAAAATGGTGCCATATTAACATCATACCTGATGTTAACCTGTTTAGCCAGAGTGTTTTACAGGGTTGAGCACATTGGTATAATCTGAGTGTCTTCCATAAGGGAAACATTGCTGAGAGCAAGATGTAGGGAACTGTGCGGATATTTCTTGGGATTTTTCTGTGGGATGAAAAAGTTGGGAAATCTATCACTTAGCACTGATGTTGCTGAAAACAGAACTTATAAGGATATTCTGTACCACTGAAATGCCCATAATAAAAGACTGGCAGTTGACTCAAAGTTAAATGTAATGTACTTTAATAATTACTCAAAAATGATCATGCCGCTGACTTAATATCAAATAGTTGCGTGTCGTTCTCCCCTATGTCATTGTTTTGGAACATGGGAATTTTCAACTTCAATATGAATCCATAGTTAGTAATCTCTCAATTTGTTGTCATAGGCTTGACTAAAAATTTTAGTGCTCAACAGAAAGTGTAAGTCATGGCAATTGTATATTTAATTTTTTTTTTCCCAAGAGTTCATGTTTGTTGTCAGTATTTCTATTTCATTCTTAGAACTCCCCCTGGTGGATTATGTAAAATATAAAGAGACAAAGTCTAAAGAGTATGGCTGTAGAGGCTAATTTTGCAACTTTCAGTACTAAGAATATTTCAGTTAGCATTTTATAAATATACGTATTATTTGTCTTGATAGTGGCTATATATATTTCTTAACTTGATATTAATTCTCAGAGAATCTCTGAGGTTTTTTGCTTGTATGTAATGTGGGTATCCTCTACCATGAAAAGGAGAGTTTATTAAAAAAACCCAAACCCAAACAAAGCCCAGTTCTAATAAATTGAATAGTCTAAAGTCTGTCAAGGATAAAAGGATTGGCAGGGCATTAATGAGAAATACCAACCATGGAGAATTGCATGGGCCGGTGGCTTAACACTAACATTATTTTTTAATGTGCCCACAAGTGAGTTAGTTACATACCGTAGGGGAAAAAAAAAAAAAAAGGTGAAGAATGAAGGGTCTGAATTTGAAATGATACTCTATGTAAGAAGGACCAAGAGAAGAATGCTAAAGCACAGGGAACTGTGCTTAATGGACAAGAAATATCATAGTGATTTGTAATTGTTTATGTGCTCTGCAGCTAACTGGAAAAGTTTTTATTTAATGTGTGAAACTGGATTTTATACAGGTAGCAACAGGCTGATTATTGTGCATATCTTCCACAAGTATAAGAACATATGACTAATTCATTAAAGACAGAAAGTGAATAGTAGTGGTAAATGGAGTGGCAGGTAGGTAAATAGTAAGAATTAGCACTTATGAAAGAGATTCTGATAAACTAAAAATGGAAGAATATTAAAATAGCGAAAAGTGTCTGTTGGAGACCCATAGAACTAGATTTGTAAATAGATGCCATTCTCTTTCAAGTTGTAAAAGTGAGAGATTTTACAAGTTGTAAAAATGAGAGATTGTCATTATGGAAGATTTGAAGATGTAAAAAATGTAGTTAGTAAATATTGCCAAAAAAAGTAGGGCCAGTGTCATTTCTGGAGGTAGTAGTTGCCAGGTTTCTTTACCAAATAATTACTAAGCCAAAGCAAATCCATGACCTCATGGTTTTAGAGCATCATTGAAACACTGATTGTCAAAGATAAAATTGATTCATGTGATGACTTTGCATAAGAAGAAGGATAAACTAAGAATGGGTAACACTTAACAATCTTGATTTCAGAAGTAAAAAATTATTATAATAAATTAGTCAACTTGACCAAATAGTTATTAAATACCAAGATATTGAGGAGATTTAGATCTTTAAAATCAAAGGTATAAAATAAAATTAGGTGTTAAACTACTTAAATTTTTGCATTCCCAGAAAGAGAGGAAACACTTGCACAGAGGATTCTAACCAAATAAATAATTGCCTCAAACATAAACCCACAAAAACAACATAAAAATGAGCTAAGAAAATACAAGTAATGAAAAAATCAGTGCAGAAAAAGTAGAAATAAGTAAATACAGACATACAGTGGAAAGTGCCAAGAGCAGATTTTAATTATTTCTTTTGAACATATATAAGAAAAAAATAGAGGATTTTCATTGCTAAATCAAGAAAATAACAGTGTTAATTACAGTGAGATGGTGAGGGTTGGTATTTACCAATAATTGTATAAATGTCATGAAACTTAACAGAAACATGAATTTTCTTATAATAATTACACTAATTTCAAACATGTAGACCAGAGCAGGATATGCTTCAAGGAAAACTGGAGTTCTCAAAAGGAAATTTATGACAATTAAAATGAAGGTAAAACTTGGAGCTCAAAATGTATGCTGGTGATACAAGTATATTTATGTGTCTTTGCACATGCACGCATACATACATATATATATCTCTCCAAATATCATATATATATGTATATATATATACACACATATATATGTGGAATAGATAAAGAGCTCCCTTGTGTGTCAGTCTGGTGCTGTGAAAAAGTGCTAATCTCTGGATGCAAGGGTGGATTTTGGAATATTTTGTGTAATTCTCATGTCATCATTTTTAAATAGCACTTGACATTTGGCGGGTGTGAAAAGGGGAGACACACAGGATTATAGGACAAGTGAAAATGTCTTGCAATAAATATCTTAGAGTGCTCAGGCTCTTTCAGTTTATTAAAAAGAAGAGAAGACGAGGTTCTTGATGACAGTATATCTCCACAGGGAGAAACTACTGTGAACTAAAGAGCTCTTTAATCTAGTTGAGAAATCTTAGCAAGAGCCAATTCAGTTTAGATGGATTGGAAATAAAGTACTTTTCCATCAACAAGATTGCTTAAACACTGGAACGAACTGGGATAACTGCAGAGAAAAGTGTTGAATTCTCCATCTCTAGGTATTTTCACCTCAAAATTGAATATGTTTGAATAAAATTGAGACAAAGCATAAATTATTCTTAGTCAGAGAGTAATTGGTGAACTGTATATGCAGAATATATTTGATATACAATAAAACCCCAGATTAATGACTTAACTAATTTTCCTGCCTTTAATTCTAAATATCTGTATCATGCTAATCTGCTTTTTTCCCTTGTTAGTGCTTGATACATCCTGTTAAAAAGGTGCAACAGAGAAGCAGTCTGCCATTTTGTTAAGTCATGAATACTGAAAACTGAGTGAAGATGAAATGTGTGGGACAAAGGCCAAGTTCTCTTTAACAGGTTGCTCAGCGGGGGGACATTTTGAAGTTTAGAATGTCATTAGAGAAATTTTGCTAAACAAGGTGTCCACAGTATCAGAGAAGATAGGAAATTCCTTAGCACAGGAAGAAGCTAAAGCTTAGAGGCAATGGACTTCTTTTCATGGCATTGCAGAATATGCTGAGTTGTGTTGGAAGGGACCCACAGGAATCATAAAGTCCAACTCCCATTCCCACACAGCACCATTCCCAGAGTGACCACATCAGAGTGACCTGATGTGCCCGAGAGTGTTGTTCAAATGCTTCTTGAACTCTGTCAGGCTGCTAGGTGACCACTTCACTGGGGAGCCTGTTCCAGTGCCCAACCACCCCCTGAGTGAACCTTTCCCTGATATCCAACCTAAACCTCCTCTGACACAGCTTCAGGCCGTTTTCTTGGGTTCTGTCATTGGTCACAACAGAGAAGAGACTTCTTGCAGGGGGTACATAGAATTTGTTGCAGCACAGGAAATGCTGTAGTCCAATCAACAAGAGTATAGTTCGTTGTGGTGTGCCTACTAAGGGAACGATGCAAATAATTTACCTTGGTGCTCCAGTGATTCTGGAGCCTTTCCTAATATCTAACCATTCTTTTGAAACCTTCATTGTCAAGTGTCGTGAAGGTATGACATGCACACATAACTCACGTAGTCTTAAATAAACTTAAATAGACTAAATATCTTATTTAGTTTGAAGAATACTTTAATATATGGAATAAAAAAAACCTGCCTGAACAGAAGTATGTAAATTCATGTAAATTCACATAGGGATGCTGGCTATCCAGGGAATGAAGAATTGATTTATATAAGTAAAATATCTGTATTTCTGATACTGGAGAAATTAGCTGCTTAGATGTTACACATTAGAAACTATCCAAGTTTAAATTCAGATCATTAGTAGTTTACATGAGATGCAATACTTCTAACTGCTGCCATTATGCCACAGTAGTAATAAAAAACAGTTTCTATTTAATTTAAGAAAGAGTTGAAAGATTCGTTTACAGCTGAGATGTTTCTAGAGTGTATTTATAAAAGACTGCTGCCAGGTGTTTTGTCCTGAGGATGGCGATACCTGAAACTTCCTTTTTTCTTGCATACTTGGGAATTTATCTTTCCATCTGAAAATACAGAGACATGTAAAATGTGTACAATATGCAGCATCATTTAAACAGAACTTCAGTCCTTTTACAGAATTCACATGGTAAATTTGGCTTATTGTTAAACTAGTAGGAACAGTGATGATTCTTTTTTGTGTTTTGCTTCTATTAATGTCCTTGAAATAGTGTATCTCGAGCTGGAAAGGACTGTAGAAAATGAGACAACATTAGACCAGCAAAATGTGCTGCTATTTCTAATATGTTTAAACAAATGACATGGCATTAAAAAATGCATACAGCCCACACCTTGTTTTCCATTTTCCTTGCAAACATAATTGTCAGTAATGAATAGCCTTATCCCCATAAAACAAGTATTAGATCATCCATGAATTGATACTTATACCAGAGCACACTTATTATTCACCTTATAAAGTTCAGAATATAAACAAAAAGCTGGAGTTAGCTTGCATGACTTGATCATGTTAAGGTTGGTTATCTGGTGTAAGCTTGGTTTCCAGGCTTCTTCTGTCATCAGTGGAGAAACAGAAGGTTCTCCAAAGGATATTTAAATGTCATCTATCTTCAATCTCAGAGTTACAATAGCTACTCAGAGATTTAATATGAAACAATTAGTTGTAATGATTACATAAAAGGTGTCTTCCACATTCTCATTTATGGAGATGAGTGAGCACTGCTTGTTCCTTTCGAAGCGTAATTCTCTTGCTCATGGTTCATTCAACTCCTGCATCTAGATCAGTGCTATGTGACCAGTCACTAGCCAGATGTAGCCCCATCACTACAACTGTTTGAATTTCACTGTTTAGATTATTTCATACATGTAGAAATCCTAAGCATCAAAGACAGGCTCCTGAATTGTGTCCCAGAGACCACATACTAAAGAAGTTGTCAAAGTATTTAAACTCTTTTCAGTGTTTTCAGATTTCAGTGGAAAAGGTCATCCGTTCAAACAAAGACATTATCTACTAGTGGTGCATATAGTTCCACATAAACAAGGATAGTTACTCCATTTTCATTAGTTGAGTAAGCAGTGATTTCTTATTTGCTATAGTGATTTAATATTTACTCAGTACGTGTATTTGTTTTGTTAGGGAGCAGGTTGTAATTTCACTCATCCATTCCTTTCATAATAGGAAAACTCTCGTGGATTGATTTAAGAAAAGTGAGGTATAAACACTGTCATGTATAATACATTTTCTTCATTGATTAGGCTTAGAACAAAAAATATCCTTTTCATTTCCTTTTAATTTCCATTATATATCCATTATATATCTTTATGCAACATACTCTTGTTAACAGGAAGAAACATAAAATAATTGCACATTTTTAAGATTTGTTTTATTCTAGGCATTGGCTAATATTTATTTAGCCTATATCTTCTTTTTTTGCATATAACAAATGTTATATGCTTTATAAATATGCAAGTTTTATCTGACAGGTTTCTAGCCTGCTGAGATCAGAGGTGCCCAGGTTGGGAAAGCTTTAAGAAGGAGACTTACAGGCTTACTTAGCTACTGAATGCTAGAGACAGAACACCGTTCATTAGTTCATGTTAATGTAGATTTAAAAGATAAAAGTAAACAAGAACTTATTTCCTAGTGTTTCATAACTTTCTTGTCTTTTAGATTGTGATCTCTTCTAGGTGGTGCTGCTTTAATGTGATGGCTCTACCAAAACATTTTATTTTTACTTTGATCAGTGTTTAATTCTCATTTATGAATTGACACCAAATGAAATTTTAATTTAATCAGATATGTGGAGTATTCTGTGCGAGTTTAAGGGTGGTAATTTGTAAGTAAAGGAATGCTGTTCAAGTTTTTTTTTTTTTCATTTAACTAATTACATATGCTGTGGAAACAATCTACAGTCTTGGAGCAGAACTTTAGCTTTTGTGTCCACTGGAACGTTTTATTGTCATTAGAGTCAATAGCGAAAAAGGACTCTTAAGTTCTACCACCTTATTCTGTGACTACATCTTAATTAAATTATTAATTGCAATAAGTACTTTTTGGGAGGTCACAAAATTTCTTTTTATATTATATTTTAATTTTAGTTCAGCAATTAGTTAATTAGGCTTATATACTTTTGAYAAATTAATCATGAAAATGTGTATGAAACTCATCTTTCTGAACCTTCTCTCATCAGTACATTTCCATCAATGTCTCTTATGTTTTATTTTTTTACATCTGTGTTAGAATTCTGTAGTCTTCCTTGCTGGCAATGAATTGCCTAGACAAGGCTGCTCAAGAAATTAATCTGATGTGATTTATAAATAGATCCTACTGAAAAGACATTAAAAAGAAAAATATTTTTCACCTGTGTTCATTATATTAATTTGAGGTCCTGTAAATTCTGAYATGTTATTTTAAACTTCTTATGATTTAAATTAATCTTTCTAAATACAAAGTTTCACAAGCATATTCTATCCTTTGGCATAAATACTGCTGTTCTTGTGTACTGATGATTAATAAAATTGCAGAGAATTTTTTCCATTTGTGAAACTGAGCTACATCTGGGCTTTTTATGTATCACTTCCTATTGCAATGAAGGAGTTGAATTGTGATTTCTGTTTATGTTAATTAACTTAAAAAAAATTATGTAAATTGGCAACATATGTTTGTTTAAATCTGCAGTTTCACAAAACCAAATTTTGCCAGTGGCACTGGTGGTTTGGTATAGCCTAGTGCAGAGACTTAAACAGGTCTAGACCTGTCAGATTTTTTTATTGTTGTAAGAGCAATGTTTTGTGCTTAACAGTAATATAAATTTTCAGAAGGTGAAGTGCTGTGCACTGCTAACATTAACTAAAGAAACATCCCTCCCTTCAAACCCTTTCAGCAGGGTTATATCTAGTTAGTGTACCTGCTGTTTGCAGTARGGTTAAACAAAATACAGTAAAGCCTTAGGACGCTGCTATCACAGCCAGGCAGGTAAGGAAATTGCTTTTCCTCAAAATACAAAGGTTAATGAGAATTAATAGTTTTAGTTGTGTTTCATTAAAGACTTTCCTGAAGGTAGTATAGTCTAATTCCCTTCTTCTGTATCCTACATTGCACTAGGTTTTTAAGACTTCTAGTTAAAAGTTCAAAACTGTTTCTCAGACAGTTGTATGCTTTTCATTTTCTTAAACCTCCWTTATTTGCCAAGAAGGTGCTGATACCTCACGTCCCCATATATTTAGTTTATACAGAAGTCCTCTTAGTTGCCATGCAGTAATGTTATAGTTTGCAGTGAATAAATTCAAGCTGAGTCAAAGCTGTTTTTCTCAGGTGGTTTATGTTGTTTATTGTTGGCTTTGCTGTTGTTTGCAGGGGTGGGGGATGTTCTTTGTTCTTTTTTTGCTTTTGTCTAGGGTGCTTTGTATTTTCTGGAATGCTTCTAAAGGTTAATCAGTGTTCTTGCTTCACATGTTGGTAAACCATACCAGAATGTTTTGGATTTATCTTGGTCTATTCTTGTATGAACTATTTTTCTCTAAGATTTGATTTTAAAAGAGGTATTATATGGGTCTTTAGATTGCCAAATGGAGAGCAACACACTGTCTACAGACCAACTGAATGACATGCATCTAAAGTCAACATTATCAGCTTTTAACGTGTGGACTCTCTACTGAAACAATTAAAATATTCTCTTCTGATGAGGGTTTCTGCTGCATCTGTATAAAGACCAACCATATACTCAGTTGCATTAGCCAGGGGATTGAAAGAAATTATTACTCCCCTCTACCCAGGACTCAGGATGCCGTAATGGAATGCATTTTCCAGCTGGTGGCATTTCAATTGATGAGCAAATTGAACCAGCTATGGAGCTGAAACAGGAAGGACACAATATATGAAGAGAACCTGAGGGGGCATTCATGAAGAAAAGAAAGCTAAGAGAGATGGTATTTTCAGCTGCCTATCAGGGATTATGGAAAAGATAAAATCATTCTTTGCTTGAAGTTGCACAATGAGAGGACATTGGGCACCAGTCCCAAGTTTCAGTTTCCAAGTGAAAAACACATCCTCACAGTGAGAGTAGTACTCATTGTAGCAGTTTTCTCTGACAGGCTGTGGAATCTCTGTGCTTGGAGATATTCCAAGCTAGGCTCAACAAGGCTGTGAGCATCCTKTTTCACCAGTCAACCTGATGCAATTAAGTCTAAATTTCCTACATTGCATTGCTGTGCAATCAAGGGAAAATATAATATTCACATGACACTCAGATATAATTCTTTGTGACATTCTGCAGTTCTCAATTTTCAGTAGAAATTTCATGAGATTAGAGCTGTGATTCAGATCACATTCAAAAGCCTGTGGTGGAATATCTTCAGTATGGGTGTATAAGTGTATGTTTATACATGTACATGAACACATGCACATGCATTTTTAAATGTATTTATCTATTTGTGGCATTACTGACCAAGTTCCAGTTATGAAAAACACCATTTAATCGTTAATAYCCATAATTTTGGACTTGCTACTCATGTAATTGAAATGAAGATCATTTAAAAGAAATGTGCTAATTCTTGTAAATTTTTACTAAATAGTAGCCTCTACAGAGGTGACTTGATAAACTAAGCACATTCTGCAGACAAATTTGTGGTCAGAGAAATAAAAACTGTATCAATGGCTCAAAAAGCCAAAACTATCAGCCTAGGAGTGTAACTGTAAATTCTATTGCATTCTGTAATGGRTTTACTGTGGAGTTAATAATTAGTGTCTCACACAGAAATTATGCTACCTATTTAGAAAATAACAACTTGTACATGCAATCTCTTCACATGAGGGAAAACTGTCAAAACTGTGGAAATCACTAGCTATAATGAAACCTCTCCTTCCACTTGGAATTGGACATCTGACAGGATTGTATCCAAACYCAATCAATTTTCCATCAGTCTTGTGCTTTTCATAAGACTGAACACGCTGATTGTTTYGATTCTGAAGACATGAGCCATGTACTGACACACAGAGCAAGAACTAACTTCTCTGCTACTCTTCTGAGGATCAGTATTTTAGAGACATTCGAGCTTTTTCTTTAAACCAGTTTAATTCAGCTSTAAAACCTATACTGTGTTCATTCTGATGGCTTTGCCTAGGTTTAGACAAAATCTGAGATAGAGTTGTGAAATTCCTAGGGGAGTAAATAAACTTTATGTTAATTAGGATTTGATAACAATTTTAGAAAAATATTATCTTAAGAATTTATTTAGAAGTACACCTGATAATTTTCCTATTTGCAGTGAGTCTTAGAAACATACTGCTATGGCTTCCTCATGAAAGTTGTTATCACAATGTGCATCCACAGAAAGGATTTTGCGATCCTGTTTTTAAATACTTGTGTTTTTCTCATTACAAATTTTATACATATCAGCAGAGATTAATGAATTCTGTGGAATAAATTCCTGAATCAAAATCCACTTCTTTTTTTTCTTTTTTTTTAACATTTTGGTAGCTAAATTGCATTTGAATAACATATGTTCTAAACATATGTTCTTAAGTCTTAACATTCTTAATCTGTTATATGCATCAGGACCTGCTGAGATGTATCGCAGATGACTTATTTATCGTATGCTTGGTAAAAACCTCTTCCTTTTAAGAAGTGATATCCAGAATATATTTTGGAAATGCATTACATAATTCAGTACCACTTACTAAAGATCTTTGTCAAGTACCTGCTGGAGAAAGTATATATATGAAAATAGAGATACTTTGATTATTTTTCATTCAGGATGTCGCTGTACAATGAAATAGAAGTGCAGAATAATATCTACTGCTGTCTATGTTTAATTAAAATTGAGAAGAGACAAGAGCTTCCAGAATTTATCAACACTTCCAAGTTTTCAGTAAAATTCAAACTTAGCTGAAAATTTGCTTATTTTAAATAAGGTTGTATTTGCTATGCAGTATCTTTCACAATAAGAAGAAGAAAAAAATTGACTGGAGGGCTGTAATAGATGCTTAAGACACAAGTGGCCTGGAAAGAGAGAATAGGATATTATTTCCCTCAATTCAAGAATGGAGATTTCATCAGATCTATTTCAGCCACAGGTTTAAAAGTAAAAATAAAAGGAATATTTGCCTTTTACAGGCATGTGCTTAAATTGTGTAGTTGGCTGCAAGGGATTCTATGAAGGCAAAACCTAAATAAATTCAAACTGCTGTTAAATAAATTTAAGAGAACGCCACAAAGATCTTCTAAGAATCTTATACAGGAAATCACTAAAACCACAAATTTTCAAAATTTTCGATACACGGAGAAGATAGAATAGTCACCATTTAAACTCCTTCTAATCATTGTCAAAACTACATCTRGTCACTGGTCACAAGTGTATCTCTTGCTCTAAGCCTGTACAGCCCTTTTTATGTCCCATGAGCACTTAAACATTGTGTATCACCTAGATACTTGAATTCTGTGCAAGACTTTATCAGCTATCAATAAGCTTATCTGAATAAATACCATTTTTAAATGTAATGGGTAGCTTCTAAAGCACAAGAGAATCAAAAGATCCACTACTAAAATTTGAACAAATCCTCATGTTATTTCAAATTCTTCATTTTAAAGAATGTTTATATTTCTATTATGCTATGCTAGGCAGCATAATTTCAGGTGCAAATATCATGTAATACTTCCTGTTTATTTCCAGAAAAAAAATTATATGTTTATTTGTGTCAGTTCCTGCACTTGGGTCACAACAATCTCATTCAGCACTACTGTCTTGGGGAAGAGCAGCTGGGAAGCTGCTCAGCAGAAAAGAACCTTGGCCTGCTGGTCAACAACCATCTGAACATGATCCAGCATGTGCCCAGGAGGGCAAGAAGGCTCATGCCATCCTGGCCTGTATCAGCAACAGTGTGGCCAGCAGGACCAGGGCAGTGATTGTCCCCTTGTACTCAGCACTGGTGAGGCCACACTTTAAATACCACATTCAGTTTTGGGCCCCTCACTACAAGAAGGCCACTGAGGAGCTGAGGCATGTCCAGAGAAGGAGCTGGTAAAGGGTCTGGAGCACAAGTCTTATGAGTAGTGTCTGAGAGAACTGGGGTTCCTGGAAAAAAGGAGGCTCAGGAGTACCTTATCGCACTCTACAACTTACCTGAAAGAAGGTTGCTGTGAGGAAGGGATTAATCTCTTTCCAGAGTAACAAGTGACAGGACAAGAGGAAGTGGCCTCAAGTTGCACCAGGGGAGATTTAGGTCAAGTATTAGGAAAAAATTCTACACTGAAAGAGTGGTCAAGCATTGAAATAAACTAGCCAGGTAAGTGGTGGAATCATCATCCCTGGAAGTGTTCAAAAGTTGTGTGGGTGTGGCTCTTGGGGATATGRTTTCGTGGTGAACACAGTGGTGCTGGGTTAATGGTTGGATTAAATAATTTTAGAGATCTTTTCCAAGCTTAATGATTCTGTATTTCTATGAACTTGAACACAGGCTAATGAAAAAAACACTTAGGCAATCAACAGCAAGACACAGCTACAAAATTCTCTTTGCCTTCGTCCYCTTCCTAATAAAGAATTTATTCTAAGAAATTATTGCATATTACAGTTGGTTGTCAGGATGAGATTATTTGATGTTAACATGTTAACATACAGTCTTGGAAAGAGTGAAACATAATGTCTGTTCCTTCCAAATTTGTAATTTCCAAAGCAGCAATGAAACAAGAGTAACTGTCGGTTTAATTAATATTATGTGCAGGATGACAAATGTTTTACAATTTCATTTCAGTCTGAAATTTTTCTTTTGGGATTTTCACAGTAGATTAATATATTTTCAGCATTCGTTTAATAGTTTTCAAAAGTGTTTTATCAAACAACTTAATGTGACAAGTTTTCAGCAGCCTTATATCTTGACAATCACTTAAAATCTAAATACAGTGGTTATTCTACATTATAGTCTATACCATTATTTTGTTGAAAAGAGTGTAGAAATTCCGTTGTTAGTGGTCAGGCATCTTTGTGTGAATCATTCTATTTTGTGAAATATTGTGGAATACAAAAATTTCAGTCATCTAGAAGAGGGCCCATATCAATTGACTTTGTACCATAATACCGATTCTTTAGCATTAATCTGKATTTAATACTGTGTTTGAAGGTTTTAAGTGCTGTCAGAAAGTGATTACCATATGACTTTCTTCAAAGTTGCTTACAGTGCGGAAGTCTTTGGAGGTCCCCTTTCAATTGTGAGGTGGTTCTTTCCCAGAATCATGTTTGCATTTTAATGTTTGTCTAATTAGAAATATATTCTCTTCTTCAATACTAAAATTCTCAGGAATGCTTCAGTTTATGCTGGATGCTAGTTGAAAGGTGAATCAGAGTTCGACAATGAAAAGGAGAGTATGTGAGAGAATGATTCAGGCACATAAGTCAGGCCTTTCCTGAACTCTGTATTTTCCCTAAGGTGGGCTTTTTGTTTACTAGAATGCTCTTGGCAGTATGCACTTTTTCAATACGATGATTTACTATAAATTAATCAGAAATGCTAATGTTTTCATATGTCTCTGATATGATATTTTAAATATTTGGTTTCAGTTCAAATGACTACTGTATAAGAAATACTRACGTAAACTACCATTTGTAAATATTTCACTCCTCAAACAAAACTTTAACTAAAGTATTCTCCAGAAACAGCATACATGACATGACACAAAACACATAGGCTTTGAGAGGCATAATGAAGACAGAAGAAACAGAGTTGTTGCAAACCTTCATAGTGTGGAGAGTAATAGAGAAATGCATTTTTCCTCTATGGTCTTGCAATTACCCATGACTGCATTTTGATTTTAATGGCTACCTGTTTTTAATTCAAGTTTGAAAAACAGGAATACAAAAAAATTCACTCTAGTGCTCTGACTGAGGTTCCAATTACCTTTTGAAATATTATCTTAATTACAGTATTTATTAATCATTTATGAAAGTAGAGGGTTTTTTATAGACATGATCTTGCACATGCCTTCGGCCCTTGCTTTGTACTGTATTCCATCACGTTTCAAGGCTAAGTAGGGTCAGGACAAGTCAGTGAATGATTATGAGATTACAAGTATATTTTTAGGTATTACCACAAAGAAGAGTGTTAATGATTAAATATCTTGTTTTCACTCCTGAACATTACAACAGTTACAGGACTGTGAATTGATTGTAAAAGCAAGGCCATAATCACTCAGCCCCTTTGAGTTATTAAAGACCCAAGAGATTATTTTGAGGCATTTATGTTTTGGTGCTAATGGGCTCATTAATCAGACTGAGAAATTCATAATAAGAACCAGTATGTATGAGTAGAAGACAGACAAGTTCAAATGGGATATTAGACACATTTTAATGTTCAGAATGATTGCTTCTGAAAGCTACTGTGAAAGCCGCAAACTATCCATCTCCRCGTGTCTTTGAGTTGATGCCTTTATAGGAAGCAATCTTCAGTGAATCAGGTGTTATTAGGCTCAACAGAAAGGTAACTGGGTTGAAACAAAACAGAAAGGGATTCCAGGGCAATTTCGTGCTTTGAGAAACTGTTCAACACAAAGCTGAAAGGAATGGCTGATAACTGTAGAGAGCTGTGCAGCCCTTCAGAATTACCTGGACAGGTTGGAGAGAGGAACTGTCTGAAATTCAACAAAGGCAAAACAATGTCCTGCACCTGGGGAATAATAGCCCTGTGCACCAGTACAGGCTGGGGACTGACCTGCTGGAAAGCAGCTCTCAGACCATGAAAAGGACCTGGGGGTCCTGATGGACAGCAAGCTATCCATGAGCCAGCAGTGAGCTCTTGTGGTGGCCAACAGATGGCCAACAGAATCCTGGRATGCATTAGGAAGAGCATTGCCAGCAGGTCAAGGGAGGTGATCCCCTCTACTCCCGTCTGGTGAAGCCACACCTGGAGTGCTGTGTCCAGTTCTGGGCTTCTCATTACAAGAGAGACAGAGCTCCAGGAGCAAGTCCAGCAGAGAGCTATGAAGATGACGAACATCTCTGTTATGAAAAAAGGCTGAGGAAGTTGGGCCTGTTCAGCTTTGAGGAAGAGACAGCTGAGAGGGGACCTCGTCAATGTATATAAATACATGAAGGGACAGTGTGATCAAAGCRATGGTGTCAAACAATTGGACAAGAGGCAATGGGCAGAAACTGATTAACAAAAAGTTCTCTGAATATGAGAAAGAACTTCATTACTTTGTGGGTGACTCCATATTGGAACAGGTTGTCCAGACACCCTGTGGAGTCTCCCTCATTGGAGATATTTAAGAACCATCTGGACATAATCCTGTGCAATGTGCTCTAGGATAACCCTGCTTGAGCAGGCAGGTTGGACCACATGACCTTTCCAACCTTCCCTAAACCTTTCTAACCTTCCCTAAATCTTTCTAACCTCCCCTTCTGTAAACTGCATCCTATGTTATTACACTGATTCTAACAGACATGTTCTCATCCTATCCACCGGAAATCTGTTCCAGGGCTTAATGCTTTAACAGCAAGAAACACTTTTTTTTCTGATTTCCAGTTTTCTTTTAATCACATTTGATTTATGTGAGTTTCCTATTAGACTTGTTACCCTCCATTTTCCTTGTTTTCCTCTTCTGTGCCTGTAATCAGTGTAAACAAGACAGGAACTCTATTAGGACATAAATACCCTCACCTTTACATAAATCAACATTATCATAAATCAGCATGTTCTCTACATTATTCTCGTACTGAGTCCAAAACACAGCACTGCACCAGCTATTAAGAAGAAAATGAGCTTTATCACAGCCAAAAGCAGTACAGTAGGAAAGAAGGAAAAGTTGTGCTAGGAGAGTAAGAAACTGAGATTGTCATGGTGACTACTTTCCTGAAGTGTTATAATTTAAACCCAGAAAATTGTCATTCTGTTATCTATGTGAGAAGGGTTGCATTCCTGCTGTGGAAACAGCACAATTTAAACAGCTGGGGCAGCTCATATTTTCCATACTTGGGAAGTGCTAAGGGTAAATCTTAGACAAGTAGCAGGAAAACCAGACGATCACCAGAGTCAGTACCAGTATGTATCCACACTATACAATACTGCACCATTGTGACAATTTGCAGTGTGATTCTACATTTTTGCTACTTGCAGCCTTTTAAATCCATAGTGCTTCTGGATGATTCACAGTACTGATCTCTTTTGCTATTTACTTGAAATTGTGCTGTGAACCTATCCAATGACAAATATATCAATCTGGGCCAACTCGGGTCAGAAAACAGAATCATGGAATATGCCAAGTTGAAAGGGACTCTCAGGGATCATTGAGTCCAACTCCCAGCCCTGCACAGGACGATCCCCAAGAGTCACACCATGTACCTAAGAGCATTGTTTAAACGTTTCCTGAACTCTGTCAGGTTTGATGCTGCTACCACTTCCCTGGGGAGATTTATTTTGAGAAGGTAAACAAGCATTAATAAAGACACCCAAAAAAGGGAAAGAAAAAATAATAAAGAAGGAAAAAAGAAAGATGGAGTAATTAATAGCGATAAAATTGGTTTACAGGCTGCTAGAGTTTTGTTTTTCCTAGATACCATGGTAGGAAGAAAATTTTATGCATACATTGAGGCCTAATGCCAAGAAGCTCCAGGATTTGTAGGATGCAGGACCTTCCAGGACTGTGTTGGAAGATCGTTTCAGTCAGGGGGAGCAAAATGTGTACATGTCCTCATTCATCTAGCAAATTGTGCCTGTTTTGTGTACAGGTTTAGGCTTCTTGAATCTTATTAGATGTGAAAAAGAATATGTACAGGGTGTGAGACACAATCCTTCATCAATACAGGAAAAAAAAATATTAATAATTCTGACATAGCTTGAAAGTTTTAGCTAGTTTATCATAATAAGCCAACATAGCAGCAAATGTCTACAAGCAACTGGTTGTGAGCTACACTTAAATTGTGGAATCCCAGAATGCCACATCRTATTGACAATGAATGAGAGTATGGTATGGCTAATTCTGCAGCCTCATATCCTAAAACTCAATTATTCTTGTTATTATTTTTAAATTAATTTAAAAGTTGCTAGTAAAAAAAGAAAACGTTTAGATTATGAAGTCTAACTTAGTCATCTAGAAGTCTCATACTAAGATTTTAGTATTCTGTGTGAGATGGTACCCATAGTCACAGTCTCTTCTATCCTTAACTTGCTGTCTGCTCTCCCCAAAAATGCAGCAGTTTCTTATCTCTCTTCCCACTGACAAAGTTCAGAGGAGCATACACAGATATGTAGGATCTCTTTCCGCTGTCCTTTGAACACCCCAGCCTTTATATCCCTTTTGTATTGATGATATCAGGCTGGCATCTGGTGCTGGAAGAAACATAGATCCTTGGATTACATAGGTCAGATGGACCTCACTCTCAGATAAAATCTGAGATTTGGTTAGAGATTCAGGATCTGAGGTTCAGGTTTCCAGATAGAATCTGGGATTTGGCTGGAGAACCAGACCATAAGTGTATGAGTAAATACAGGTCCTTTGTCTAATGGGAATCCACAAACCTGAAAAGTCCATTCTCCTTAGGGAAGAAGTTACACAATATTTTAAAGGGGGTGTAGTCTTATATGATACACAGCTGATATGGAAAACCAGGCATAAAAACAAGAGGTGTGAATTCAGTGTAACACAGGAGCAATAATTCCAGACTGAAATAGCTTGGGAATTGACCAATATCAAAATTTGCTTTCATGTCTTATCACTTCAGAAAGTATACTACCAATATGATTTAATATGAAAATCAGATGCACTATTTATTCATTTATTTAAATGTTCTCATGAAAACCTAAATTCTAAACTAAAAGTAGTATGGGCTTAAAATATTATGGGCATTAGTGATGTACTAAGTGAAAGCCTAGTAAATGGATATTTTAGTTTTGGTTTTAATTTTTTAATTGTTAAGGTCACAGCATCCAAATCACAAAAATATGAAACATTTTAAATAACACCCCTACATCCAAAACCAAAAAACCTGCTAAGCATTTTACTTCCTTGGCAACTCTGAGATAGCATGTTCTGAATAGCACTCTCAGAATATGACATTCTTTGTCAACATATGGAATTATTTAATATTTTTCAGGTTCTTCGTTATAACTGATAAATGCTGATTAGTGAAATCAATGACATAAACATCAACGAAAACTAGCTTTTGCAAGATAATTTGATTCCATGTGGAATAATGATCATTACAAGTTAAGACTAAAAAAATCTAATTCAGTTGTGTTGGTGACATCATTATAAAGATACATGGTATTAAATTCCATTTGGTAATAATTTAATTTTATTAGAGCCTTTATGTTTCTATGATGCACAATCTATTAGATACTCAGGCAATTGCTTAGCTGCCTTTAAATATAGATATGTTTTGTTTAYGTGGCTCTACTGTTCTGATGTTTCATGCTTATTTAATGCTAACCCTGTGTACTGCTGAAAAGCTTTACAAGTGAAACATCTCTGCYGTTGAAATGCTGTAACTCCACAGCGATGGTTGCTGCATGGTCATTTGGAGAAAGTGGAAGAGCAATCAAGTGACACAGCTTTGTCCAAGCAGGTTTAGAGACTTTCATACTTTCTGCTGTAGGTTACATTTTCTGAATTAAAAGCAAAAATCCACTACTCCACTTAATTAAAACATCAAAAGGCTRCACGAGTGATGCATGCAGAAGAGGCCCTAATCTAATGGTGCATCTAATGAGACTTATGAGATAGTGAAGACCAGATCTACAAATCTTCTTAAGTAYTTGAGTCAAAAATTACAGGTCCTGGAGAATCATGCAACTCTGTCACGTAACCTTTGGCATGCTTTAAGGTTCAGTACCCTTGTTCTCCTAATAAAGGTTTATGTGCCCATGAGGACCTAGGCATACCTGAAAGCACTTCACTAGAACAGGATGAGAGGAAATGGCCTCTGCTTGTGCCAAGGGAAAAGGACACTGACTATTAGGAAAAATTTCTTCACTGAAAGGGTGGTCATAGTGTGGAATCACCATCCCTGAAAGTACTCAAAAAACATCCAGGTGTGGTACTTGGACATGGTTTAGTGGCGAAGATGCCAGTGTTAGGTTAATGGTTGAACTAGATATCTTAAGTCTTTTTCATCCTTAATGATTCTATGATTCTATAACTGTGTAGCTCAATTCCTATCTTGCACCTTAATTTCAGGAGAATTTAAATTTTATTAAATGTATCATGAAAAGATGTCACAGACATCTGTTGTATCCTGTTCCCTAAAGTGCAAAAATAAAGACTAGTTATATTTTTTTAAAAAGGTGGATATTTTTCCACAATAAGCATATGAGAAGTTATTTCTATYGTGGTAAAACAGCTAGCCATTGAAATAGGCTTTGCTGCTCTAAATGAAATTAACCTCAAGAAATTAAAATGTTATCTAGGAAGATTTAACATTCATTAGTCAGTTCAGGAAATGCTAATGAGATGAAAGAGAGAATTTTTAGATCTGAAGATCAAAAACCTGGATTTTATATATATATAATCGGAATTTTATATATGGCGTATTTATATTATATATGGGTATATATGGTATGTTTATTATATATATAGCATATTTATAATATAGATGACATATTATATATATAAACATAATATATATTTGTTACTTTCTGCAATACTCATGCCTGAGTAACATGAAATTAATGTAAGTCCAGATGTTTAGAAGAACAGATTTGATCTCATATGTTTTGTCTGAAAACTTTGTTTGATTCTACTTTAAGTCAATGGTCACTCAGTACAGAGCCTGGAATAAGTTCTCTTTAAGCATATATGCAAATGAGAAACATTAAAAGATGACCAAAAAAACCTTAATCAAACCTAAAATTATTGTTCTGAAGTTAGAGCTCCTGCTTTGAATGTTATTCTTAATTAATTGAGTTCTGTGAGTTCATGAAATGTGTTCCACCATCACAATGCTTCTCTATAATAGTGGGTCTTTGGATTAATATGCTATTGCAAAGTTCCTGTTAAGAAGTAGAGTTATATTTTTTTTTCGTAATGGGATTTAATCTCAGTTGAACCAGGCTAAACTAAACTTTGTCTTATAAATCATTTTATTGAGAAGGGCAATGAAATTTTGTGAGTTTTATGAATTTTTAATTAAAATGAATTAAGCCAGCTTGTGGTTAAGTGTCTGCCTACAAACTAGTTCCCTTACGTTTCCAAGCTATTCTACAGTGTTCTAGACACACAATTTAAACTTTATCAGGAGRTAATAGTTTAAAACCTCATTCCAGAGAGATCTACATTTTTAGGGGCCTATTGACATTTAATCTAGTAATTTTGAAGATAACTGAGTCATGTTTTGGTCCAATTATCAATTATTTCAAGGTAACTTAACAACATGATTAATATAGTCCATGACCACATATATACCTTTGATTTTCTGTTGTGTCAACATGCCGACATGCATGTAGAGTTAAAAAGTAACAGATTGAAAGTTAAATTTTACATATCAAAGCGTTCACATTCATAATAATAAGCACAATTTTTAACTATATCTAAATTATTGCACTTAYGTATTTTATCTGTAATTACATTACACATCTCGAGGAACTTCTGTCTCATTATTTTGTCATGTCCATGTCTGCATTATTCATCTCTGCTACCTTATATAAAATAATATGCAGTTAATTTTTAATTAATATGCTTAAGCAGTAAATTTCAAAAAATATGAAGTTGGAGAATTAAAATAAGAGTTTCCTTCTATTGCATCAGGCAGGGAAGGACCACATGTGACGTATTAGAGCCAGAGTATAATTCTGATGTTGTAAGTCTTGCACATTTTTTTTTCCTGTATTTGTTATAATATCTTAGCAATACCGTGTTAGTTCTATTTCGGTTTCCAATGACCAGTCAGTCTTTCCCCTGGTCCAGACCCAAACAAGCAATTATAGACAGCATTTATTTGGATTTTGATATGCTAAAAACTGAATTTAGTGGGTGTAGCAGTGGTATTATCCACTTCCCTCAGTTTTGATGTTCTTAYACTTAAGTCCTTGACTGGTGTTTTGTCATTCTTTCCCCACTTCTTGTCTTACAAAGTCTATCCAAAACAGCATAATGAAATTCATTACTATTTTTTCTTCTATTAGATGTYGTAACTTACTGCTGCCTCTACTACTTCTTACATTTTTGGTTGATATAAAAATTTTGKTTTTTTTTCTTGTGACTCCAGTCTTCAACTACTTCACTTTCTTCTTATAATTGTCTGTGATGTGGATCAAGAATATGAAAACACATTTACAATTTCTCCACAGATATGAAGCACCCTACAAGAAATGTTTGGAGAAAAATATCTGTAGAACTGTGATTCTACTGTGTCCTGTAGGTGTAGAGAAGGTAGTTCAGGGAGTGTTTCATTCAGTCATTAGTCTTCAGACAAMTGGATGCAACACTTTTTTTTTTTGTTTATATGTTTTATGTAGTTTATAGTCTATAAAATAGTTTTATAAAACCTATTTAGTTTATAAAACCTATTTTTATTAGTCCTGATTCTGTCCATGTTAATTTTTTGCAGCAGCCGGGAGTGGGGCATAGCAAGGACATGGAAGTTGGTCTGTAAAACCTTATGCCATTGCCAGAAGTGTAGGGGAAAAGGTCTCTTCCAAGGGAAAGGGGTTCCTTCYGGTCGAGTAAATGTGACAGAGGGATCCATCTGATATTGTCTGTTGGGGATGGGGGGATTGCTGTGGGGGCTGTGGTTCTGTGTGAATCGTTTCCTTTCTTGTACCCTCTGTCATTAATATTGTTGCTGTTACTGTTTGTTTCCTTACCTCGTTGCTTTTTCCAGTAAATTGTTCCTATCTCAACYAATGACCTTTACCTTTTGTGCCTCCAATTTTCCACTCCAGCCCACCACAGGGAGGAAGGGTGAGGGAAAAAGCAGGGGAGCAAGAGAGTGTCACGTGGTTTGGAGAGTCTTGGTGGGAGCACTGAACTGGGGAGTACAGTTCCTAAACCATAACAGTATTACAGTTTTCAATACTGTGGGATTTTAACTGTCGTAAACATGTTGCATGTTAACTGGATATTAACAATCTGTTCTAAACAAGGTCAAAAAATAATCCTTATTCACGGTRTTGATCTTCCCCTCAGCCTTGTCATATTTGTAGACAAAAATCTAGATATTCATAATATAACTATGAATGACTGACAAGTTATTTAAGAAATAGATCAGACAGTGAAAATATCCAGGAAAATGTAATATGTGCATGTAAAGACTTACAATATATTTAATGTGCTCAACTACAACYGAGTTTATAAAAAATTCAAACAACAGCCTTTACTAATTGTCATAATTTTTAATTGCAATATTACCATATAATCTTCATATTATTTTTGGAATATATTTATATATGAATTGCAACTATAGCTGCTGAACTCTAATAATTTATGTTTTGTTTTTCTCATGAGCTGCGAGGGTATGGCAGAGCATACCCATATCTGGGTATGGCAGATATAGACTAATCTTGTGGCTTATTAGCTTTAACAGTTTTTTTTAATTTCCTTGCTGTATTACTGAAATGAAATACCTTTTTCTTCACAGGAGAATATAATGGAAGTTATAAGAAATCAAGAATTTTTACTTCTACCAGCCGAAGAACTCCATAAACTTCTTGCCAGTGATGATGTGAATGTTCCTGATGAAGAGACCATTTTCCATGCCTTAATGATGTGGGTGAAGTATGATATGCAGAGGCGATGCAATGACCTAAGTATGCTGCTTGCTTATATCAGATTACCACTCCTTCCACCTCAGGTATTTTTAGAATTATGTAATCATCATCATCATAACAACAAGAACGTCATCGTTATTGTGTTCTCGTGAAAACTCTCATCAGTTTATAATCTGCAACTTCTGAATACTCTGTGTGTTTAAAAGCAAACCTGTTCAGAATCAGAAAAAAACGGGTGGTAGCCTTTCACCCAGAGTGATCAATAAACTTGAGGATTGGACCAACTCATACACAAGAAAGGCAGAGTTGTGAAGCTGAAGAGGAGTAACTGCAGATTTCATAACATGCTAAGGATAACAGGCAGAATAATAAATATTCTCAGAAAAAAAAAATCAAAAACTAAACAGAACAAACAAACCAATAACAAAAAACCCCATGGGGCTTATGACAGATACCAGGCTGAGGACGAGTCAACAGTATGAATTAAGAAAACTCTGTATTGTTCAACAACACAAAAAATTCTGTCACCAGGCCATATGAAGTTATTATTCCCATAATACCTGGTGCTGCTAAGGCTGCACCTGCACTATTGTTTCCAATTTTGTACTCCACAATTTGATAGGCACAGGAGCAAATTGGAGAAGGTCCAGGGGTGGGCTACCAAGATGGTATGACAGCTAGGAAAGGAGAAGCAGAAGAAGTGGTCTTGTTCAGTCTAGTGAAAAGAAGGCTAAGCGATGACCTAATAGCAACTCAAGGCCTGAAGGTAAGATCATGGAACCACATTCTTGAGCTGACCACAAAATGTACGAAGAGGCAAACACTCCAACTTGCAGCATGGACAGTTCAGTTTGGACATTGGCTTGGGGAGAAATCACTTGGAATGCAATGAACAAATGTAGCAGTTTTTTCAAAGGCTAGGTGATCTCCTTCATTGAAGGTTTTCCTGACTCAGCTAGACCAGGTCACTAAATCCAGTGTTGGCAGAAGCCCTGATTTAAGTGAGTTGACCTAGTTGACCACTGGAGGTCAGTTGGATCTCCTTTCTTATGAATGCTTCTATGAATCTATGATTCAGGCTTCAGGTCCTTTTTTTTTTTTTTTTTTTTTCCCCAGAGAACTAAGTAGCAATTTTTTTTCCATAATTCCATACAATAGATCATTCTCCTTTCACTTAGTGTACTGGGTCTGGCTGGAGTGGAGTTAACTTTCTTCATGGCAGCTGATAAAGTGCTGTGCTTTGCACTTATTGATAAAACAGAAGGTGAGAGTAACCCATCTTGTTAATAGATCTCTTGGGGCAGATTAGAGAGAAACAACGCTGAATGACTTTTTAAACATACACGTGTAGGCTTTATTGTAGAACAATTTGCTTTCACAGGAAAACAGGTATATAGCTATTTACRATATAAAAGCATAAAAATATCACTTAAGAAAATGTATAAGAAAGAGAAGGAAGGGATAAAAGTAGAAAGATTTCACCACCTGTAGGCCTCAAGACGGGACTTGTTTGGTGCAATTTTGATGTCTGTTGAAGTGATGATCACCACATATTGATCAAAGTGAAAATTTCAGACTGGATCACCAGGTGACAGAGGAAATCCCAGGAAATCCACAGCACAAAAAAGCTATTTGGTTTATATTCTCTCTGGTAGGAAAGCCCAGGTACCTCCCTGGGAGTGGGGAATTTTAACTAGATGATGTAATGTTGTGGATCATGGGACACTTCGGGAGTCTTTGACACCTTCTAAGATATACCTGCCTATTACATCAATGAATTTAAGTCCCTTAAGACCCATTATGGCCCATCAGCAGGGCTGGGTGCCTTCAGGCTACATGTGAATGACCCAGCACTTCCCCAAAGGGGAGTTATCACAGCTGAGTCACTTGAGTAAAGACAAAGGTACAGTAGTGTGCCTCGAAGGATATGCCTCTGTCCTTATCTGGTTCAATACCCAGCTGTAGCCTGAGGTGTCAGGTGTGCTTGCCCTCTGCACCTGGGAGGTTACTTTGCACATCATCAGCTTGTCCCTGATTRTTTGAGCCACCAGCATTCCAGTCTCTCTTCCAGTATCACTTGTGTAGGGCTCCCTTTATCTTATCTCAAGTTCCCCTCACAGTCCAAATTCCAGATAGTAAGCATATTTGGGGAGAGATGGGTTTCCAGGTTCCCAGATGAACAGCTGCATCTTTGCAGTTTTCTAAAATGGGCAAAAATCCTCCAATGATTTTAGCAATTATGCCATTAACCATTTCAGTCTCTTACACGGTGCTGGTAACACAYGTGTTTTGGCTACTGCTGATCTGCACTTACATAGCAAGGGGGTAGGTGACTAGTGAGTTGGGTACATGAAAAGAAAAAAGTTTAAAAACTGTTTATGAGGAGATTTAGAAAGAAATATTTTATAGTGATATACTGGCAATTCTCTTGAACTTTCTGTTCTATTTAATATGGAAATTAAGTCTTATACACTGGTGCTGGTCTATAATTGAGAACTGCATCATAAATATATCAACTAGAATGCTAAAAAAGCTGTTTTTTAAAGGTGTTTTTCGAAATTAGAATTAAGATATAACAAAATTTCAGCAAAAAATTATTGAGACCTGAAAGTGAAAATTTACTTTTTATTACCAAAAGGGGATTTTTTTTCCTSCTGTGGTTTATGCTTAAATATATATCAAATAAAACCCTCTATCTTTTTCATTGCACTGGAAATTAACTGAAGAGCTCTCTGGAAAGAAGCCAGGTCAAAATTAGCAGCTAATCATTGGACCTTTGAAAAAAACCCAATTTATATTCCTTACTTTTAAATTTGCTTGAAAAAAATGGACTCATAGACTACAGAGATTATTAACAGATTGGAAAGATTGTACTGAGATCCTCTTAAAATGAAGCTTTAAATTTATAGCCTGGGTTTTCATGATACCTCATTTCACTCTCAAGGTGCAGTAATTATGTTGGCAATGTAGTCAGACTTAAGTAGCACAATATCAAACAATGTGATTCGTAATCCAGTAGATGAATTTAGGAGAAGTCAAGCCAGTACTAACACGTTAAAAGGAAACTATCATGAAGCTGAAAATTAAATAATAGAACCTGCAATGTTGCCATAGAAACTTTTTTGATTCTTTGATTTGCCTGGATCCTTCTTCTGAATTAAAGCAGTTCATATTTCTTCATTCAAGTCAAAAAACAAAGATTGGTGGCTTGGCCAATATAAGAAATTATTTCACATTTTAATAAGTAATTATRTAGGTAATAGGCAATACAATAGCTAATATAGTAATAAGAATACTTTCCAATAGGTGTTCCAGGTATTTTATATTGATCCATACAGAAAACATAATTTATGCTTGTTTTTGTTCTTAAGGGATTTGAGGAGAGTAAAAATTTTGTGGCACCCCTAAAGCTTATTAATGCTGAAGTATTTAGATTATTTAATTGAATTGCTAATTTACAAGCTTATAATAATTTTTTTTCACTGTAACTTTTAATAGCATTCTGCATAGAGAGTAAGTTAAACAAGTTAAGAAACAAGCAAAAACTATATTTAAAATTACTTTTTGTCACTTGTTCAAAAAGTATGAGGAGCTACTTTTGTGGCTAAGTGGTGCCACTCTTGCCCTAAGTTTTCAGCAGTATTTTTGAAAGAATTTTAAATTAAACCCTTTTAATGTTAAAAAATCCCAACAAAATTGGTACATGTAAAACAAAACAGAAACACTACAGATAGTTTATATACAGGCGTGTGTGTGTATGTATATATATACAKRTGTGTCTTTTTTTTAATATGATATGATAAACATACACATAGTCACAGCATCAAAATGACAGAATGCCTGAGGTTGGAAGGGACCTCTGGATAACCTCTGGTCCAACACTTCTGCTCAAGCAGAGATAACCTGGAGCCATTTGCACAGGACTGTGTCTAAATAGTTTTAAGTAATTCCAAGGATTCTGCCAGTGCTTAGTCACCCTAACAGTATAAAAATATTTCCTGATGTTCAGCAGAAACCTCCTGTGTTTCAGTTTGTGCCCATTGACTCTGGTCCCCTGGGCACCACTGAAAAGAGCCTGGGTGTCTCCTTTATGCACCCTCTCTTCGTGTATTTATGAACATTGGTAAGATTTCCCAAAGATTCTGCTTTTCTGGGATGAACTGACCCAGCTCTCTCAGCCTTCCCTCACGGGAGAAGTTCTCCAGTCCCTTCATCATCTTCGTGAGCCTTCACTGTATTCTCTACAGTATGTTCATGTCTCTCTTTCACTGAGGAGTCCAGAATTGGACAGAGCTCTCCTCACCAGTGCTGAGACTAGGGGAAGAATCACTTTCYTTGACTTACTGACAATACTTTGTCTAATGCAGCTCCAGATACCACTTGCCTTCTTTGAGGCAAGGRCACAGTGCTGACTCCTGTTCTGCTAAGCTGCTTTCCAGCTGGGTGGCCCCCAGCATCTATTAGTGCATGAATGTACATTACACATACACATGGGCATACACATATACATATGAATTTATTTAATTCTTTTATAGTAGAATGTAGTTAGGAACCTTTTCCTTAGAAGTGAAAATCTATAGTTGTAGAAAGATATATCCATTAAGGTATGATTAGAGAATAGCTAAAGGTGTTCCCTCCTGGGTCCTTGATGACATGTGATATTGTGATTGCCATTCCCACCCCACAGGGAGCAAAACGGTTTATCTAAAGCCTCACTAATTGGATATAGACAAAAGTCTAACCTTGTCCGCAGCTGAAGCTGAAATAACTTCTGGCCATGAGGGCAAATGGTGTAGAAGAGATTGTATCTATTCCACTGAATTCTCCTTATCTTTCTCTCCACCTTTCTCAAAACACAATAGTTTATTCTGTGTTTTTATCTCCTATTCCCTGATTCAAGCTGTGCTGTGAAGCATTCAATGCAATGCAGCAGGGTATTTGAGCCTCTGCCTATTTTGATTACTAATGATGTAATCATGTTTACTAAGATGAAAAGCTGGTTTCTGCTGTTTGTCTGTACACAGTGTAATGTATTTGTTAATGTTGATGCTACAGCATGAGCCAAGAATTCTGCAGCTTCTATTGGGCAAAACGTTATTTTTATGGTGTTTTTTAAGAGTCTGAGAAGTTGCTAATGGTACTTGGACTGCTGAAAGAATCTGCAAGCAAGAGTTAGAAGTTAACATGATACTGAGTACCTAGAATAGCATGGCAGTAAAGATGAGGATGTTATACYGTTTTAGTGTTTTTCAGCAAAGATGTGCGTGATAAAAAGAGCACAAATATTTCATTGTAGAAATGCTTAAATTAAAGCTAACTTGTATTTCAGAAGCGTGCTGAGTTTATAAAGGCTGTTATTTGCATCCACTTGTAACAGTAGGAGAGTTAAAAAATACCATAGAGTAAAGCAGAGATATTACTATCTTTTCCTCTGCAACACTTTTAATAATATCACTTTCAGAGGCTTGCAACTCACATCGGTAGGATAATGCATAGTCTTTGGGTATAAATACACTGTGGCTCAGGTCCAGTGAACCTGTTATAGGCATCTAAATTAGATTTTTTGCCCAGGAGCAGAAACAATGCAGTCCTTATAAAATGGAGTACTTAAATACTTYGTAAGCCATTGGAGAGAAAGTAAACAGATCCACATGAGCTTCCTTCTTATTTATACATAGATGCTGTAGGTAACTTGTAGGAAGCACCGAGCCTCTAARTCCCCTCAGAATTCACACATTACCTCTGACTGTACATGATCTGAAAAATATATGTGAATTTGCATGTAATAATTGAGTAGAAACCCTTTGAATCTTAGCTTAGATAACTGACATGATGAGGTAAACTTGTAAATTCCTTCCACAGCTCAGCTGGCATTTGGCAAAGAGGTATTTCATTGTACTACTAAAAAAAMCCCCAATTAACCAGGCAGTTGTCAGACAGGTTCGTTAAGTTCCGACCTTTTCAATATATATTGAGCTAGAGGAAACAACTGAATGTTCCTTTGCTTAGCAAAAATGGAGGGTATCATTCTATGTCAGTCAATCTTTAAATTTGCCTTTGAGAGCAGTGTGATTGATAATATTAAATGAGAAGCTTTTTCAGTTCTCTGTCTCCAGCATCACTAAACAAGTGCAGCTAATAAGAACTCACACCTGAGTAGAATTTTAGGCTTTTAAGATTGGTTCCTACCAACGGGTCTGGGGTAAATCCTAAGTATGTGTGTAAACTCAGTCATCCTCTACAAAATTTTGTGAATTTTTTCAATCATTTCTAAATAATTTCTAAATAAATTTTCTAATAATTTCAATCATTTCTAAATAATAACCAGGGGGTTATAACTTGAATCTGAAAAGACTTAAGGTATGATTCAGTTTTCAGTAGAGGCTTCTCCACATCAGCTAGATTCCTAACCTCTCACTATAGGCAATGAAGATYGAGCACACTTCCCAACACTTAGGAGCAAACATGTGTGCTGATTTGAGAAGTTCCATGGATTATCATGCTGTCTGGCTCCAAGTAATTTTTCTGGAAACATTCCCTCATAAATCCAGGGCTATATTTACTGGCTCTGKGTGGATTCTTAGACACCCTGTGGCATCTCAAATGGTGTTAAATGCTTGGTTTTGTGCAAGTGGATTAAGCATCACTTGATTTGAATGCCAGCCTCTATCAGAATAATATAAATTAGGGAATGTGAAGAAATTTAACAATATTTTTAAAGTAATGTTCATGTTAATTTCAAGTAAATAAAAATTAGTTACCTTAAGAATTASTAACTTCTCAGTCCACAAAAAATGAATTTTGGTCAAACTTCTAGGATGATCTCCGTATKACTCTATTAACTTATCAATGTAGGAGAAATTTGGGCTTGAAATTTCAGTTACCTGTATAATTACAATTAGTGGAGTATAGCCAGTAGAAACACGATAAGCTGTTATTTTTTTTACTTTTCTTATACAGATCATAGAGTAAAGCTAACTTTTGAACTTTTTTTATAGCCGCTTCTCTGGCAGTGGATGTAGCTTGTCAGGTGATACTTTACCTGAACAAAGATATGATACTTCAATGCAGTGTGCAAGATACAGTCCGAAGGAAATTTTTTTGCCTTTTAGATAGTTCTAGAATTGTCCAAAAGTTCTGTCAATATGGCTGGGATTTTTTTTTGTGTAGATAAATAACATGAGAACAATTGTTAACAGTGAAAGTGATAAGCGCTTAACACAGTTATGCGTGATGTTCTTTTCCAAATGCATTTTATTATCAGTAAAGTTTAGTAAATACCAGTAAATACCAGTAAAGTATCAGTAAATCCTGTGAAGCTCTTACGAGCTGCTATCCAAATAAAAGGTTGTGACTACATAATTCTATAATACTCTATCCAACACACAGGCAACTTACCTGACTTTTTATTCAGTGTCTTATGATATACTGAGCATATGGTTCACTACTAAACATTTTGGGGTAAAATTATTTAGTGGAAGAGTGGATTTTCATTAATTAAATCACTTCTTCATGTGATCACAAAATTATTGGGGAATGATAATGATGCCTAGAAAATACAAACCTTGCCTCTCTTAAAGTAATTCTGTGTTGTGAAATATTTAGAACAATAGTTTTATAAAAATACTGTACTTTTGTTGCTTGTTCTATGCATTTTATGTGAAACGCTTATGAGAATATGTGTTTCATACACTGTGTCCATGTGAAAACACATATTTATGGATAAATTAGATTATATAAACTGTTAAATCAATTAGAAGCTCTGGTCATGTAAATAAGAGGATATCTTCCCTTGACCTTTGAAATAATGCCAKACTTAAATGAGTAATACAGTTACATTCATGTAAAATGATGTCTTCAGTTTTGAGAAGACATGTTTTGCCTTTTGCATATGTTTTTACAAGGTCATATGATCTATAGTCATTATTTGGCAGRTTTATATTTTTTTCTCTCTTACTGTCACATTGTAGATTATTGTTGTGGATTGACCCTAGCTGGGTACCAGGTGCCTACTAAAGCCACCCTACCCTCCTCTCCACAACTGGACAGGGGAGAGACAGTACTGTGAAAGGCTCATGAGCTGAGCTTTGCTGCTAGTTTTTGGTGTTCAATAAATCATGCCTCCAGAGGTCATGCAACCATAAGTTATTGAAAGCAGTGAGGACAAAGATCAATTGTTGCTTTCAACAATTGTTAACAACAGGTAGTTTTAAAAGCAAAAACCATTMTTGCTGTTGATGTCACTGAAATCTGTCACTCTTAAGTAAAGAAGGAAGGAAAAAGGGAGGGCTAAGAGATGGGTTAGACTCACCCTCCGTAATGTTAAGTCCTAATTTTTTGTAGTGTAGTGCTGTTTTCTGCATTCTTCCTTCTCCCTTAGATTGATTCAGCGTAATAGACAAGCACAAAGTTATAAACATTTTCTCTTCTAATTCTGGTTGAGTCATCCACATTTCAGAGATTGTGTATGTCTTAAAAGAATTCTTCATATTTAACATTTGTAACATTTAAACATGAAATACATCTGAAAAAGGTGCTTAAATACAGTCCCCCTTCTGTGATGTTTTCTTATCCATCTTTTTTGTCTACTTGTAAGACTGAAGATTGTATTTGCATCAGGAGAACATTATTTATGGGAAAAAAATGCTTATTTTATGTTCCATTTCTTTGTACTTATTCTCATACAAGATTTTTATGAAAATTACATCAATTTTGGTAGACTACAGCTAACTGCAGTTAACAGGAAACTACAGTAAAAAATAAAAAGCCAGTAATTTTCAAATATGGGCTGTTAGTTCTTATTGACTGAATAATGTTTGTATTCCATTTGTTAGCATCTGTYGTGCTTTTACCTAATCTCCTATTTATCACTTTCAGAAGAAAAAAAAAAATAAATAATTTTGTTCAGAAGAGCTTCAGATAAAGACGTCTGCCTTCAAACAAAAGGACACCAGCCAATTTTGTCAAACGCCAACCTTTTTGTTGCTTCTAGTGTTGGGGTATTTTTTATATTTTCTCWCTCTTTTTTTTTTTAATGTGATTGAGTTTTTTTTAAGTTTTTATTTCACTTCCTTTTGAATGCAATTTGACCTTTTGAATGCAATTTGACCGTTTCATATTTCTTATGTAGTATTTTAACACTATTGCAAAATATACATGGCTCCCAGAATTATGAACTTAATTTTTTCCTCAAGGAGTAAAGAAGAGAAAGTACAAGGTACTCTAAGAGACATTGGTCTTACCTAACTTTATCTAGAAACTTAACATTTAATTTAAGAAGATATTTATCTTGAAATAAAGATTTTTTTTCTTCATTTTCTGGAGAGTGAGCATACCTTGATGAAGTAAAATGTAGATCTGTGCATAARTAGATTTTTGTAGTAAGCTTGCATCTTAGCTTTTGCCCTCATTTCAGCCTCTCTGTAAAATACATACATTGATAAAATTGTTGTGGAAAGATATCACTGTGGGCAGAAGCTGTGGGAGGGTTTAAAACAATTGCTGTTTTCCTAAACTGAATAACATTTGAATCAATAATACATCAGGTTGATAAGTCAATTGGCCAAATTAGCACCAGTTTCAAAGACAGACCTGGCTGTACAAGGAGGTCAACAAAAGACAGTGTGTGCGCCAAAAAAGTGTGGGCATATTTACAAATGAAGTTAAAATTTTAACAGTGTCATAAAAGATAGCATGGGTCCACTTACAGAAAATAATACTGAAGATTACAATAAATGGGTTTGTTAAATCATAAGCTTTGGAGAAGAGTTAATGTTGTGAAAGTGATTTTAATACCACAGTTTAATTACTTGCCACAGATGCTACCAATGAATGTTCCAATTCCATTACTTAGTTTATTCGAGAGGAAGGGGGAAAAAGTCAGTTTCTTTATTTCTGTATCAAATGTACAGCCTCAGAGAACGTGTGTGTACATGGTTGATTGTTTCTCTAATATATTCTTTAGTGTAATCTAGTGAGAAGTTAAGGAAAACAAACTTCAGCTATGCTATACTCTTTTTTTTGGTTTGGTTTTTGTACCCTGATGTGGGGGAGGAATAGGGAGGACTTGATTATAACTGAAGGATAGAAAGCCAGTTTAAAATTTCTTCTGAATATGAAATAATTTTTAATGTGTTGGGGAAATGGAATTACAAATCAATTAAATACTGAACACATTTCCTCTGCCAGTACTATGATCATCAAAAATGCAAGCTTAGGAGATGTCAGAATTCAGATTTCAGGCAGAAAATATAATTAGATTTTTCTTCCAAAACTGCAGTCTGAAACTAATCACTCTTACTGCTACGTGACTGATCTCTTTGCAATATATTACCACCTGCATGCGCACAGAGATCACAGACTTGCAGTCAGACTAATGAAAGTATGTGGTGTCTAAGCAGTAACTCCTAATGTAGATTATTCATAATAGAAATTATTAGCTGTATGTTTCAAGGAAGAGCTGGTCTAGAGTTTCTTAAAGATCTTWAAGTCTGCTGCATCTTATTGCTGAGGGGAAAATAATCTTTGTCTGAGAATACAGAAATCTGAGGGATTTAGTGTAGTCTTTCTTCYTGAGTTGGTTGAGCAGCTGGCTTGACTAACACATCATGAATAATTTAGTCCATAAGCAACACAAATACTGAATTTCATATACTGAATATTTGTCTTACTACAGAAAAATGTCTGGAAATCTCTGAGCTAAAAAAAACTTTACTGAAATCATTAATTAAACATGAATAAGAAAAAAAGAATTTAAAACAGATCCAGAATGTTCAATGAGCTGAAAGAAGATGGTAGAAAAGAAAATGAGACATGCTAAATTTGAGGTATTATTAATTGCAGATATTTTTCATTATTTTATTTCTAAGAAAAAACATTGGAATGGTTGYTTTAAAAGTTAGCAAAACCTCAAAATGATAAATTAGAAATAAGATTCTCTTAAAAAGTTRATGTAAGGCTCCTGATTACAAGTCAAGTGAGTAAAGCAGATGATTATGCTCAATACCTTCAATTCCTAGCAAAAACAAAAAGGTCTTTTAGTGGTATTGCTAAGGTTCATATGGGTAAAATGGGATTTAGAAATGGAGCTGAAACTTCTGCTACAAACAGGATCAGTTTGAGACCTTGTATTCTCTATGTTTAGAAGTCCCAAAAACGGTTAACAACTTTTGTGTTTTTTTCACTGTTTAAAAACTAAAGGGGACACTGAGGGAATATTTAGGTGTTTTCATTTACTTTAGATAAAATCTACTTGCAAATCAGGATCTGTATAATAAATGACACTATTGATAGTACGTCAGAGTGCAAAAATTGGCAGAAAATAATTTTATGACTGCAGTATATTTTATTTTCAAGATATAGTAATTTAAAGGAAGAGTTAGGTGAGAAATATATTTGCAGTAAATTCACAATTGTACAATTCTTGACATTCTGGTATGCAAAATCAAGGGGTTTTTTGCATACAAAACTGTCCCAATTTTTAAATTAATGCATAATTTCTGATGTCTTTTTATGAGGACTATTCAAAATTTTAAGCTGAACTTTTAAAGGTTTTTAAATTTATTCTTGTTCTCTGATTATAATTCTTAAACATTGTAATAATGTATGCTTAATCAATAGTCCAAAATACTTTCTCACATAAACAGTGAAAACATGCTGCTCTCCTCATTCCTGTTCTCAGGATTTTTTTCATGGATACTTAATTTCATATGTATAAAAATAAAATTTTTTGTATATTTTTCCTTATTTGAAAGTATTTCTGATGACTGAAATAACTTGCTGATTTTACTTTTCTTTACTTTCTTTTACTTTATTTTTCTGAATAGCTAATAATACTACTACTGGAAACCACTTAAATTTCTAATGTAAGCATGTGAATGAATACCTTGCATTGTCAAGAAAGCCAGAATGCTCTATTATTAAAATCTGTTCAAGAATAAATATTAAGCAGGATATTTATTTAATATTGAAATAGCAAAAATTAAAGTGATACTGAAAGAAGCAAACCATACCTTAATTCTATTTCCCAGTACCTTTCTGTGATTAATTTCATAATTATCTTTCATTTTTTCCTTGAGCAAAGGAAGAAAGTTAATTTAGAACTAATCCATAATAGTTGAATAATTTTGGATTCTGTTATAATTTTATCCACTTTTACAAGCATGTAAGCACCTTCACACAAAAAGTAAGTGGTTTGGATGCAATATGCAGTATGGATGTTTAAGACTGGAAAAGCTGGTGCTGTGGTTTAACCCCAGCCAGCAACTCAGCCTCGCACTTCTGTTTGCTCATCCCCCACCCCTGGTGAGATGAGGGAGAGGATCAGAAGAGTAAAAGTGAGGAAACTCATGGATTGAGATAAAGACAGCTTAATAGGTGAAGCAAAAGCCATGTGCATAAGCAGTGCAAGGAATCGAACACTAAGCAGGTGTTCAGCCATCTACAGGAAAGCAGGGCTCCATCACGTGTAACAATGGTTTGGAAAGACAGACACCATCACTCCCAATGTCCCACCATTCTTCCTTCTTCCCCCAGCTTTTTATGCGGAGCATGAAACACCATATGGTCTGGAACATGGGAGTCAGCTGTCCCAGCTGTGTCCCCTCCCAATTTCTTGTCCGCCCCCAGAGTCCTCACTGGTGGCATAGGGTGAGAGGCAGAAAAAGCCTTGATTCTGTGTAAGCCCTGCTCAATAATAGCTAAAACATCCCTGTGTTATCAACACTATTTTCAGCACAAATCCAAAACACAGCGCCATACCAGCTGTGAAGGAATAGAACTCTATCCCAGCCAAGATGAGCAAACTGGTAAGAAAATGCACTGTAAATATTCAACTGAAATGAAAGAAACAAGGAAACCTGTTCCAGTGTCTCACAATGAAACAAACAAACAAAAAAATTACTTAACTCACTATTATGTTTGTCCTCTAAGTTCAAAGGTTTTTAACTAAGAAGTTTAAATACATTAAACAATAGTATTTATAACAAGAGAGGTGTTATCTGACAGAAGTAGCTAAGAGTTTATTCCTTTTGTTATAAAAGTAGTAGCACTTCTCAGGGGACTTTATTTCTTTCATATTTGCAGTGAAACATAAATAGCCYGACTGATATTTCTTAAAATGGGTATATTTATATATAGTTTTAATCAGAATAGCAATTAAGTTGAAATCTGCTGTTATGATAGTAATACAGGCATTTCCTGCAATTGTCTTACAGCCAGAAAATACAAAATGTCAAACAATTTATTCCTTTCACTACATTAATCAACAGAAATACTTACATCCATATGGCAATATTATGATGCAGGAATAATGGCCCCTACCATCTTTAGACAGATAAAAATTTCTTCTAGTTGGATCTTTGTCCATAGAAACAGTGTTTCCTAACATCTAGAGCAGCATTAGCACGGTAAGACTTTGAAAGTATAGTGAGAACTATTTTTGTAGAAAGTTTCAAAGCAGTATTTTTATTCTTTCCAGAAACTCAGATAAACCCTTTATTTGCTTTTCATTTTAATCTGTACAAAGAACAATCATGACCTTACATTTCAGAAGTTTCTATTCTTTCCTGGTAGCTGCATTACTGTGATCATCAACAATAACCAGCTGTAAAAAAGACATACATAGAAGAAGACTCATAAAAGGACAGTGATGGCTAATCAAACATCTCTCTTGAAAAACATTCAAAATGCAAACTTTAGGTCGTTAATTCTTCAGATATTTGTTTCATATGGTAATGTGATTCCCTGACTCAAGGTTGTCAAGTGACTTCAGATATATTTTGGATCAAGGAAGAGACTTGTGGGCTTTGTTAAATGAAACGTGCCACGAAAATTCACATTTCATTAATTCACAATTCATTTAAAGGACTTTTAACTTTTGGTTCTTCTGTTGCAATTATTAATACTACTAAGATAATTCTAATCCTCTGTTCCACATGACATTGGCATGTAAGTTTCTAAGGGCACAGAACCCTTTAGGGCTTTTCAGAGGGAGAATGCATCTAGATACTGGGATAATTTTTAGAGAACTTGAAGTTGCTTTCTGTCTGTGAAAAAATTAATGTGCTTGGGTATGAAATTCAATACTAATCAGTGTACAGAATAATTACATGTTGTTAAGGACTACTCAAGATTCTAAATCATAATAAACACACATGGGCAGATAGAGACCACATAATGCATTTTTTGGAATGATGCTGTCCCTCTTTTGGAAGCATCTATCTACTGGATTACAGATTAAAACTTTTCCATGAGCTTAGTGTTTAATTTTGGCATGCAGGGAGTACTTTCTCATTTTGTTCACTTTTATAGCCCTGATATCTGTCCTGAAGGAAATACCCATGTTTTTTTCTTTTTAGTGGTAGGAATCCAATGGTGTTTCATCATCTTCCCTTTTTGGATAATTACTGTGTCTGAGGCACATATCAAGGTGCAATCTGAGGTTAGTTCATCCTGACTGAGTGAATATTGTCACACCTTGCACTTTTCACAAGGTAGAAAGCTCTATCTAAATAACCAGGGGCTGCTCTGTACCTCTTCAGATGAATGAGGTCACTATGAAAGCTTCGGTGAAGCAGCTCTTTGCCTCTTCCATTGCCTTGTAGTCTCTTCCAAGAGTGGAGTAAAGGAAAGGAGTGGTTATTTTCTTTCCAGGTAGGTGGTATCCCCTTTTTCCCTAGTAGTGGCTGAATTTCATCGTAGATGACACATGTTCAGCAGGATAGAAAGTGACTGGTTCCATGTCTCAGATGATCGTTTATGTAGTGTGTGTGTGATTTTGCTTTATGTCATTCAAATCAARTATTCAGATCCCCACGATCATAGCTGCAAATCACTGAGATAACAGAGGGGCTGGGGGAGATCTGTCAGGAAGCAGCAAATGCAGAGCTGCTCCTCAAGGAAGGAAGGAGGGAGCTGAGGGTAACAGCAAGACAGGCAGCAATCAGTGCAGTCCCATGGTGCACCCGCTGTCAGTCACTGAACTGGTACCAAACTACTCCTTTTGTGCTGATTAGACTTGACTTTCCTTTTGGCAGTGCTTGACTACTTTACACTCCAGAACTCAAATTGAATGTGCTTCACAGAGTTGAAACATGCCTGCCCTCTGTGGCATGGTGCTGAAAGTCATTTGGAAGTACACCTAACAAAGGACTTTTAGGGGGTTTTAACTGGGAAAAATGAGAAACATGGTGACACGAAGTTACAAAATATTCTCGAGTTATTTCTAGTTCGAGAAGTTCTAGCAATGGTAGCTGACTATGCTGGCGTAGCTCTGATATCTTAGTCTTTTGAGAAGCTACAGCTCCGTGAATTTCCATGTTACAAAGCCCAGCAATATTTATTTAATGTTAGATATAATTCTCTCTTAATGAAGTATGTCATAGACATGGAAGAGAAAGCTGAACATAATATGGTTTCCAGGGAAACATCCTTAGTAACTGAATTTCCTGGTCAAGTGCATCCTGATTTAATAAAGATATATTGATTGTTTTGACATAATCAGGAAAGACAACTATGGGGTAGAAAAAGTTTGAAGCAGATTATTGAAATTTAGACAACATGAAGCAGCTTTAGATAACTTCTGGTTTCTAAATAGTACCTTCAGTTTAATTTTTTTCCCCCTTATTCACAAGTCTTAGCCTTAAGTAGATTCAGAAATACAGTGTTTATCACAAGTTAGCCCGTGTTATGAAAAAAGTGAATAGAAGAGAGGAGTGAATAATWTTTTTTTTTTTAGGGAAATGAACAAATGTTCCTGTCCACTTTAAAATTTTTATTTATATTTTTTCCATTTTTTTTTCCATTTTCTATTAATTTTTTAAGGGAACTTCTAACTTGAAAGAAAAAGAGATTCAGCTTTTATTTGTGGTTGATGAATTAAGTCTCAGAATTTTGTGACAGAACCGTGTTCATGGATTATTTCTTCTTTATTTGAAACACCTGGCAACTCAGTTGAAGGATTTCAAAGATGAATATTTGCTTTAAGAGCCTAAGCACCTCTGGGTAAAGGAGTCAGTCCAAAAAACAGTCTAAAAAGGAGTCACCTGTGTTATTGTTGGACTTTGATCCTTACTGGTATAATAAGCTTGCCATAAAAACCTTTGTCATCAATCATTAATTCTGTTAAGCGTTAGAAAGTCCATGTAACTTAATATTACCTCAAATTTGTGTACAGAGAACTGGTAATTTGATTTCTTAGCTCTCTTGTGCCTGTGTTCTGTTTAGTTAATGTTGAGAGAGTACTCTGGTTCAGTAGTCCTAAATGTGTGTTAAATCATTTTGCAAGAGAAAGCATCATCCTGCCTAAAATCGGGACGTGATTTGTCTTCAGATCTTTGATTTTCTAGTCTACTGAGCAGTGTGCTGAATGCTTTAAAGGGAAAAAAAAATCACAAAAAGAATACATGAAAAATCTTAACKTTATGAAATAAAAATTAACCTAGTGTTATAAAATATGCCTAGCACCCCTGTTTATAAGCATACTTTTAATATTATTATTTAGTAATATTAATTGAATAATAACCAGAACAGGCACACAAAAATACACAGAAACCTTTATCACAGAATCACAGAATCATAGAATCATAGAATGGTTTGGGTCGTAAGGAACCCTGAGGATCATCTCATTCCAACCCCCCTACCATAGGCAGGTGCACCTACCACCAAATCAGGTGGCTCAAAGACCCATTCAGCCTGGCCTTGAACACCTCCAGGGGTGGGGCATCCACAATTTCTCTGGACAACCTGTTCCAGTGCCTCACCACCCTCACAGTAAAACATTTTCCTCCTAATATCTAATATAAACCTACTCTCTTTCAATTTGAAACCATTCTCCCTAGTCTTGTCACTACATGCTCTTGTAAATAGTCTTGCCCTATCGTTCCTGTAAATTCCCTTCAGGTATTTGAAGGCTGCAGTTAGGTCACTCCAAAGCCTTCTCTTTTCTAGGCTGAACAATCCCAGGTCTCTCAGCCTTTCTTCATAGGAGAGCTGTTCCATCCGTCCAATCTTGGTGACCCTCCTCTGGATTTGCTCCAACAGGTCCATGTCCTAATATCTAATATAAACCTACTCTCTTTCAATTTGAAACCATTCTCCCTAGTCTTGTCACTACATGCTCTTGTAAATAGTCTTGCCCTATCGTTCCTGTAAATTCCCTTCAGGTATTTGAAGGCTGCAGTTAGGTCACTCCAAAGCCTTCTCTTTTCTAGGCTGAACAATCCCAGGTCTCTCAGCCTTTCTTCATAGGAGAGCTGTTCCATCCATCCAATCTTGGTGACCCTCCTCTGGATTTGCTCCAACAGGTCCATGTCCTTCCTGTGCTGGGGACCCCAGAGCTGGATGCAGCACTGCAGGTGGGGTCTCACCAGAGCAGAGCAGAGGGGCAGAATCCCCTCATTGGCCCTGCTGCCCACACTGCTTTTGACAGAGCCCAGGACAAATTTGTCTTTCTGGACTGTGAGTGCACATTGCTGGGTCATGTCCAGCCTCTGACCCACCAGCAGCACCAGGTCCTTCTTAGCAGGGCTGCTCTCRATCTGCTCATTCCCCAGCCTGTTCTGATACCGGGGGCTGCCTTTCTTTGAACCATAGACTCATTTCATGACTGATGCCTAAAATCAGAAGCAGACTACAACTGTCTACATGTGCCAGGTGTTAATATTTTAGATGTCACAGAAAACGTGTTATCTGCCAAAGGCTGATAGATTGACAGAGGACATTCTAGCATTATTCTGCAGCCATTGAAGCCCAGATGAAATAGCTGAGAGTTCTTAAAAGGAATCTATCTTCCTGTCTTTAGGGAACTGCAAAACAATTTGTWTATGTTTGCATATATCTGTCTCTGGGAAGATGCATCCTCAGACTCTGGGAATGAAATTCTCCTGCTTCCTGGCCTTTAGCTGCTTCTCTGAATATTATTTGGTCTCCTAGACAGATGTTCTACGATATCTAGAAATTTACCACACTGTACAGATATGCTGTTATATGCAATTAAATTTTGCTCTAATTTGGATGACTTACGTTATCTGAGATACCTACACGGATCTAGCAGATATGGCACAAAATCTGCATGAGCAGTGCACTCTTCTGGCCTGACATCAGTCAGATCACAGAATCAAAGAATCATTCAGGTGGGAGTAGACCTCAGGAGTTCTGCAGTCCAACTCCTGCTCAGAGCTAGGTCAGCTGTGAGGTTAACCCAAGGCTGCGCAATTCAATGGGATCTTGAAAACTTACACCGTGATTTACGACATCTCAAAAGCTGGTAGATATGTATATACAGGTAAGTGAATCAAACACTTAACATTAACAACTCCTTCTTCTTTGGAAACGTAATAGAATATTCTTTCACCTGTATGTAGTGAACACGGTTGGTTTTGAGGTGGGGCATTGTTTTGGTTTGGTTTTAAAAATAAGGGATGTTCCTGCGAAGAGACGCCTTCTGGGTACTTTCAGTGTTACGCTGGAAACCATGAAAAATAAGTCAGCCGACAAGAGAACATGTAGTTTTCTTCAAAGCCTTCAGTAAAAGATTAGTAAGATTGTAGTCTTAAGGGCTGGTGAAACACTGGCCTTAAAATCCTTTAAAAATCAATTAACTATTTACTTTTTATCTGTATTCCAAGAAAAAATATCCCTGCATAACTGTGTATTCTAGCATGAAGAAATATACTTGTGACATCCATTTGTGTCTGTCTCTCATTGCATGGTATTGCTTTTCTAKGAATTTCTAGGATTTTTTATTCATTTAATTTCATTCACAGATATTGGCTGACCTGGAAAATCATGCACTTTTTAAGGATGACCTAGAATGCCAGAAGCTTATTCTGGAAGCCATGAAATACCATCTTTTACCAGAAAGAAGAACTCTCATGCAAAGTCCAAGAACTAAGCCTAGAAAATCTACAGTTGGAACACTTTATGCTGTTGGAGGAATGGATAACAACAAAGGTACTATAGGATGTTTTTTGCTTTATGAATTATACTTCACGTTTTCTTTGTCAGAAAATGGTGAAATAACTTTCTGTTCCAATATTRGTGAGGAGGTGTCTAAATCAATCAAGAAATGCTGTCAAGACTTCTGGTCCAATGAAAATCTATAGCTATTTAAGGAAAAGCATAATACAGTTAGAGAAAAGAAACTGAGTTTTGAGTTCATAATTTCTTCAAAATTATTATAATTTTCAGAAAAAAATTAGCAAAAAAAATAGAATGGTAGTAATATACCTGAGTTACAGATTTCTAGAAATTATTTTTCCTTTATAAGTCAAATACTTCTCTCAATTTCTTTAACCTATGAAAAAAGGCAGTCTGATATGCAGTGCATTACATCTTTAAGTAATTGTCTAAAATATTATGGATGATTCATGGGTCTTCCAATGCAGAAATTTGTWAGTCTTCTAGAGAAAAAAGATAACTAGCTTCAAATAGATTGCTAGTTTGTCATAAAGGAAGGTGAAATTACCCCCATTTTTCTGTGAAGAAAAGTAGGAAGAAGTGGAAATTTTATTAAAGCATTTTGTTGTTATTTGTTGGGAATAAGAGTTATGATGATAGGTTGTGCTTTCATTTCTGGTAAKTTTAATCTGCTAATTTCTTGAATGGAATGAACCAAAATATTTGAACTGAAAGCTAGCTATATTATAAGCTTATATACTCAAAAAGGCTTTATTTTTTTTGTGATATTCATCAGTAATTGCACAGCATTTAAATTTTCATGTCCGTATTTAGACTGAAGACCAAGCCTTCAGAAACACTTGTTCTAATACAAAATAAACTGTACTTGAAAAAAGTATTGTATAAAATTATGTCTTCAGTATTTCACAACTGTGTCTAGGTGTTATTGCAGTTGTTTCACTAAATAGCTGTGGCAATATTGTTTGCAAAATGACATGGCATGTTTTTCTCACCAAGTTTCACCAGTGAGAAGAATGTATGACATCTGTGCCCATGTGAAAAATAAATGGGTGGCATCAAGAGAAGTATGACAAGCAAGTCGAGGCAGCTTCATGGTAATGGCATGAAAATGAGTCCGGAGGGGTTTAGATTGGATATCAGGAAAAGGTTTTTCACCCAGAGAGTGGTTGGGCACTGGAAGAGGCTCCCCAGGGAAGTGGTCACAGCCCAAAATCTGAGTTCAAGAAGCATTTGGACAATGCTCTCAGGCACATGGTGTGACTCAGGGATGTCCTGTGCAGGGCCAGGAATCGGACTCAATGATCCTTGTGGGTCCCTTCCAACTCAGCATATTCTGTGACTCTGCGATTCTGCCCTTCTGCCTCGCTTTATTGAGGCCCCACATGGAGTATTGCATCCACCTCTGGGATCCCATAATGACATGGAACTTCTCGAGCGAGTCCAGAGGAGGGCCACGAAGTTGATCAGAAGGATGGAGCACCTCTCCTATGAAGGCAGGATGAGAGAGCTGGGACTGTTCAGCATAGAGAAAAAAAGGCTCCAGGGAGACCTTATAATAAGTCACCTTCCAGTACCTAAAGGGGCCTACAAGAAAGTTGGAGACAGAGTTTTTACAAGGACATGTAGTCATAGAACAAGGRGCAATGACTTTAAACTGAGATTGTGGGTTTAGGTTAGGTACTAGGAAGGAATTAGTTACTGGGGGTGGTGGTGAGACACTGGCACATGCTGCCCAGAGAAGTTGTTGCATGCCTGGAAGTGTTCAAGGCTAGGGTGGATGAGGCTTTGAGCAATGTGGTCTAGTGAAACATGTCCCATACCATGGCACAGGGATTGGAAAGAAGATCTTTAGAGTTTGAAGGTCTCTTCAAACCCAAACTGTTCAATGATTCTATGACAATAAGAAATCGTTCATCAAAGAACCAATACATACATACATATATATATTCTTAAAGTAGCTGCAGATTATTTTTGTCCTTTGAACATTTATAAACAATTGCATAGCTAAATGTTAGGCAGGGATGTGCACAGAACATTGTCTTTGGATAATAAAATACAAATTTCCTCTTACTTAGGACAAATTACAATRCACAAGCATTCAGGTAGGAAATTACAATAAACCCAATTTGGGTGCAGCTGTATTTGTTCTCATTTTCTATTAATATCTATTCCTCAATAAAAATACAGAAATATTTAGGAAGACAGCATGAAGCATAGCACCATTACCACATCAACACACAGCCTATTTTGCAGATTCAGGTCAGGCAGAAGCAGTTCATTTCTGTAGCAGCAGGAGAAAGCACAGAGCAACAGAGGTTCAGCCCTCGGTTGATGCAGTTTCTGACTGAAAACTACTAGGACTTTTATGCATTTACAGAAGATAAAAACTGCTTTGAGAAGAGGCCTGGTATGGCAGAGGAGCATCTGCATAACAGGAGCCCGTGTTACAGCTGATGCAATGTGTATTCCCAGTCACCCAGGCTCTGCAGCTGTGCCGTCTCAGCTTGCATCTGTTCCATTCATCCCTCTTGTGATCCTGCTGTGTTCTTGACTAGCTTTTATGCCCAGTGAGTCTTGTTTCCACATGTCTGTTCAGGAGACCTGAGTGCCTGTTTTGAAGAGTCACTGAGTTCATAAAGCAAGCCTGAATATTTGGGCTGGGAGATGATACTGATACTGTATTATCTCTTCTCAATAATTAATAATTTATTTTTTCCCCCACAACTTTCTTCACTGAAAGGCTGATACGGATGGTTGCAATTCACAATGATGTATTTTTAATGCTTCCTGATGTTTGCTACCAAATGTGAAACTGTTGCAAATAATTGGATGAGCTAGACAAATTAGCAATTTATTAACTAGCACATAAAATAGTGGCTAAGTGCAAATATTATGAAAACATTTGAAGGTTATGTGGCTTGTCATATTAAAAGTAGCCTAGCATGCTAAGTTTGTTTTGAAATCTCTTCTATAATTATCTTCCTTTCCATAAAAACTAAGTGATAATTAAACTCCAGCAAACAGCAACTGGAATTCTGCCTGATGTGAAAAATTAATGCAGCATAGTACTAAATGGATAGAGAGGAAAGTATCAAAGTTAGATAAATTTGTAGTTTTAATTTCCTGGATGAACTAAAAAAATTTAAATCTGCTTCCACACACCTTTGCTTATTTTTTAATTGAATTTCAAAGCTGCATGTAGGAAACACRTTTTCTCTATATGTCTGCATTATTGGATTGGGATGCATTAATAGATTGGGGGTATGTGCTTCTGACAATGTTCCATTCACTTTACCCATTAATATTATCACACTGATTTCTCTAATTTGGATTAGCAGGATTTAATCATCGAATGGTATACAAAAGTCCACATATAAAGAAGGATGACAGACTGAAATAAATGAGTAATTGCAAGAAGTGGGCATACAACAATTTTTAGGAGTGATTAAGCACTGWCTTCCTGCAGCCATCCTGGAATCCCAAACACAGAGCAGAAGCCAAGTGGTAGAACATGATGTATATGGTCTATGTTAGATGCTGCTATGGAAAATTATGAGCAGGAAAATATGCAGCAAGCAGAGATTGGTGTCAATAATCAAGCACTGTTGTAGTGATGCCAGAATGCTGATTAATTTCTCATTAGGTTTCCTAGCCTTTCTCACTAGGTAGCAGTTAGAATGAAAAGGGACAAGGGGAACTTGCAGAAAAAGAAAACAAAACTGTTATGGTAACCATGATCTAAAACCACTGGTATATATTACTTTTGGAATAGTCCTAGACTAGCTCATCAAAGTCCTAGATTAGTTACCTGTTTACTGAATCCAAGTCTTGAAGTAAATACAAGGGAAAAAGAAAGGAAAAGTTGCATGAGCAAGAAACTCTTCCATAAAAATGTGGCAGGTCATTTAATAAGAAGATTGAATAGTCAGTTTACTGAAACACTGATATTAAATGCATGCTTTTCATTAATCTTGTGACTAGATGTAAAACCTGCTGCAAAAAGTGCCCTGATGGTAAACAGGTGAGGTTCGTCACTGGTCTGTATCAAGCAATATTAAAAGTCCTTTCATTATTATTATTCGTTATTATCTAAAATACCTTCTAGAAAGATCTTTGCTATTGCCACAGATATATTAAAAAATTAACCTTTTGAAATATGAAATTGAGGTCTCCAGTTATTCTTTCTTATACACCCATGTTGCATATTTTTCCTTTTCTTGAATGTATTTTTAATCATTGCAATAATCGTTTTTGCTTCACAAATACGATTTATCAAATGTGGTATAATATATATATATATACGCATATATAATTATTTCACAGGAATGTCATCTAACATAGCTACATGAAGTTACTCTTGTTCCAGTGAATTTTGGAGATGTACTTGTTTTTCTGGGCTTTTTTAGTATTGTTTTTTGTTTTTTGTTTTGTTTCATTTTGTTTCTAGCAAGACATTTCTCAAAGCAGATTTCATTTAAACTTTATTTATTTTAATTTTATATTTTCATTCTCATATAGGTGTATTTTTTTAAATACTGAAAGAAATATTCAAAAACATATTGTAAATACTGTGAAAAAAAAGAAGAAGGTAAAATCCATCAAGATCGTTATATGGCATTTTGCAAGTTGTAGAAATTGCTACAAACCACTTTGTCTTCATGTACATAAAACATTTGACAGCATTCATGATCTATCCATTTGATGCACAAAACTACCTTGAGTAAACATCTTATCTTCATCTTACTTGCATTTTCGTTAAAAATATACCATGTATGGTAACTGTGTTTAATTTTCCGAATGAGTGCTTAAAATCCTGTATTTGTATAATACACAAACAGCAAAATCTACTTAAAAAGATTGAGTATTTTCCTTCAAAAGAAAGAAAACTCCGAAGTTTTTATTACTGAATATTTCTCCCTGGCGTGCTTTTTGAAAACTTTTATATAAATGTGCATACTTTGTAAGAATACTTATGTGTGTGTATATATCAGCCCTGGTCTGACTCCAGGAGCAGCCCCTGTCAAGCAGGAACATAAACAAACATGCTGTGGCTAACCGTGGCATAAATAGATGTTTCCACAAAACAAAAGAACTGAGAAGTGAGAAATTGATGGTTCTTCTTGCAATCCTACTCTTTTTATTGATAACATCACCTATATACCATTATCACTCCTCTGTATGAGTTTCTTCTGCCTTTGGTGCTAATTTGTTTTCACCTGTCTTCTCCATGAGGACATTTGTTATCTTAAAGAATCATGTAGTCATAGCCTTAAAATACCTCAGGAGGACAATAAGCCAAAATAAATTGTGCCTCTGGCATTCCAAGCAGCTGTCTGTATACCACTTTTTATTTAGATGCCTACAGTTTTCCTCTGAAATCTTGTCTGCTCTATTTAAGTAGCAGTACTGTCTCAGCCAAACAACTCCAGTGTTTTCAAGTATCAGAAGTGAGTAATTTTATTGAGATAGATGTGAAGGAGCAGCTAAGGGTATTGGGGTTGTTTCAGCTGCAGAAAAGGAGGCTCTGGAGACATGTTATCACTYTGTACAACTACATGAAAAGAGGTTATAGCAAGGTGGGATTCTTTTCCCTCGTAATAAGCAATACAATGAGAGAAAATGACTGCAAATTTCACCAGGGAAGGCTTTGATTGGATATTAGGAAAATTTTTTCCACTGAAAGAGTTGTCAAGCATTGGAAGAGGCTGCCTAGTGAAGTGGTTGAATCTCCATCCCTGGAGGTATTTGAAAGATATGTAGATGTGGCACAGAGGAACATGGTTTAGTGGTTGACTCTGTAGTGCTGGGTTAAGGGTTAGACTCAGTCATAAAGGTCTTTTCTAACCAAAATGATTCTATGATTTTGTKTTTACTCAGTTCCATGTAATATATTTCGCTGTTCTTTCTTACTCTTTCTGGAATTCATTTTTTCAAAAAATGACACTTTTAAAGGTTTTTTTTAAACATAAAAATGTGTGCTGGCATAATCCAGTGTTTTCCCAGACATTCTCTAGGTAGCAATGGAAAACACTGGAAATGGAAAGCAATTTACCTTAAATCTAAAATGCACTAATAAACAAGTAATATTCCATTAGCTTTAGGTCAGCATTGTGCCAGTGACCAACTCTGTTTTCCTTTTTCAYGCTTTCTGGGAGACTCAACAGGAAAATAATAATGGAATCTATAAACAGGAACAAAAACACAGAGAAGTATACTCTTGTTGGAATAATCAAGATAGCATAGTAATGTCATCATGGTGGGTTTTCTTGAGAAAATTAGAATACTAGAGAAAGTGGCAGGCAGGCTATGCAGAATGAAAAATTAAAATTTTCAGTGTCTGTATTGCAAATATGCATTCAAACTTACTTTTCCTTTTAGGTTCCTTAAACAGAAAAGATGTAAGTTAGCTGTTTAAAAAAAAAAAAAAAAGAGAGATCCACTACTTTTTAAAACAGRAAACCAGACAATGGATTTTGGGAGAATTAATCTTTTGCAGAAWTGTATACTTTTTAAATAGCCCAAGAGTTTATTATGGAATATATGTTTGATAAACTACAAAGAGAAATACGTATATATATATATATAGAGAGAGAGATGATATTATATTCAGCTAGAAACAAAGCATTCTGGAGAGAGAAACCATAATCAATGAAATAACAGGAAGTAACCTCATGAAGTTCAACACGGGGAAGCACAGAGTCCTGTGCCTTGAAAGGAACAGCCCCTGGAACCACTATAATTTGAGGGCCACCCAGATGGACAGCAGCTTGGCAGAAAARTGCCTGGGGTCATTTTACCCCAAACATCTGCTTAAAAATTGTTCAGATATTTGGAAACAGCAAAATTGCACGTGCAGATTTGATCCCTGGTAACAGATCTAAGGAGCAGAGGAAGCTGTACAGAGCAGCCACCCTCTCCATCCACTGTCTGCTCCATGGCAGACCTTGCACAGGAATTTTAAGGCATGTGCTGCTATCGAAGAGGAAGATATGAGAGGATTATTTTTCCCTGTTTTCATTTGCTTTTGGTTTCTCTTGATGGCGCTGAGAAAGATTTGCCTCGATACTCACTGCAGCGGTGAGAGATGTTCCCAGTGGATTTCCCCCCTTGTAGAGGGTAGCATGAGAGGTCACTTTATGTACCTTGCTACTAAGACAATGCAGTGCATCTCTTTGAGGACTGGGGCTACATCAAGAATAAAGAAACAGTCTTTTCCTGGGCAGTTATCAGAAAAAAAGACGGTCAAAATACCACTATTTGAGGTTTAAATACCCCTCTATCCCTTCTCTTTTCAGTCATCAAATTGCTTACATATTCTTCACTCTGGTCAGATCTCACTGGAAATACTGGTCAGTCCTTAAACAGCATCTCAGAGAGGTGATGAAAGGACTGGAGCATCTCTCCTGTGAAGAAAGGCTGAGGGATTTGGGACTGTTCAGCTCAGAGAAGAGATGACCTCCAGAGGTCCCTTCCAACCTCAACTGTTCTGTGATTCTGTTAATGTAATTGTAGAGTAAAAGTAGAGCTTGGCTAATTACTTCACCAGAGGAATATGAAATACACTGGCTAATCACTAATGAGATAATTAAATGTATAAATCACACTAAAATTCTCTTCTCGTCCAGTTCTTATAAGTATTAACATGATTACTTCTTTCTTTCCACTCCTACGATTTTCAATATGTTCCAAAACATTCAGTCTCATAGGCTAATTAGCAGTTAAAGAACTTTGATTTAGCAGTGCATTTCAGAATAGAAAAAAAACCAAAAAACCCATATTTTAACACCATCTGGTACATTTTCAATACTTATTTTATATCACTAAATTTCTGGCTTTTTTTTTTTTTTATTCAGTGTAATTATCTTCTGGAACTGCTGATTCAGTAACAGTTTGAAATAAAAAAAAGATCCTGAAGTTATCTATTCTGAAGCCTCCATGGCTTCAAATGTAAGAGAAGAGCCAAAGTTATCACATACATGATAAATTTTATCATCCCACAAAATTCTTCCCTTGTCCATCTGTTGCCCTGGAATTCACACCTGTTGGTACAAACTAGGGAATTATGCAGACAGCACAAGAGGCTTCTGCATCATGGGTGTGTTAGGGGGATTATTATCCTGAGAACAACCCTCTGTTCCTCTTCATTACTTCCCTGCAACTTATTCTGTTGTCTGACGTTCCCAGTGCAGGTATCATATCACTTATTAAAATTCACGTAAAAAAAAAAAAAAGAAAACTTTGTACGTGGTCTAGAGAAGACACATGCCTGACAGATGGATAATTTAGAGAACTTCTATGCTATGAGAAACCTTATATTTTTCTATACATTAGTGAATTTCTGTTCCCTGATCATCAAAGTTTCATTAATGGTTGTCACCTACAAGTATTGTCTTTTGAGTAAGCCACCACAAATTCTGAATCTTGTTCTGGAAACAGTTCAGTGCTGGAACCACCCTCAATAGCCAGTGTGGATACGACTTAAAAAATGGTGGCACCTCCCAGTGCAGTCCTTCAGCTCTCTCTTGCACCTTCAGCCACCTCACAAATCTCCTTGCCATGTTCTAGGAAATTCTCCAAAAGTCTCTATTTTCAAGCACAAGAACATCCAAGTAATCTTCAGTAGAGCTTTTATCTTATTTTTTACAGTCTGAACTGGAAAACCAAATAAAAACAATTATCTTTTTGACCTGCAGATGGCACCATATAGAGTCCAATGAGTGTTACCTGGGTCCTATCCATGAAGGTTAGGAATAGCACCCTTTGCAGCAGGTTTACTGTAGAGGGAAGTTTTAGAAGCAAAACAGAATCTCCCAGGAACTGAGCTAAGGGCTAAGCAGTGTGGATGAGCATCTCTACAGCTATAATGAGAAATAGTGAAAGAAGGCTGGGGGTAATGGGAAACTGGTACTGTTGCAGCACCAAACTGCTCTGTTCACATTGTTTCAGCCAAATTGCCATTGAAGTAGCTTATTGATTTTGTTATGGTATGTAATGAATTGCCAATCAGATGAACCATGTGTTTAGAATCAATATCAATCATGGAGTAGATAAACTACAATACTAGACACTTACAAAATATGAATTTACATCTTTAAATTTCTTTACATTCTTCTTGAGAAAATCCCTCAAAGTTCTAGTTGCAGACACACACATACACACACACACAAACACAGGTACATAGTTTGTGTAGGTCACCATCACCTGCTCCCCACTGGTGGGAGCTCCAGTGGGTGCAAACCCCTCCTTCAGAATATGTAGTTCCCCTAGCATTTGCTTTTGTCCACATATAGAACTTTTGTTTTCATTGTTAACACATTATTTGCACAATTTTCAGTGGGAACAGAACTGTTTTTAAAGAGGAGGCATGTATTTCGTTGTTGAGCAAAGGTAGACTATCATACTGCATGATAGAAATCATTAACAAAAGGAATTTTTGTAAGTTTTAGACTCCATAAAAATATAAAATAAACCATGATTGTTCTATGCAATAAAACATAATAATGTATTATAAAACAAAGTGCACAACATCAAAGACATTGCCTAATCTCACTGTTGAAAAGCTGTCAGTTCTGATACTCTCAAAAATATAAAGATTAGTGGAAAAGACTTGTATTGGTTTTAGAGAATTCTGCTCATATAGAACAATTGAATATTCCCAAAGGTTTCCTGATTTTTTTTTTTTTCATCTCACTATATGGCAAATCCTTCTGACATTTTAATACATTTTTTCACTAAAAAAAAGTACGATTCTTTTTGTGTATGTGGTATAGATTTTTGGCGTGCTTAAAGGAATTTCCAGGAGTCTTGTTACAGAGTAGTGAACTGCTACCCTATGCTACCATTTTCTGTATAGCTATTTCTTTACCAAAATATTCTCCTTGGTGTCTGCATCAGTAACCTCCTTAGGTTGCATTTGTTCCACTTGAGTCACCATCTTTTCAGTTTGAAATGTAGTGTTGCAGATCACTAGATCAAGGTCATCATTTTGCGCCTACTCACAGCAGCATCTCTAAATCTTGAACAAAATGATCAGAGTAAATGTCAGCAACAGCTTTAGTAATAGCAAAATCAGCAGAAAGTCTTATAGGAAAAAAAATGTAGAAATTTTCCGATGATAAATGTAGAACTCCTACTCTTCTTCATGGGTTTAAATACTGAATCATTCTACCAACAAGGGGAAAAAAAAGGTATTTTATGTGGAAATGTCTACATTGAATACAAAGATAATTTGGCAAGAGGGATATGTTTAGGATTTTCATCTGCTTCTGAATAAATTTTCACTTTGTTTATATGAAAAGTCCATTTATACCTAGCTAAAACAAATACATTGCATTCATAGTCTCAGACAATCTTTATTACTTCAGACAGCCTACATCAGCTCGATGAAAAAAGCTGAAAAATATCTTTGAAGGACAGGTTTCTAGGTATTTCTGCATTTGACTTAAAATATTGGGTTGCAAATAATGTTGCTATCCAAATGTTCTTTTTCATTCAATGACCTTGCTATATGATTAATATTCAGTCATCAACTATGCAAAAAATATGAGAATTACAATCAGGTTTCTACAAAAAACTTGATTTATAAGTCGTTAGCAAGGAAATGAAATATGCTTAATTTTAGAAAAAGTTTCAAAGTTTAATTGGAGATAACTAGAGGATCAATTGAAAGTTTTCACCAAAACAATTTCACAAATTCATGTGCTTAAAAATGACAACTAAACCAAAGAAAATAGAAATTTATATTGTGCAATGGTGTACTGCTCTGTAGATAAAGGTGAAATTGTGAGATCTAGTACTTTACTGTTTCATCAGAAACAGGGGTGGTAGGATCGTTTTCATCCCTGCTGCATACACAGAGGAGTTGTCAGCAGCAGTTGGACATTAATGTAAAATTACCCTGATCATCTATGGCATTTCATTTCTGAAGTTTTCTTTCTCTGTAGGTCTCTCATTACTTCATCGACCTTGATTAATCAGGGTTTATAATGCCCATATGCACAATACACAGAACTAATTTCATCCAATGCCCAGCTGGATCCTAAGTAGAATTTAAGTTAGAAAAAAAGAGTTGAAACGTATCCAGAACATTAAGACACATCTTTATATTCTTACCAGAAATTATTTGTGCTGCCACAGTTATGGTACAGTTTTTTAATTTACTACACACTTTTCTTTATCATGCAAATAGCTATTAAATGAATTCAGATTCACCTCACTATGTCTTTTTCATATACTGTGTCGTCAGTGCTACATCCTGAAATTAGTCTGTTTTACAGCTCTGTCCATCTGAAAAAGCAGTTTGTGCATGCCTGTGTGTATAGAGGAATTGCCTGGGTGTGTAATACTTTTATTGTAAAATCTTCAATATTCTCTGTATTTGTTTTTCTTTCATTTCTACAGTTTCATACCCAGTATCATAAAGGCAGTCTAATAAATAAATTATTTCCTTTTACCATTAGACCACTCAAAACCCAGTAGTGATAGGCATGTGAAGGAAACAACAATAGAATGCATTTTAAAATGTAATTTCTTGTATTTTTTAGTATAGTTAGTATTTTTATTTGGGTCTATGTGTGTGTTACTCATTCTGTGGTATTCCATCTGTTTTGTTTTGTAGGAAAATATGTCTGTGCATAATCAGCAGATATGCTGCAGCTCAAAATGAATAATGATTTTTTTCCTTTATTTATTTTATTCATATCTTCACGTTAAGCCTGTATCGCCAATTTCAATAAAAAAATATACCAGTCACTTTCCAATTACTTCCTTCCATCCTCATGTTCTTCGGGAATTGGATTTTCTGGTTTTCTGAAACATGTAATCAGAATTACTTTGGTTTGTTCATGGGGATTAGAAAAAAGTCCTTGTCTACAGATTTCTGACATTGCTGAGACATCCTTTCACAGCCTGTACAGACTGGGGTAGGCAACATCAACCAACATAGCTCATTTCTTTGAGTTTGCACAGTTTGGAAGTTGCTCCAGTCAGGAGTTGGCTCTGCTGACTGCCATCTACTGGTAATGGCAGAGAGGAGAGGACTTTCTTAGCTGGCATGTGATGCTACCAATTTTTTCTTGTTGCTGGAACCAGCATCTGGGTGAGTGGCTGTTCCTCCAGTGCACCACAGCATGGTGGTTTAAAAACCCTAGATACTGATCACACCTTAGAAGTGATGAAAGAGATTAGGGATAGGATTCTGTCTGTCTCTCTGCTAGTTGCACATGTCCAGGAGGTACTCTATAGTCGGTCCAGATTGGGCAGCAGAGAGTGGCTCCTCGTTCTGCAATGTAACTATTGATTATACATGCACTGTGCTCAGCACTGGTGAGATCGCACCTCAAATTCTATGTCCAGTTCTGGGCAAGAAGGACATTGAACTCCTAGAGTGTGTCCAGAAAAGGGCAGAGAAGCTGATGAAAGGCCTGGAGTACAAGTTTTGTGAGGAGTGGCTGGGGGAGCTGAGGTTCTTTAGCCTGGAAAAAAGAAGGCTCAGGCAAGAGCTTATCACTCACTCTCTACTACTTCCTGAAAGGAGGTTGTAGCAAGGTGGGTGTCAGTGTCTTATCCCAAGTAACAAGTGATAGGGCAACAGGAAATGGCCTCAAATTGAACCAGAGGAGGTTTGTATTGGATATGAGGAAAAAAATACTTCACTGAAAGTGTTATCAGGCACTGGAATTGCCTAGGGAAGTGATGGAGTCCCCATCCCTGAAGGTATTTAAAAGATATGTAGATGTGACACTTGGGGTTTAGTGGAGGATTTGGCAGTGCTGGGTTAAAGGGTGAACAATTTTAAAGGTCTTTTCCAACCTAAATGATTCTACAATTCTGCAATTCTATGATCAACTTAGACTTCTGGTGAAGACAGAACTACTATCCAAAGTCATAAAATGTAATCTGCTGCTTAAAGTTAAAACAGAATTCCAAAATATTTCACCAAAACCTTGATGTTTATCTAAGCTCCAGTAGCCTTACCGTAAGTAATTTTTTTAAGGTCAACATAGATTTAGCAGAAAAGGCTGTGAGAGAATCTAAGAATGACATTGCTGTCCTTCTGAATTAAGAATCCTAAAAAACAGGAAAACAGATGTTTCGTAGTCTTTACTCAGTGACAGGAGATTTTAGCAAAAGTAGCTCGATAGTGTTGTCATCAAGACGAAGCAATGGCCTTGTTTATGATGTGTTTGATGCACCCCTGGATCCTTTAGAGCTTCTACTTTTATTCTGTTCCAGAGCAAATTTGTGATGTCAACATTTGGCAATATAATAATACTTTCATTCTGAGAGTATTATATGCAAATATATTCAAGCCATAAAATAGATGAAAAATCAATATTCTAATATGGTATTGATTTTATACACCCAGAGGAACTGACTCTTAAATAGCTAAAATAATTTGTCTAGTAAAATGCTACTTGTATCAAGATTTTGCCTCCTCTCCTAGGTGCAGAAAACACTTTTACTTTCAAGATCAAAACAGTTGAGCTTTGCCAGAAATACCCAGTTTTCTTCCTAGGAAAGGTAGAAGATTATTCTCTCTTGTAGTCTAAGCTGTGCAAGTATTTGACCATATGCATGGGAATGAAGAACAGTCTAAATATTATAAAAAGAAATTCTCAACAATCTGCAATTAAAGATGTCCTAAAATCTCTGCTGATAATACGTTTCAGTTGTTCCACCACCTTTTTGTTTAAAGATTTTTCTAGTTTGAATGTTATTATTCTAGCGTCATTGCAATCAAAATAATTACTGTAATTTAAGAGGTCTTCTTTACTTGTCTGAATTGCAGTCTAGAATGTATTATATTCATGTGCCTGATAATAATGATTTTATAGGACTGACACCTACTTCACTTTGTGTTGTTGATTTTTGTTATTATTCTTGTTGCTGTTTTTATTGTTATTATTATATCATCCTCATCATAATTACAAAGTAGCAAGGGACCTTATTGGATAAACAGAATTTAAGCAGTCCAGGAACTCCAGGATTAGATGCTCAGTATGTAATATAATATAATATAATGTAATATAATCTCAAACTTAGCCAATATTAGAAAATATGTAGCTGAGCATAATTGAAAGACTCTGCTTGTTACGYAAGTTCAATTTTCTGAAATCAGAATGACAAAGCTTTTAAACTGTACTCTTTACCATTGAAGTAAATAATTTTACAGAACTCATGTGCTACAGTTCTAGCTTTTAGCATGAATAGCTTCAACATGTAAAGCATTATAATTTTATTAATAGGCATCATTATAATATGCCCTGCAGAACCTCCAAAAAACTGTATCAAATAATCTGTATATTTTGTTCTTTCAAACCTAAGGATTAATGAATTTACAGCTGTCAGTTTTAAACTAGGGTCAAAAAGATAAATAAGTATGTGTCTCTAAATTGAATTCAAATATTGCTTCATATATCTTGTGGCTTCATAAAACTGGGGGGGGAATTTAATATATCCATTTGCAGTGTACATTCTTGCTCCTCTGCTACACTTAGATACAAATTGAATTTAAATTATGACTTTTTTAGTCCAATTAACAAAACTATTGCTTTCATGATGTTTGCACTTGGTTCCTTGCTCTTCTGTTCCACAGAATGAATGAATCCTAAAAGAATTATTTTCCATGGAATTATAACATTTTATTTTAATCCAAAGAATTTGTTCCAAAGAGTAAAGCTTCATAATTATCTTGATTTTTTTCTGTAGCATATTTAAGCTTTGGAAATGAAGCACCGTTATGTGTATGTTAAAATAAAGCACTGGTTACATTTCAGATGAATTATCAAGTCATTTTCTTAAGCATTTATTTAAATGCATCTGTAATTTTGATATTTGTAATTCTGCTTGTCTCATCAGGAGCTACAACTATTGAAAAGTATGATCTCAGAACAAACATATGGATTCAGGCTGGAGTAATGAATGGCAGGAGGCTTCAGTTTGGTGTTGCTGTCATCGATGACAAGCTGTTTGTCATTGGAGGCCGGGATGGTTTAAAGACATTAAACACTGTTGAATGTTACAATCCAAAGACCAAGGCTTGGACTGTGTTACCGCCTATGTCAACACATAGACATGGCTTAGGTAAGAAAAAAATTATTTTTAAAACATGCCACATGTTTTTATTATGTAATTTTCAATGGAAAACTCAGTACTTTTAAGCTATGGTAGCATTTTGACCAGTAGCAATAACTCGGTTTTCCAAGTTGTTACAAGGTATAGAAAATTAACTGTTCGTTATCTGTTGTGCTAAAACCACTTGGTGTGATAGAATTATTGCAACGTCATGGAAAATAGAAATAGAAGATGCTGTCATGATCTGCTCCAGAAGGCGAGGGTGACCCAGGTTCCTGTTAATAGAGCCCTTGGGGCTGTTAGACGACAATGAAAGATCGGTGTTTGTAAATATACACATGTAGGGTTTGTTTTAGAACAATTTGGTTGTAATGGGAAGCAAGTATGTACATTTTGGTTATTATTATCTGTAGTAATATAGCAATATAAAAATATAAAAATAACACTTAAGAAAATGTATGTGCAAAAGAAAGAAAGAGAAAGAAAGGTTAAGTGTAAGGTTAAGTTAAAGATATTACCACCTGTGGATCCAATGACGAGATTTGATTGTTGCAATTTAGATGTCTGTTGTTTGAAGTGATCACAGTCTTGCTCTGTCGGGAGTGGGGGAAGCCCACGAAACACAGAATTCAATGGAGGGGAGTTTTGCACTTGTCTTTTGCAACACTGTGGATCACATGTTGATCCATGCTGAAAGGAGACTGGGAGTGCTTTCAGGGGCAGGTCTTTAATGGTTTATGACATGACAGCTGCCTTTCACATCAGCATAGTTGAGCCATCAGAAGGGCCTATGTGTGAATGTCAATGTTCCATGTGGGTCTGACCTTCCAAGGGGGTAAAATGAGTGGAGAGTAGAAGGAGAGGTTTTACAACTGAACTAGTTTGTGTAAGGGAGGACACTGGCATGATAAAAAGAACTATACTGCCTCTACAAGGTCTGCTTCTTATTGGCCTCCAGTGGTGGGTGGTCACCCCCTCTGATTTATGCGGACCACAGGCTTCACCAGCACCCACCCAAAACTTCACCTTCTCCCCCTTGGGGGATGCAAACCCTGGCCTAGCAAAGCACCCTACCACTTCCGCAAATGGGCAAATGTTTGATCCATTGAGCATTAACATCTCAGTCTCTCACAGACACGTGTATGGATGAAAGTGCTAAAAGCAGGAGAATGGCGAGGAGGATGGCAGATTTGCTCAAGTGACCTTGCAGCTGGGAATGCCAAGGCCTGGAGAATAACAGTGTGGGAACCTCATATATATGTATCTATTATGCCTTCTGCTGTTTATCTCTGTTTTGAGAAGTAAAATTTCTGTGTAAAGATAACATAGGTGTTTGGAGAGACTTGGTAAACTACACGTGCATGGGTCCTGAATAACAGCAAACAGCAGCCTGGCCACTTGCTAGGATTGGACTAAGTTGCCATGTTCCTGCTTGTGTGTCTCTGCCTGGATATTGCTCTGGTTAGGAAGGTAATAGGAAATAATTTTACTCTCTGCATTTCAGCAGTGGTTTTGTGGTTATTCCAGCTGCCTGCCCATGTTGACTCACACAACACTCTATGTTTTCCTGTCGATTCCCCTGAGCTGCAATCAGCAAGTCCTTTATTGTACTGTTATGTCAGTACCTCACAAAATGACCATGCTTTCCTGCCCTTCACTCATGTCATTGGACACTTGTAACATGCATGTGTACTCTTGCTGTTAAACAAGTCTCAGGATAGAAAATAGCAATGGGAATCTGTATCAGATGGCATCATGACACTAAATATCTCACTGATTTAAAATTGTTTCCTAAGTTTAAATTTAATTGTAAATTAGAAAATACATGAGAAAATACTTTAATTACATGCAGAAATACATGCAATGTCTCTTCTGCCAGTGTTTGAGAATTTTATAGAATCAGCACTGTTCCCAAGGGTGGAAAAAATGCAATGACTTCAGCTATAACTACAGCAAAGTAGTAATACAATATTAGTGTATGCTTGATAGAAAAAATATTTGTCTCAGTTACAAAAGAGATGAATCTGTGGTTGAAAACCCTTGGTGATCAGTTAAAAAAAAATAATTCTGGACTAGAGTTTTACAGATGCTTTTCATAAACAGATTTAAAAAATATCATTATAGTTTAAGTTGAGAAATGTTGAGGTTATGCCTGGAGAAAAACTGGTATGTTTTCTACAGTAGGATAAAAGGAATAAACTATGCATTTGACCATTTGTGGGGTTTTTTTGCTTACTGTAAAATTGTTTTTAAATTTTTATATTGAATTAAATCAGGCTTTTTGTAAACAACATGCAAAATGAGGAAAGAAATTTAAATTGGGATTATTAAATACGGTTGTTTGGGAGGTGTTAGAAATGTGTTCTTTATTTGGAATTATGTAATAATCATATTACTACCTGAAAAGCTTAGTTAACAGAATTCAATAGCTTTTTAATTTTTTCTTCTATGTATCCCATAAAGTTATTATTTTAGTAAATGCTCTTAGYATGGAAATCAATCTGAAGTAATATTTTTTTTCATTTGTTTTCTAAATTGTGTGTTATGTTATATCCATGTAGCAATAATGCTAGAGTAGTTTGAATTGGATTTTGTATACAGGATGGAAATAAGCACCCATCCTTTACATGRATGTCTTTTTATTGACATAGCAAAAAATTGTGAGAGGTACCCTATTGTAACTTAGGTCACAGCCAGGTAATACAATTCACTTTATCCTGTCTTCATATAATCTTTGATAGAACCATGTGTATAGAAATTGATACATGTAGAAATGAGGAAATAAAAGTTGACAGGYCTTGTAGTGAAAGTCCATGGTATAGGAAGTCATATTTTGGGTAGCTTCAAAGCTGCCAATGGAAGATGAGTGAAAGCTCTTTTAATGGCAGTGTTTGAAATAAGTGGTGCTAAAGTACAAAAAAGAAAGGGCAGACTGTGGGATCCAAAACTATTATTTAAGGTAATAGTGATTCTAATATCCCTGTTGAGTAGTCCATAAAACAGAATGGAATGTGAAAGAGCAATAAGACACCAGAAAGGCAGTGAAGGCAAAAATGAAATATGGGAAAGGTGAAACCTGGCAAACAGAAAGACAGAATCAAAATCCATATAGGGAAGGAAGAAAGAGACTGGAAGAACAAAGAGGAGAAAAATGTAAAACAGATTGTGGTTTATAAATTCAGCAGTTTTATGAAGCAACTCTGTATCAACTTTTCCAGTTTCTTTGCTGAACTTAATAGTCTATGTAGAGGAGGAGAGAGAAAGGAAATATGGAACTAATGATAGACTAATTAGAATTTTGGATATACAATCCAGTGAAACTGTGATTTAAAAAAAAMCAAAAAGCTAAAAAAAAATGGTACTTGTCTTGTCTTTCCAAAAGAAACAGTTTAAATGCCACAGTGAGAAAATTGGGCTTCCAGTATAATTAAAGAAGAGCAGTCTTTTCAGGTAGGTGTTCTAAATAGTCTTATTCTTTCCATGAACTATGTAAAGTGTGTATAAGCTCCTACTTTAAGTTTTGGCTTTGAAAATATACTGATTTCACTATCCATAGTCAAACACATATCTTCAAGATGATCAGCATGGGAAGGAGGYTGACAAGGCATGGTATTACCTCATAAAATCCTGTATGGCTTAGAGTGGAGGCAAGTTACATATTTTTCCTCCTCCCCTCTTGGAAGAGAGAATCTTCCCAGTTGTAATCATCTGAGTGAAAACGCTATAAATGTTATAAAAATATTAATAGCTGATGGGAAAGCCTTAGATTTATTTACATAGGGTATAGGCCTRGGGTAGATAGAACTCACTCTACCCAGACTGGATGGCTGTAGAAGACCTAAAGAGTTTCCAAGTCTCAGTTTACACAGTGGGTTAGTCTTCAACTTATTGTTCTGAAGAAGCTAAATATGTAATGTAAATGCATTTTAAAGGACCTGAGGGGTATGCTTGAAATCAGAGTGAATACTTTCTTATAATGTGGTTGTCATGGAACTGGTACATGCAGGAATGAATATCTAAAGGATTAACTTCAAAACTCAGAAGTGGAAAGAGAATACATTAATTTAGGGGGTTGTAGGATAAAATATCCCAGAATAACTTAGATGTTGCTGACAAAATATCAAATGGCACTATGTGTTTGCATGAAGGCCTATTTCTATATTTCACAGAAAGGGAATGACCCCCCGTGCTTCTTAGACCCAGCTTGATTTTCCACTTTCATGCTTACTGCTCTAGAGTCCAACTGATAAGTCAGAGGGAAGGGAAAAAAATTTACTTGGGGAAAATACAGGGATGTCTCTGTAACTTTCAAGTAATAWAAAGAAATACTAATAATTAGAAATACTAGAGTGAAAATTGTGGAGAAACTGATCTATCAGTCCTCTTACTACATGGTAAATCTCAGAAGTAAAATACATGTATAAATATAGGTAATAGAAATAATATAAAAATATTTAAAAATCTAGACATGTAAATTAATTATTATAACCCCTTATATTTTTATATCACTAAATGATAATTTAGAAAATATTTTATCTACTTTTAAATGTATTCAATTGCTATTTCATTGATTCAAAATTAATGAGATGCTTTAGAATTGATGTTTTTATTTTCAAAAGGAATTATTGTTTGTCAAATAGTTTTACGTTGTGTGAAACCTTAGGGCATAATTGCAACTCCACAGTTTTAGAGTTCTAAGAATTTGGGTACGATTCAGCTGCTTAAGTAGGTACATGTACAATGGAGTAGAGCAACTCGGATGGCATAATCTCATCTCCACGGGAAAAAGAAGTGTAGCATGTTTAGGATTAAATGATTTGTGGGTCCAGTTCCTGCTTCTCAATGTAGAACAAATACTGTTGAGTAGACTGGAAACTGAGARTTTGGTAATACAAATATAGCTTAGATTCCAGTTGCACTGGAACTTTTTAAAAGAAAGCCAAAGATGTTGTATTGGRTATTTATGCCTGTATGTGGGTATGATTTGAGAGACGTCAAAAATATAGATTCTTGAAAAACTATTTAAGATACAAAACTAAACCAAAAAAATATAGTAATTTTTTATGAATATTTCTATTTAAATAAAACTAGCAGAGTAAAGAACTTCATGTCTTAAAGGGCTAGCAGTAACATAGTAGCATCAACAGATGCACAGTTTAGTATTTTCTGGTAGAATTATTCCTTCATAAAGCAATACATTAAAAATTATTCTATATAATAACATTTCTCTATATAAATATTGAAATGAAGCAGATATTTTTAATCCTATTKCTCTCCCCTGGTGAAGTAAATAAAGTAATTTTTAACAATAAATTTGTAAATTTCAATAGCTTTTTAGACTAAGCCTTCAGTGCARTATCGGAAAAAGTAACAGATACTAGAAACATCACTCAATCCATAATAGTAAAACAGTATCTGACTACACTGAAACAAGTGAAGAAGAAACACATAGGTAACACATATTTGATACCACAAATTTATAATGAACATGTCATTGCAATAAAAATTATGTATATTAAAGATGCATTTTATGAGATGACTGTGGAAACTGATCACCTCTACTTTATTTTATGCCAAATAAATTTTGTTTGGAAACAAAGCCTTTAAAGAATGAGTGTTACTAACAGATTTTTTAAAACAATTCCACCAGGAAAACATAGGCTATAGGATTCATGAGCAGACTAGATCAGATTCACAGCAAAGTAGCAAAACCGCTAACTGTACAGGCTGTCTCACTTTTACTGCTTTCATGAAACATGTTATAATATAATTATTGCATACTCAATACCGAAAATCTAATGATGAATGATACCTCTCTTTAGAACCAGTTTGAAGGCTAATTTTCAAGTCAGTGAGAGTCGAACTTTCATCTTCTGTTTTAAAAACTTTTGCTCTGGYGGTTAAGCAATGATGTTATTTTAGATAGTGCTTAAGCTCCAATAAATACATGTTTGTCTGTGGAGTTATGATCTGTCAGAAAGCATTCCAGGAAGAGTAGAAACCATTAAAATAGACTAGGAATATAAATAAAAGCTTGATATAGCCTTAACACTCCCATCCACGGTAACTGTAAAATAAACTATAAAAATGTAGAAGATAAAAGGGATCTTTGTTCTTTTTGTTCTTCTTTCTCTGCTATCTTGCATGATAGTTTCTTCTTTTTATGTATCACCATTGCTGGGCTACCAAGGAGCCAAAAATAGCAAATTTACATCTTCCATTAACATACAAYAAAAAAGTAAGTAGGGGTTTGTTCTGGGTCTGTATTTTTTTTTTTTTTTTTAAGTTTTACAGAGTAATAAATCCAATTTTTTTGTATGTTGTCTGTATGTAAAAGAAACCACTCTGTGGAGACTAAAAAGTACAGAGCTGCAGAGACAGATCAATGAGAATCTGAGACTCCATTCTGGACATCAGGGCATATACGAACCTGGAGGCCAGAGACAAAAGGCAGGAAGGAAGAAATGTTAGTAAAATGAAGAGAATTGAATTAGCATTGAAACCAGCAGATTAGGTCATACCCTATTAGTATGATAAAACTGTAATTATTTATGACTAATTAATTTCCCAATATTGTGGAGCAACTATTTATAAATAAAAGAATTCTTGCATGATATAATAAYATATTTTCATGTTTGTTACAGTGCCAAACAGCTAGAACACTGGATAAAGGAAACTTTTCCAGATAATAGTTTTTAGAGCATGCAGAAAACTGAAAATATTATAGCACTTCACGCTGTCACATATATGCTACTGACCAAATTCTACTGCACTGGGCAATGGTATTCCAGATTTCCAGAGCATGACGCCACGCAGCATGGAATATCCTTTTGGTCAGTTCTGGTCAGCTGAGAAAGATTCATGTCCCATAAAGGTTCAACTCAAGACCCTGTTGTAAATATTTTATTTGTCTGCAATGGTAGATCTGTCTGGGTACATCAGCATCTCRTAAAAGCAATGCTATAGTTAAGATGTATGTTCTCCATCTTTATGTGGTGATTTCTATGCACAGAATACCCCACAATCCATCGCCTCCGAAAAAATCCAACAAACAAAAACTCCCAAACCTACTACCACCCAAGCATTGAGTAGAAGAGTTCCTCAACAGACTAGCTTACCAGAACACAGCAATGCTCTGATATACCTGTATTTTTTACCCCAGAAGCAGCTCTTAAGAGATTAGTTTGAGAATCTTTCTTTTAAGCAACATCAACTGTACTACATACCTCTATGTAGTTAAATTATTGTTATTTTTTCATGTTAAATCTCAGGAAAAATTTGCCATTCTGACTGCTTTCACTGTGGGTTGACATAAGGCCTGAGCATTTTAAAGTATTTTCTCTGCAATATTGATTTGCATGCATGTTAGATTTTTGCTTTGGATTTTTCTCCTAATCATGGGGAACATTAGAGGGATTTTTTTTCTGAGTTATTAAGTACCTTTTCTTTGTACTCTGCCCCTTTAGTAAGTAGTAGATCATGACCCAATTCACTAAAGAGTTACAAACCATAGCAGCAACACTTATAATAATTTCTGAGTCATGTTCTCAGGATAATAGTGTGGCAGAGTTGAGAATCTAGTGTCTTATCTACAAAACTGAATGTAAATAAAGGGTCGACAGGCAGATCTTTGCTTCTATAAATTTGCATTATATTAGCATGTTAGTGTAATATCTTCTGGCCCAAGAGGGCAGTGATATTGATATAATTCTTTAAATGAACCTTGATACTTGTTTGTGAATTTACATAGGAATAGGTATTTTCAACATTGAGTCTCTGAATATTCACTAAGGAAGGTAGACCAGGTCTAATTCTTCAATTAATCACATGCTAAATTCCAAGCTTGGCCTATGGCAGTCCTATATGCAGCATCCAAAGAACAGTACTTGTGTTTCACGCTCAGTTAATATTATGGCTTTGAGAAGTAAATACGAGGTTTAATTCATTATTTAATTCATGGTGCATGACTTAAAGCAAATTGGACTTTACTTTCTTTGGCACCACTATTACGGAAGAAAAGTGGTTTAAGCCATAAAGGGGGAAAGAACAGAGTAAGAAAAAGCAGCAATATTAATTACAATTAATACAAAGTTGTATAAATATGCTTCTGTGGGTGTGGGTGAGAAAGCAGGTTGTTRGAAAGGTGCTTCTACCTGGACACTAAATAAATGCAGAGCTTAAAAGGGTAGAATAAAGTCTGGGTGTTATTGATCCAGTTTAATACTTGGATAACAAACCACTGATTTGTCTTCTCACCTTCAATGTCATGATAGAGTGTATGTCTGTTATATTCTTGAAATCTAATGCTCTTATTTAAAAAATAGGGTGTTGGATACAAGTATATCCTTCCTAGTTAAAATTTCATGTCTCTACAAATATCAAAATGCAGAGACTACAGTAAAGCTAGCACCACAGATATTTTTTTCTTTGACATTTTGTATCCAAGTGTCAGTATGAAACTGTATTTACAGTTGTTTTATTAAAAAATTACACTTTTTAAAATTTCACTCTTTAAAACTAKGTCCATCAGGCAGATAAGGAAATGCAGAGTTAAAAATATAATAGACAGTTTTCCTTTATTTTGTAACATTGCAGAAAAGCAATTTAAAGTCCCATTCCAGTCTTCAAGTATAAATAATTGTAACTATACAGATCTCAGCACCTAATTAGGCATAATAGGGTTTTTGCTGCATAGCTCTGTGAAGGCAATCAAAAGGAAAATGCCTGCCGTTGCAAACTGGATGGTTAATTTTTTAGATCTCTTTTAGTTTAAAAATAATACAGTTTACTTTTATAAATTCCTAAGACAAAATGCTTGGAAGAATTATTTTCCAGGTACTTTTTTTGTTCAGGAAAACATTCTCCGCACTGTACTTACTGCAGAGTACTTAACTACTCAATATATTGCTGAAAACATGTTTCCTCTTAAGAAAAAATGTTGCTTCCTTTCCTAAAAGGAATGTTTGTAGTTGCTTCAGCTCTCCAGCTATACGAGAACTGGGAAAGCCAAACTGTTCACAGTGTCATGTAAATGAAAGTAATTCATCAAAAGATGGGTAGAACAAATTACTCCCTCGATGCKAGAATTATTATTTTCTACAAATTAAAAAAGTGAGATCTGATTCCACCAATTTCCAGTTTCTTGTTCTTTATCTATAAACAATAACTTTGGTTATTTAATATAATTCTCTTACAGTAAAATACTCCCTGTCTGAATGTATTATTGCTTTTGTCAGAAAACAACAGAGCGCTAGTATCATGTGAAACATTAAATCCAAGAGTAKTTCTTCTTTTCTTGTGTCTTAAACTGTTTTTGCGAAATTGTTGAAGATGAGGTACAGGAAGAAAAACTATGAGGGCCTCCCGTCCTTTCTCTTCTCTTAGCAAACTGTCCTGAAAGAGCTAACAGTATTATTCTTCCGTCCAATTTGCTTAATAACAAATMAGTGTTTAAGTGTCAGCTGGAAATAGTTATTTTCTCATTTAGGAACAGGAAAAGCTCATTCTATATAATATATTTTACCAGAAAAACATTATCTATGTTCTGAGTGTAAATCTAGGTGGATTTTTATTATCTTGTGGACATAGATAACAGAAAATAAAATTATGTACTCTGACATCAATTTACTCTAGGACACATAATGAACACGAAAACCTGTTTCATGAAGTTGAAATAAACTCTGATCTTCTAACCCACTGTTCGGTATCTTGACTACAAAAAGATGAGAAATCTTATCTCAAGAGACCAAGCAGAAATTGGCTGCACCATTTAGAAAAAATAAAAGGTATATAGAGTTCGGTACCTTTGCTCTTTAAGGAGGAGAAATTCTTCAGTGTGCTAATAGGATTGGAACTCTGACATTTCAGCACAGACTACTTACAATGAATTTAATTTTTTTCTTCTATTAAAACAAATGATCTGGAACATTTAGAAAAGAGAACAGTCTTGTTTCATCAGTTTTACTGGAAAATATTTTGCTTTGTGATCTTGGGGAATGTGTCCCTTAAGATTGTGGTGTTGCCATTTGCTATTACCATGGACTGTTCAGTAATTCCAGTCAGAGAAGAGATGTACTGCAATCCATCCTGTGTGATAAGGAGGATACAAGCAACACCTTTGGGACTACCCTTTAGTCCATATGTGTGACATAAAAATCACAGAGAAATTCTGGCATCTAAGAATGAATTCAAATGCTTGAATTCAATGCCTGAATATTGAATTCTTCATATATGACACTGTCTGCTGTAATATAAAATGTCTATTTATATATTTCCTTGGGGAAGATGATTACATTATCATTACTACTCATWAGAATATTTTGAAACATATGGTGGAAGCACTGCCTAATGGGGAAGGAAAATATTTTTGCATTGCTTACAACTTTGCCAACCTGGCTTCTTAGAAAACGTGAGAATCAGCCTGTGGGGCTTCATAGATATGTGGGTCTGAGCACAGGCACCCAAGAGGTGCAACAGTTTGCACAGCAGTTTCCACAAAAGCGTGCCAGAAACTACTGAGGGCAGTATGTTGGTTTCTGCAATGGGGAAAAAAATCAGAAGGAACTGTGCATCTCACAGGGTTTTATCTGCATTGTCTAAACTCAGAAAAGTTCTCATGAGAAGAACAGAGAAGCCATTGAAGACTATTTTCTGTATAAAGCTCAGTTACAAGRGTATAACAAGAAATGCAGAGAGAAAGTAACAACATATTAATGCAATGAGTTTATCAGTTTATGTTGTCATAAAAAAAAATAAAAATCCATGAAAACGTAGGAAGAATGGTATTTTGATTAAGGGAAAATCAAATTTCCTGCAAAAATAATTGAAATAATTGTGATGGCTTAATTTCCAGCATGAAATAGATGAGAATAAAACTCAAATATGAAAGACTTGAAAAAAAAATGAAATACTGAATGAGATAAGAGTAATTGAGGAAAACTCTTTATATCCTAGTGAAAGTGCAAATAAGTTGTTTGAGGAAGTAAAGGCAGGAAATTTCAAAACTGATGAGATGTGGTTTTATGTGCATCATAGATTCCTTGTGAAATTCACTGCATAATAATACAACTCTGTTTATGTCTGAAGGTGAGAGAGGGTTTGTGTGTTGTCTAGATACCAATTATGTGTACATGTACGTGTATAGAAATGTTTACCCCCCTGAACTTTCTGTGAATATGATTCATTTTGTTATTCCAAAAATAGTTTGATTTTCCACTTAACKTTGCATTTAACAAAGAGTATATAGATGAAAAGCTACAAAGTAGCATATTTTTATAAGAAATCATAGTAAATAACTTTTTGACACTGTGAGCCTCTTTGTTCAGGATTTAAGAATATTTAAAAATATTAGATACTAGAGTAAACAAAAAACCACCCCCAAACTATATATATTATCATGTAATCCCCTAATTTTTATGTGAACACTGACACGTCTTCCCACATGTTGTTACTGGTTGTGTTCTGAGATAAGATATTGAGCTGTACGGATCATGACTTCAATTTAATATCCACTTTCATATTCTGAAAAAATTATAACTGGAGCATGTGATTGAATAGAAAGAATTTCTAAGCAAGACAATGAAAACAATTGGAGAATGAGTTCTATAGAAAAAGATGAGGTTCAACCTTTATTTGGAGGAAATTTTTTTTAAGGGTTAGTAGGGTTTTTTGAATTCCTTTCTTTTTTAAGTTAAAAAAATATTGACAAACGAAAATTGGCACCCAAATTGCAGGAACACTTTCAGTGAACACTGAGATGAAACATGTTCAAACTCATTTATAAACATAGTTTTAAAGTCAAATAAACTTTTAGTTAATTACTTTTCTGAAATAGAACAACACATTCCTACACAGAAAGCGGAAACTTTGCATTGTTTTAAATTAAAGAGAGACTTTTCTGCAAGAAAAAATAAAGCCATTCTCTGAAACTTTAATGATCTACTGTTTTCCAACTTTTTGATGAGTTCAAATCGTGTGAAATGGAGTGAGAAAAAAAAGACATTGACTTCTAAATAGGACTGGATTTAGCCTGAGATTTTTGAGAGCGATGTTCAGTTGGGATCATGGATTCATAGAATGGAATTACTGAGCTCACTGTCTTGTAACAAATGGTGCTTAGCTATAACTTATCTTCCAGAGCCTTCTAAGCTTAACTGAAGAGACTGTGAGTTAGAGAATTCATCAATTCCTTTGACTGGGTGATTCAAACCCCTCATATTTCAAAAATTGTTTCTTATTTAAATATTTCCAACTTCAGACTTCATACTTTACATTTTGTTTTACTTTTCTTCAGTAGATAAAAGAATCCTCATATAGCCAACATTATTTTTTCTGTGAAGGTGTGGTTATTTCTTTTTTTTGATAGAGTAAAACTGAGGAAGCAGCTTAAATTTCTCAGTCTAATTACTTGCTCAAGCCTTTGAATGTGTTTTTTGATTCTGTACCAGTACACAAGCTTCCTGCTATTGAAAAATCGATGTTTTCTTCTACATGATTGACAAAAATGGTGAAAAAACATACTTCAACCACTGTAGAAGCTATTCCATTCAATGAAATCCCTCTTAGGTTGACAATAATCTGAGATTTACCAGGTATCCAGTCCATACTTTATTATATGTTTTACTGCTATTCTAAAGAGCTAATACATGATCAGAATGAGATACTAAAGAGAATACAGAAATCTAAGGGGATCACATCATTGGCAGATTATTTTATGAAGCAAACACTCTTCTCAAGAAATGAAATTGTTTGACAAAACATGTTTTTCATAGAGCCATGTGGAGTGGCATTAATTTTGTTCCTGTTTGTTAATTCTTAATTAATCARATCTCAGATTGGTGCTTCCTTTTTCATTTTGAATATACAAGTTCATTTGTTGGTTGTGTTTTGGAAAACTTTTTTATTTTTTACTACTGATAGAAGAAACATACTTTTATCTTCTCTCACTTTCTCCTCCATTTTAGGAGTTACAGTGCTTGAAGGGCCTATTTATGCAGTGGGAGGACATGATGGTTGGAGTTATTTGAACACAGTTGAGAGGTGGGACCCTCAAAGTCAGCAGTGGACATTTGTGGCAAGTATGTCAATTGCCAGAAGCACTGTTGGAGTAGCAGCATTAAATGGCAAGTGAGTAGGGTATGCTTACACAATTGAAACTCTTATTTTGAAAACCAATGAAGCTTAATTGTCATTGCTTTCCCTTATTAAGTTGCAGTGGCATTGAAATGTTCCAGAGTAAATCAAATGGTCAAAGCTACTTTAATAACCCTGTTACTCTACAAGAAACTGGCTTCAGTGGTGCATAAGCCCTGCAGCAGACTAGCAGAAGAAACATCTAGACAAATAACCCTGGAAATATTTATCTAAAGTCATGAAGACCTGCATATGATTATGTATATCTATTCCAGCTTTGTTTCTTTTGCACAGCTGACCATATATTTAATGCTTCCCAGTTAGTAGATACTCGATTGAATTTTGCATTACTTATATGAAACTTTTAAATTAAAAGAAATGTTATCTGTGTCCCAGAAAGGTAGGATGGACACCACTGAAAACCAGCATGTGGTGGTCTCACTGCAACAAATAGAAATATGCTGTTGATTTTTATTCTTTTTATCTGAGTAACCATCTTTAAAAATATCACATATGCCAAGAACTGCAACTTGAAAACATATGTAAAGACCAAACCTTTCAACTGCCTGGTGCCATTCTTGCTACCTTGCTGTTCCACACAACTGACATGTGCTTCATTCCTCAGGATATTGGAAATGGATATCTCATTGAGAAACAAGATGTTGGATTTAACATTCAGCAAAGGAAAAAATATTTTAGGATGGAAGTTCTGAGGAGTTTTTTCTTGGTTATTCATTACGATTTCTTTCTTCTGCAGTGAATTAAATAAATAAATAAATGAAATTCATTAGATGGTCTTTGAAGTGAGAGAGTTATAAACTATTCTATGTGTGTATCTCACACTGCTTTGGGCACTTTACGTACAATGGATACTGGATGCTAAATATTTCAAATGTGAGTTTCTTAAAACACTTAAAAAAATATAGCCTCTTCTTTTGTGTTTTAATGTGGGAAACTATTCCATTTGTGATCTTTACATTGCTTTATGATTGCCTTAATTTGTTTTCCATTTAAATTAATTTTAAGCAGAAAAATGAAAATTGTATTTTTCAATCAGCTTATGATGGAAATAAATAAAAAAATTAAAGCTTTCATATTCTGATCTCCTCAGGCTCTGAGTGAGGTGATTGATTTGTAAGTAACCTCTTATYAGCTCCCAATGTATTGAAGTGTTTTTGAAGCTCACTTTTGTAGACTATGCAAGTAAATTGTTAATTGTTTTGCTGCTCAAACAAATGGAAAACAATACTATCTGAATTTGGCAAAACAGGGTGCACAGAAATTAATGTTTTTCACTGAAATACATTTTTAAATTTAAACTGAAATTCTTATGTCAACGTCTTTCCTAAAACATGAAAACGATTGTGTCAACATGTGCATCATACTCTAAGTTGAAAAAGATTTAATTGTGGAAGCAATAAAATCCTACTGAATTTCTCAGAAATTCAGAAAAATAACTATCTGAAGTACTTTTTTAAAAAAATTTTAAGCGTAGTCTATTTGACAGGGTTCTTTTCTACAAACATGTTGCCTTACTACATTTCAAAGTTGCTCCTGTTTCACCTAGGAGCCCTTAATGTAATATCTTCTTCTCCCAGCACAAAGGTCACAATCTGGTTGTTACCTCCAGATTTCCCAGAGTAAGAGGATAGAATAGTTACTGTCCTTCAATGAGGAACACAGGCAATATTCATTTTCTTAAATGTCTTCCTAGTCGTAAGGGGCAGCTAGAACAACTAATTAAAGATATAGGTTGTTTTCTAGATAAAAGACACATAACGAATTTATTTTACCAGAATTTCAACAGAACAATTGATCTGGTGCTACATAGGAAATAAATATTTAAGATGAAAAAAAAGGTGAATGGTGCAGAGATATGAAGAAGAAAAGGACTGCATACAATAACTAGGACGTCACAGTTACCCCTGGAATTCTTTAAAGGTCTGTCCTGGGTTAAAAGATTCTAACAGCAAGAGCAAGTTAGTTAAATTACCAGACAAATCAAAGTGGCACCAAAGGGCGCAATATCATGTGTTTCATATCGGACACATGAATACGGAAGTATTTGGATGACCTTAAGAAGCAACACAAATAGAATATTTAGTAGTTTATATGTGAATTAACAAGCTTTGTGTTTGAAGGATATTAATTTTAAGAAGTGAAAGAAGAGGTAAAAAAAGCTCTGTACATAGTTAGGCACAGAAAAAGAACAGAAGAAGAAATCTAGAGGGGAAAAAAAGGAAATGCTACTGAAGAATACATGCAGTTTAATTAATACTGGAAATATTTATGTTATTTGGCTTACCGTGTGGAATTCTTGTCATCCATATTGAAGGAAGTTCAAGTGAAATCGCAAAGCTCATATAGTGTATACCATGACTATCAAGAACTCCTGTCATACCAAAGAAAAGCAATAAAACTGTTACAGCTGGCAAAGGAACAGATGCACAAAATAGCTGCAATTCAGCTGGGAAAACAGAGATGGAATAAAAATAATATGGGGACAATAAGATCGTGTCCACAAAACTCTCATCAGGTTCTAAATGCCTGTTTATTGATTCATAGAAAGGGCAATATTATGTGTTTTTATGCAATATCAAAGACTGGAATCTGAGAATTTTCCTTTTCAGTAATATTTTTGTTTTCCCAAGTCAACAATGGGTTCTGGGTACCACTAACCATGTATACTGAGGCTTTGGAGATCCCTTCTCCTTCATCTTCATGTGTTTCTCATAGTCTAACAGTAATACAACAGTGGAGTGTGTTATGCTTACTCTCTTTCTCTCTCTCTCTCTCCCCCACCTCTCTCCCTCTCTCTCTCTCTATATATATAAATTATTTATTTTTAACTTGATGTCTTTTATCAATTTTTAAAATACTTGGGTAGGTGTTGTAGGACTTGCCATGACTTTCAAATTTTCTGGGAAGAAACATGGCCAGTAGTTCCTTCTGGTATTGAAACAGCATCGTCCTTTCTGCCTTGTTACTGCTAACAGCCCTGTTGCACAGACTGGAAGAAGAAGAGTACATGAACTTCCTCAGACCAGCAATAGATATGAGTGTTAAAATATTAAATGTGGGAGGGAGATTTACACTCTGAAAAAACTGGGAGAGGATGGTGCTTTTTATATGCAGCTAATGAGTCAGAAGTTGGGACGACTTATTTGAATTCTACTGTGGGGCTGACATAAGTGGTGTGTAACTAATGTATGACTTATACTATGTAAGACTAGCATTTTACGCTTGTCAGCAGATAGTGCTGAAGCAATACTACTTTTCTACAGTATAAGTTAGAAGCACCAAGGAACCAACAGTATGAAAAAGTTGTATATTTTCCAGAAACGTTTTTAAATTATCATTTACTATTTCAAGATTTTCCTAATTTCTTCATTTTTAAACCCAAGAAGAAAAAAAAAATCTAGTTGACACCTTCAATCCAATAAATACTAAACCTTTCCCTTACTCAAAATGTAAATGCCTCCAAATTTATAGCGAATACCATAGCTATTTGTTAGCCTTCTATTAAAAACTCTCTAATACATGAATCACACATTCCCTAAGAACACTAAACCTTTACACTAATTTATTTTCAGAACATGTTTTATGCTAATGGTGTAGCTCGAAGTAGAAATGAAATGAAGTTTACACACTTTCATCAGGAATGCATACGCCTCAAAGACATTCTCTGCATCATATAGATTTATGTTATTACAAATATTTTTGTGTCTCTACCATTACTGATGTTTTTCTATACTGCTCTATTATATGGCCACAAAGACTGCATTGCAAAAAATGTTCCTTACTTTCTACTGGTATGTTCAAAATTATCAATATTTTTTTTGAAGCAACTGTAGCTTTCATGGCAGAAAGTCTGGCCCTTTAGTTTTGATCCCTTTAGCAAATATCAGTAAATCTGTGTTACAAAAGGATAAGATACCCAGCTGTTGATATGACCCACAGTCTGACTTTGAATGGTAAAACATCACAGCAGTGCCTTAAGTGTCAAAAGTAATGACTTTGACACACACTGGCAAGCAGTTCAATCTCATGGCAACATCTTGTGGAGTTAAGAGGGGAGTCCTGCCCTTTATTGATTGCCATGTCGTCAAATATGTGCTATAGTGAACTTGATATTTCCCTCTGCTGCTGTTGTGTTTATTAAATGCCACACACTGTTGTTGGTATATGACAGATGACAAAAAGCAAGGAATTGTTTAATCTTAACTTTTAAAAWTATAACTGTGTAAGAATTCTTTTAAATAATATTTTACTTTTATTTGAGAAAAAAAAAGTTTTTTAAGTATTCATTGTCTCTGAAGGAAAGTAAAAGAGCAAGGAGAAATGCTGCAAGAGAATATTATTCACCATCAATATCTATCTGATCACTTACTAATTGCTGTCACAGGGAAATAGACTTGACTTGGGGGAAATTAATGCAATTTATTAGTAATAAAAAGAGATCCTGGCTAGTGAGAAGCAACCCAAAATTTTAAAATACCACCTTTCTTCTCCCCTTTCCCAGGCTCAATTTATGTCTTGTATAATCTTATAGCCACACCCTGAATGATGCAGGGGGATGGGGAATGGGGGTTGTGGTCAGACCATAATTGCTTCTATCTGCCACTCCTTCTTCCTCACACATTTTCCTTGCTCCATCATGGGCTGTCTATGGGCTGCAGCCCTTTGGGAGATTGTGAATGCTAAAAGCTTGGCTGCAGAGAGATTTCTCAGTTTTCTGACACTGTCTGTGTGAAAGCCTTACTTTCTCATGGACGCTACAGGAAAACAGTTGAGAGATTTTGTAGACTATGGTATTGTTATGATACCGAGAAGAAGATATCTGAAGTACGTGTTGTTGGGTTCAGTCAATCCCTCTGGGGGGTGGTTGGTCAGTGAACCAATAACCTTATGTCAGTGTCCAGCGTGCTGAGGTATATAAGCGAATTTGTAAATTAATAAAGCGTCAGTTTCTTCTCRTACTAAACCGTCCATGTCACTTTATTCCTCGGTCTCTGCTCGCTAGCGACAGGAGATAACCTCCTACTCCAAGGTGGTGTCCTCCATAGGCTGCTGTGYGTGTGATTGGTGATTATCTTAAGCAGGAAAATGCAATGCCAATACTACAGGCAAGATGCATAAGCTGACCCAGATATATTTTCTTTTACAGGAACCTAAGCATAGATCCTCTTAATCCAATCCAACATCTTTAAAACTGGAGTTGTTTGGCAAACCTCATCTGTCTTCATCAATTATGTTTCCTTCCTTTTTCCTGTTTGCCTTAGACACGGATATTTTTTCATATTTTTGTTGAAAGATAGTCCAACATAAAAAAAACCAAAACCTGATTTTCTGGTTGTGTTCTTTAAGTAATTATTTATTATCAATTGATAATGTCAAATTTTGCCTTTTACTTAACTATAGAAGATAGAATTTRGATCAGATTCCACATTCTATTAATTCTGCTTAAGCACTGGTAGAACTAGAACATACTAATGTTTACTTTAAAATGCATTTGCATATACATGTTTATTATTCTTCCCTTCACAGTCATGCAAATTAATTTGTTACATTTTCAATTTTACTAGTTAGGCAGAAAGACTTTAATAACTATGTAGCTTTAGGATTTTTTTTAAAATAATTATTTACCTATTTATATTCAGTTACGTTCATTCAGTTCCACCACTTATGCAATAATTGGATTAATTTAGTAATGGATTTTCATAAATTGGATTATTGTTTTGGCAGTGCTTTCCCAGCTATTCTCTGTTTCATTTTGAATGGGAAACACAGAAATYTGGCCAATAGAGATGTTGCATATGCGCAGTAGAATGTTTTGTTTTCAGGTCATTTAAGGAGAAAAACTGGAAAGAAACTTGTGTTATTTTGATCAATATTGTGCCTGCTGTAATCAGCAGTTGCTTTAGTTTAAAATATCCCTTACGATTATTATGCACTATTACAAAGTTACTATCAGAAAGTTTAGCCTGTTGAACCTTCATTTTTAAGAAAAATAGCAAAATTCAAACCAAATTAGTGTGAGCACAAGAAAGGTTCTTGAAATCATCTTGTAGTTAGTCACTCACCAGGAATATGATTGCTTTGGACTGACCTCGGAGAGACAAAGGTTAATAATTCCACAAAGTCCTTAATAGTAGTTCAGTGTTTGGCACAAGAGAATTAGCAATGTATTACATTCATATAACCACCTACAAAACTTGATTGTGTGGCTGATTACAACCTCCTCCAGGAGTTCTGCCCCTTTGGCTTTCATGCATCATATAATAAACTATCTGTGGCATTTTCTCTTAGCAGAATAATTAAGGCTTATTACTAATTCAGTGCCCTGGTCTGATCTTTTGTACTTTTGCACGCAAATTCATGTTTCCTACATGGAGGTCTCATGCAGCTCAGTGAACGTACAATTTAATTCAAAGTGCATCATATCCTCTCTTTCACGAGTAATATTTAACTTGCTATTTTACATCCAGCCTGTAAAATAAGAGACTCCACACACATTTACTATTTTTCTGTGGGGCTAGGCTAGCCTTAAAAAGATACGAGCTAGATAAATATATGTGACTCTTAGAAGAAAACAATGAAAAATCATGAAACTTTACAGTAAACCCCCTATTTTTCCTTCAGTCCAAGGCAGATGCATATGCAGCTAGGATGCCTTCCTCTTTAGAAACTAAGTGGTTGGTAGGAGACACAGCAGATGCTAAAAACATTGCTGATCTGCAGGGTGGGAACTCAATGAGCCTATTTTCTCTGGCTATACTATGGCAAGGTTCCCAGATGCTTGGACCACATTTCTGTTTTGAAAGTTTACTGCACATCTACATCTTTTAGTGTGTATGCCCCCACTATGCCCTTCTCTTCATTCATCACACATACTACAAAATTTTTGGACTAGCTGGCTGTTGACTGTAATTTGTGATAAAGTCTTTCATGTGGGTTTTGTAATAAGAAACATTTTGTCTGTACTACATAATTCTTTTTTTTTCCTGTAAGTTTTGTAATGAACAAGAAATTCTACATAAATAATGCATATGTTCTAGTATGGTATGCGTCAATTTGGACGTGTGGGTACTTCAGGCCAAACAGAAATAGTGAGTTAACTTACTCAGTCCTAATACCTGGCAGAAAAAGGCAGTAGTGTCACTCCATCTAATTTGTGCTTTTAGATGTAACATATGCACCAATCCAGACAGCGAGAAGCATTGTGGATAATGCCTAGAAAAATTCACACCCTATTTTTTAATTGTGCAGCTTCCACAATTAAGCACAGACTTTTAGAAAATCATTCAGCAATCACTGTTTTCTCTCTTGTGGTCGAGACTGCAAAAGGTATTAATATCCTATATTATTTATTATAATTAAAGTTTGGCTTTTCATTGTTATCTTTAGTGGGATATGAAGTATGAGAATCCAAGCCTGTCCCAAATAGTACTTGGTGCCTATAGGCTGGGACAGGAAGGAAGCCCTTGTTCAGTGCAGTAGGAGAAGCCTAGAGATCCTCCCCTGACCAAATGCAGGCATTAACTTAGGTTACACACACACACACACACACACACACGTATACACATACGCATTCATGTGTGCATTATCCCATGTGTACAAATACTTCCTTATTTCCACATATGTGTAAATCTGGAAAGATATTTAGACAGATACATCTAACTGAAATTAAACAAACCTAAATATTAATCTAATATTCAGCTAAATATCTTTATGGGCAACAGCCCCTACAGCAGCTACCAAATATCTACTATACTCAGMAGAATAGAATACCAAGCTATCTCCACTCTTAGCTTTCTATTTTTCCAATTTGAAACTTGTTTAACTTCTTAATAACTAATATTGGGGTAAGATGAAATTTCTTTTGACTTGGTAGACCAACTTCAGCTAAATCTTACATTATTGGTTGAATTTGTTGAACTGAGAAAAGTTTGTTCATTTTGAAGGTCACAGGCTAAATGATCTAAGACTTTTTTGCAAGTCATCCGTATAATTGCAATGCACAGATACTTTTTAATACTTCAGCAAAACTAGGGTACTGCTTGATATTATTAAATAAAGGAAGCATTAATATGCTTTGCGTTTTTTAAGGCTGAAGTAACACTTCAAAATCTCATGCCAAACTAACGAGACAAGAAAGTATGACCAAAACTGCTACATTTATCTTCAGTGCCATTTTTTTCTCATGACTTTTGTTGCTTGAGGTTTTCTTTGCTCTTATGCCTTATTGATGATTCACTTATTCTTTTATTAATCCATTTGAACTAAGAAAAATACCTTAGTAGGCATACATAGTTACTGTCAGGTAAGGAAAAAAAAAAAAGTTTCCAACTGCATGCTTTCTGCCCACAATATTCTCACTAACTACGAGTAAATAGTTTTAAATCAATGTATTAAGTATGATGTAGATATTTTGCATGATGCTAAAATACAGCAGTGGGTTTTTTGGTCAAAAAATTCATGCAGTCAGATGTCTGCTTTCATAACAGACCCTACATCATCTACCCAACTAGACAGTATCTCAAATTAGTCTTAGGAGGTTATTAGCTATTAACAAATTTTGTGAAGCTCTTTTGCAATGGGAAGAATGACATACTTCAAAGACTACCTCACAAGTTAACAGCCTTAGTAAGAGCAGAGACAAAAGTTTCAAAAAAAAAATTCTATATTTTACTCTAAATGTACTTCGACCTATAAATAGTTTTATAACTTAATTTGAATCCCGAGAAGTTATTCCGTGTTCTTTTATGACAGCTTTTATGCTGCGACTGTTTTATAAATATGTTGTTTATTAACTTCTGGTTTAAATGAAACTCGTTTTTTCAGAAAAAACAATTATTCTGCATCCAACTATAGCGAAAATGAGACACATATTGAAATTATTCTTCCTCAACTATGGAAACTACAGAAAGGTGCAGATATTTTAAAATATTTTAGTCAAAATAATAGAATAAACTGATAATGAGACAAAAAATGGAAAAACAGTATGGTCTAAAATTATTAAACTCACAAAGAAAATTAATATCAAACACATTATCTCAGTCTAGCACAAAGTAATTGTATGGATTCACTAGAAAAAAAATATTTTATATGTTCACTGTGTGTTTTTTAATAAACAATAGAGCAAATAAAGGGCCTCATGCACATGCTGTAGTAAATCATTAATTTACAAAGGTAATTGGTAATTTTGCCTTACCTACCTTATAGCCCGATAAAGTCAACAATGTTTTTTAATTGGTTGAATCTGCATTCAGTCAGTGGTCTTGAATAGAGAATGTAGCCCACATAATTCTGATTACAATTTAAATTGCTTGAAATAAGTTCTTTCTATTAGGAAACTAAAATTTGTAGTGTAGGAAGCCAAGCTTTGTCATAATGATATTATCCGTGCAAAGGGTGTTTTTCTCTCAATCTTTTATGTCACAGAATCATAGAATGTCTTGAGTTGGAAGGGACCTAAAAGATCATATAGTTCCAACTCCCTTGCCATGGGGAGAAACACCAGCTACTAGATCAAGTTTGGAGGACTCCCATCTAACTTATCAGTAGTTACTATTCATTTAATTCCAGGCACTTGCTCTATGACTTTATTTTTTTTCTTTTTTTTTGGTGAAATTCTATTTTTAATTTATTTCACTACTGCATTACAAATACATGAAATGCCCTTCCAAATTTACATGCAGAAATAAGACTTCATTACTGCTTTCCATTCACAAAATTATTGTATTTTCAACTTTTGCCAGTGAACTACTTTGTCTTAATCAAGGCAGCATGGTCAATATCTCTCCTCTCCTACAGTCTGGCTCCTAGATCACGTATGGACTGATTCAGCAGTCCAGTAGTCCAGCACTGATGAAAATTATTACTGTCCCCTCACTTCTACCAACCAGATATCTTTTGTGCCAGAGTAATTCTCTGCTGCTCTTTCAGACACATTGAAAGGCCAGAAAAGGGTACAAAAGGGCCTAAGCAAAAGACTGGATAAGGTCTTTGATATTCATAGTGAAAGAATTTTGAAAGGGAAAACCTCATTAAGAAATGCAGCAAGGGCATGATTCAACTGTTTTCACAAGCCGTGCCGCCTCACATCAAAGGCAGTCTGGTCTTTTGAGGTTGGCCTGTCAAACTGAATTTAAAACTGTCTTTTCAGAGTACTTATCAAAGGTTTGTAATGGCAGAACTGAGATAAATGCTTTTGATCCAGCTGGTCATGATTTCTCGTAACATTTCCTACTTCGAAACCTCTACTTCATTTTTCTAGCCAATTATACATATAGGTGTATACACATGAATGTCCAGGAATCTCTCTCCATCTTAGTACAAGAAGAGACAAAACCCTGAAAAAACAGAAGAGGCTGAGCTTGGTCTAATTTCATATCTATGCAAGTGTCTGAATCAGCTGAAATATAGGCCCTTTAGGAATAGAAATCTATAGTATCTCCACGGGTAGAACTTTCACTGTGGAAATAAAAGCGCTCAGTACTGGATGCTTTCTTTTCCTTGTTGATCTCTCTCTCTAAGCAGAGATAAATAATTATTATTTTTATAATAATTCTAGTTTTGATGGGATACACAATGAAGAGTTATTCAGCTAATTCAGAGTAATACGTTACACTTTTCCCAGTAGAAATTTTATTACAAACTGTTGTCAAGCTAGACAAAGCTGAAAAAATGGATTAATTTTAAGTCATCTAATAAAATAGGACCCTAAGCACGAAGAAGGAAGGAAGATTACTAAGTAAATTTGGTTATAAGTATTTCAAAAGCTTCAGATAGCTGTACAGTATCCCAAATATTCAGTGCTTGTTGCAGAGTTGTTCTCCAGTCATTTGGGGCCTCTGTGATCATGGATTTGGAAGTTTGGCTGAAGACTGGAAGCAATTCCTGACTGAAGTGTTCAAGCTCAACCACAATTAGAGCTTTTAAAAAATTACTTGATTTCCAACTTTTATTTATCTTATTTATTTTTATTTCACCTTTGTGAAATTTAAAAAAAAAGTTATTTTTATGAATGATTCCTTGCAGAGATAGAAACACAATCAAACCCTAAAATGTTAGTTCCAAAATATTATTTTGAAAATGAATTTTGTTCTGAATAGCAGAGCGCATTTTAGCAAAAGACTAGGTGGTCCCAATCACTGGCTGAAAGTTTTATCAGCTACTTATGGACAGCATTTGCTATCTTTTTACCAGCAAATCGAGTGCCTTCAGCTATATTTTATTAGCTGTCTTAATTGGAATAGTGGAATGAGAAAGTATGTTCCACTTTCAGTCTGCAAATATCAGCTTATAGATTTATTTCAGTTGAAAGACAATGGAATAAATAAGAACTTTTCATGCCAGAAGAAATATCAAAGCAGTGGGTATTTTGCTTAGGGGTACACAAGATTATTTGCACTGAAGTCTGCAGAAGTATTGGTTCTTTTCATTTTTTAAACAGTGTTCAGTGTTTGCATGTCCAAATATCTACTTAGAAATATATTTGAAAATTTCAGATGTGTTAATCATGGTTTATATTTTTGGGGATCAATTCACTTACTGACATGTAATTGTCTACTTCCATTTAAATTGCTTCAGGGTGCCAGCAGTCATGAATTTTTCTACTGTGTACTATTTTCCGTATCTCTCAGCCTGGAAGGAATGTCAACATACCTTAAATGTCACAAAAAATGTTTTATCACTGTCTGTGGGTAGCTTAATCAAGCCACATCTTTGAAAATAAAGATAACATCCTTGCAGACACCTACATGTAAATGCTTATTTTTACATTTTTATTAATGTACATGGTTTTGGTCACGTTTAAATATTTTTAGTGCTGTTCTTTAGGCTCAGATGACTACTCTTAGCGTAACAGCAAGTTAGATACTGTAGACATCCACAGATTAACACATTTGGGTGCCTTAATATTGATTTCATCTGTAGATATCTGATAATCATAAATGGATACAAAGAAATAGCTGTTAAAAAGTGCATTTGCTTTAGTATCTCTCATAGAGGAGTATGGATTCTCCCGGGTGCTTTAGTCTGAGCACAAGTACATCTGTCAGGCACTGGCAAAATGTTCTCAGGCTTCAGTGACATATTTAGTGGTTGTACAGCACTTCCTTATTCATCAGCATCCATACCAATGAAATGTAATGGCAAATGCACATTTAAATGGCTCTGAATTCATGGAGTGCTTAGGACAGTAAAAGCTTCCAAATGAGTAATTGCTTTACAGAGACAGCTTTCACATCCAAAATTGCTTAGTGGTTGGACTTTAAAATAGCCTGTGTTTCTATTAGTTAATCTCCAGGCACTGTATAAAAGGCAACAGACTGCAAAAAGGTTCATATAAGGAATGAATACAGCATGGTATTAGTGGGAAAGAACAAGCAGAACTATTTCCTCCTGGGACCCATTATAATGAGTAGAACGAAACAAGTTTCTTGCTTGCAGATACTTAAAAACACAACATCTTTTTTGTTAAACCACATTTTTATCATTTCAAGTTTAAAATACTCTTCAGAAATTGTCCATGACTTTCCAACATAACTCAATCCTCATAAAACATTCTGATGAAGATAAACAACACAGAGCTTGGGGGTTATAATTTTCTTGCAAAGTAGACATGTTACTGTTAGTGTGGGTAAGACTTTTCTTCAGCATAAGCAAGAGCCTTGAATCTGAGGCAGTACTTTTAAAAAATCCATGTTTAAAACATAACGTGGTATTCCTATCTGCAATGCATTTCATATTTGATCTCTACTGTATTGTAAGTGTAAAATTCATTCTGAATTAGTTCCCTTTGATAGATCTTTATGTGGAATTTGCTGAATATCAGATCTAGTTTGCCATATTGTTTGTACTTGTTAATACTTTGATGCACAGCAAAACCAGAAAAACTATAATAAATGGATTTCATGTTTCTTGTTTGTCTGGATTACCAATTATAAGTTAGCACTTCCACTTCCGTCTCACAGATGATGAGCTTAGGCAACAACCCTGCTTACATGATTTTTAAACCTATAGAGACATACCTGCATGTCATTTGTCGTGCTCTTGACTGTATATGCAGTAATGAAGGAATGAAAATATCCATTAGCAGAAAGAAATATCTTCCTTTCTATTCAGGTGGACAAAGAGCTAAATAGCATGTGAGTTTGGTAATAAATTTGGTAAAAACGTCTGTATTTGCTCACTATATTAGATTCACATGATTTAAAAATACTAAATATTTTCTGGTTTTCTGTTTTCTGAAGTCAGGTAAAAGAACAGATATTCCTTGTTTTTATTTSTGCAATTCTGAGCTCTTGTTTTATCAACATTTTTATTTGTGTGGACTCTCTTAGGTTATATTCAGTTGGAGGTCGTGATGGAAGTTCATGTTTGAGTTCAATGGAATATTATGATCCTCACACAAATAAATGGAATATGTGTGCTCCTATGTGTAAGAGAAGAGGAGGTGTAGGAGTTGCTACATGTGATGGTTTTCTTTATGCAGTTGGAGGTCATGATGCTCCTGCTTCTAATCACTGTTCTCGACTGCTGGACTATGTGGAAAGGTATCAAATTATACATGCATTTTTTTAATACAAAATAATATCTGATAGCATTATTTTCTGAACTTTGTGATGGTAAAATTAAGCAGATATTTTTAACCCAAGAAATGCCTAATTAATACTTACTTAAAAAATTCTATAAAGGTCTGTAAAAGACAATATCTTTGAAACTTATTTGTCATCCCTTTTTATTCACAGTGCTACTATATATTATCACAAACACAAAAATCCACTCTTTTCACATCCCTTTTAAGTAATTTCAGGACACTATATTATACATGGCAGTGTCACAAACGAATCACTGTAGCGATAAAAATTTTTCCTTGAAATAATTTTATAATTGAATTTACAAAATTGAATTGTGTTTAGAAATACTTTCTAACTCTAAAAACATAGCTAAGCGAAGAAGAAATAAATAACTGCTTAGGTGATGGACGTTCCCAGTACAATATATTGCTTCCTTTAGCAAAATTGCCACTTTCTAGTGTGGTGACATAGGCCCTATACACTGTATTTACAATACCCTGAATTTTGCAAGTAGATTTTCTACAAATTCAAGAATATCTAGTAGGGCAGTACAGCACAGATGAAGTGATTATGGCATTCAATTTAAAGGTATTCTTCAAATGTTTCATGAAGGTTTGACTTTTTTTCTGTTTCTAAATGCCATAAAATAGAATAAGGAAAATATTCAGTCCAAATATGTACAGGTTGCAAAAGTTAAAGTAGGTCTGTTTGAGTAGTTGGTTTATCTTAACATACAAGCTGGGAAAGATTTATCTCTTTATCTATTTTCTGAAGGCGTTAATTAAATGTCAGTTATTTCTTCTTCTGAGTCCAGCTTGGCATTCAATATTAAATTGAAAAATTTTAAGGTAAAACTCCTTATGTTATCCATATGATTTTGCTCAATCTTAGACTTATTGCCATCTCTACTGCATGTATGCAAAGATCATAGACTGCCAAACACTTCTCATCTCCAACAGAGGGACAATTAATCAGAGAAATCCCATGATGCCTCTACTTACAGGGCCTATCCTTGTGGACTTCTATTTGTCAGGAACAATAACAAGAATTTTCAATTAAATAAACTTATACTAAGACTACTAGTGGCAGTCTTAATAAGTGTGAGGTCTTTTCAACTACTTCTGTTTATTGGCACCCTTAAGGGAGCTTTTCTTTCATTTTTCATTCTCTCTTCTTCCAGTGTTGAAGATGAACCATATCCCATCACATTTGTCTTTCTCAGGGGAGACTGCAACAATGAGCTAAACCACATATCCTTATGCTGATTTATGTACTGGTATTAGAATGACCATCTATAGTGTCCCTCGTCTAGATATTTTTTCCACTGATAGCAAATGTGTGGATAATGTACTTCATCAATAGTCAGCTCTGAGACTAAAAGTTGGGACTAACAGACAAGAACTTGTAGGCTATTAATTTGCATAGAGTGGATGTGAATTAACTGGTCGACTCCACTGAAATGTGAAAAAAACTCTCATGGCCTTTGGAGTGATTAGTTTATAAGATGGCCGGAATGTGATTTAGCGTGTCTGTTTTTTTATTCCAAAATAATGCATCATTTTCAAAAAAATAAAAGACCCTCAATATCTTAGGAAAACAAAGAGTAGTAAGTGGTGAGGAGGTCTATTAGTCTAAGTTATTTTATATCTCTCTGAAAGTTTTTCTTTCTATAAATATCAAAGGCCTGTGTTTTAACTAAGACTCTTCTTCTTCAGGAATGAGGCTGCTTCAGTCATTTTTTCATTCTGATGCTGCCTGGTAGGATGTGCTTTATTCCAGTCCCAATTTGCTCCTTGAAGACTGTCAAACCAGACATAATATTTTTAAATTTATTTTTGAGATTATGCAAATATAATGACAGCAAATATGTGTTTTTTAAATGCTACTGCTAAAATCCTGCTCAATAGCAATTAGGTCTTACAGTTTAATCTCCTCTAAGGGTGATGCAATTTTAAGGGATTTCCTCTGGAATCAAGCATTCTGAAATAGAATAATAGTTATGTTTCTCTCATCTTCATAAGTTGTCAAAGTGCAGTCTTCTATTCGTTTTTAAAGGCAAAACAACTATTTTCTTCATAAAAACTATACAATTTTCAAGATATTTTGGCAGATTTCATAAAGCAGCTTTCTTTTTCAAATGCTACTCAAAACTTGACAGATGATAAAAACATAGTCATTTGACCTACAGTTTTTTCCCCTCCATCTCACCTTGATTTCAAAATTGATTTCTTTCCACATTCAGAAGCTTTTATCATAACCCTGCTCAGCCTGGGGCATACCTAGTTATTATAAGAATGACATACACAGTTGCTTTTAGCAGCAAAAAAGATGTCAGAAATCTCAGGTATTTTCCTGGCAATTACAAAATCAACAAGTTATTGTGCAGTTCTATTTTGTTGACAGAATTGAGTTAAAAGGATTCGTTTTAGCCTTTCATACTTGTTTATTGGAAGAAGGAAAAAAAAAGGTCCAATTATGTCAATTGTGCTGTTTTCCAGCTTTTCTGCCTTCTCACCTTGGCCTTTGTAATTTAAGAGCACTGCATGAAGGAGTCTATTAAACATTTATTACCTTTAGGCAGGCAAAGATACAATGCACACTGGTGCATTTCACTGGATGGGAAACTGTTTCACCTAGAGGCCTGTGATTCTGCTGTTGAAAAAACCCACACAGTCTTTGAAAAAAATCTATTAAAAATATTTTTTTTTTGGCTTGTTACATGTTCATTTACGTTCCACATATTCAAGCAATATTTTTTCAATRTTTTCCTCTAAAGTTAGGAAAGACATTTATCATAAATCTAGATATTTGATGTCTTATTTTCTGAGAAGTCCCCCAAATGCCAGGATTAGCAGCTAGTAGATGAGTAGGGTTTTTTTCTTAAAATGTATTTACCTGTCAAGGACAATATAAACAAGGTTACAGACAATTCTTTTATTGTCCAATTTAAAAGTCATATTTATGAACTAGGAGGCTGTTGCAGCAAAACACTGTAACATTGCTGTTTCACTGCTTTTATTAAAAATATATATATATAATATTTCGTTGTTCAAATACGTGGGATTTCAAACAGTATCCCTTCAAGTTGCTCATTGATAATATGACTGACCAAAATACTTACACTTTTAAGCAAATTCATGTCTACAAAAGGATTTGTAGACCAAAACTGCTTATTTTCTCCACTGGTCAAATGATTCTATTACATAGTAGACTTGCTTGAGGACTGATGAAATTAATTTTATTTTACTGTGATACAGTATTCTGTTTTAGTAATATTTGATATCTAAAAACAAGGTATCAAGTGTAACCTCATACTCCAGACATCCTTGGTAACAAACTGTCAAAAGATAATTAATTTCTGATTTATGGATGTCCAAAACAGTTACAATGGAATGATTTCTGAAATGAAATAATTTTACCTTATTAAGGAATATCTAAAGGAATACCTAGGTTAAATATTTAATTTTTAAATTACAATCATTATACAGAAGGATTTGTACCCTCAGTTTTAAAAATTCAGTGGTGATTATGTCTTAAAACCAGTATTAATTTCTTTACTTGAGCAAATATCAGGAGGAGACTCTAATGCAGTTAAGCATATTCCCTGAATACATAGAGAGGTTTTTTCCTATTGTATTGTATAATTTCAGAAATTAAAATATGGTGAAATTTAATTTTAGAAATAATATTTATAATATTTTTGATGTGCTGCAAGAAATACCCTACTTAAAATGTATACATAACATATAAATAAAATTTATACAACCATCCCCGTATTGTTCATATATCTTTCTTAGATCTTTTTCTGACACACTATCCTATTTATATCTTAGTTTATTCTAGAAGGTTAGCCGAGCAAAAGTTTCTAATCAACATCTAGAGTGTTGACTTGGGAAGACAATAAATACATATCTTTTTGCAGTTAGGAAGAATACTTTTGGATAGGATGCTTTCCTCCCTCRGGAAAAAAAAAAAAAGACTATATTCAAGTGAAAATCAACATGAATTGATGCTTGTCTTCTCTCCACATACCCAGTTTCATTTTTCTTTCCTCAGGTATGACCCAAAAACTGATACATGGACAATGGTGGCTCCACTGAGTATGCCTCGAGATGCTGTTGGTGTTTGTCTCCTTGGTGACAAATTATACGCAGTAGGTGGCTATGATGGTCAGTCATACCTGAATACTATGGAAGCATATGACCCTCAAACTAATGAGTGGACACAGGTAATTATAAAGTTTATTTTATATATACGCATGCACACATACACACACACACATATATATATGAATTAGCCATTCTAAGTTTCCTTTAAATTTAGTGCAGAAAAGTGCATACTGCAAAATCATGATCTTATCCTAAAATAAGCATTTAAAATAGGTGAGATGTATTACACTCAAGAAAGCTTATTCCWTTTTGTAATTGCAAGGGGAACTCCTGTTGACTAGCTTAAATATAGACATGCGTTGTTTAAAGAAGACCATCTTTTTTAATCTACATGAATTAATGAGAAGAGCATTTTTATGAAGTTCTGTAGGAAATAAGAAATGAATTTGGAAAGATTTTTTTTGCAAAACCACCAGTTCACATTAAAAACAATTAATAAACATGCTTGGAGGGGTAGTTAGGAGACATGTGAACAATGTTGTGATTTATACAGTACCACTAACTACAGTTTGCTATTATAGACATATAAGCTGACTCTACTGTGATAGTTTCAGCAAGATTCAGTCTCCTAAAGGTTTTAATCCTTGTCTTGTCTTGAATAGTGTTTAAAATTACCAAGCTTTTTCTAAAGGGTACTTGAACCTGTTTAGGAATACTGGAACCATATATTTCTGTATTGGTAACTTTCACCTTGCCTCAAGGCCTAAAGGGGAAGCATCAGCCACAGTCTRCAGAATACAGAAACCCCTTGCATATCAACGGTTCACAAAATTGATGACAACTCTAAAATTAATTCCTGCTTTCTGTTCTCACACTTTCAAATGAAAGATGTCAGGTGTAAGTGATTTTAAATTACAATAGTAGGGTAATGTGGGTTTTATTTATTTTAAGCAGTTTCTACTCCCATTAGTTTTGACCATTTTAAAATAATGTTGACACAGCACTTTGACAATCTTTCCATGGCTTGTTCCTGTTTGGCAATCTTTTGCATGGTTTGATCCTATTCAGTTAATTTATGTCTGTTTTTCTGCAGATGGCTTCCTTAAATATTGGAAGAGCTGGTGCCTGTGTTGTAGTCATCAAACAACCATGACTTTGTCAGCACTACTTAGGATTTTACTGACTGTGAAATGATTATTTTTCTATGAGACAAACAGAATAACTTCTCAAGAACAAGGATTTACACAGTGAACACACTGCTGATCACAAACTTGAAGAAGTTTGGAAGTGACAAAGATTAAGTATTTATGCCCTATAAAATCATAAAACCGTTCACAGCCAGTGAACAAGGAAAAAAACCCAGARTATTGTAGGCGTAAATATGTGAATGTAGAGTAATAAGTCCAGGTACTGTTCTCGTGAATGTGTCCTGGAGAACTGGATAGTCATGGGAAGTCTTTACACAAAGAGCAGAAAGGAATATGAGAACAGTTTTCATGGCTGCAAGAGAACTGCAGAAACACGAAAGTATATTTAATCAATTTTAAACTGTGTTTTTTTAAAAGAGAAAAGTGGATCGTAATATAATTTTTTTGCTGTTCAGGTCTTGTCTTCAAATGGGTTATGGCCTTATTTAAATGAGCAGTTTGATTTTTACTAATGGGAAGAGGTCAAATGGTCTGGATATTCATAGCAACTGAGCTGTGACTCTTGAGTAGGAAGAAAAACAAAACTAAAAGTAGACTTTTTTCTAGCTTCAGATTGTACCTCCTTGGCAGTACTAACACATCTGTGTTAGAAGCCTGTGTGTTTCATCAACTAATATATAAAGCAATCCTGTGGCTGCACTGGGGCTTTGCTGCAAATATGAGAGTCAAAGGAACAGTTACCTAATTCTTTCTTAACCTTATATTCAATTTAAGCATGTGGGCTCTAATTTCATTGTTTAATGCATCTACTGCATGTTGGAAGCTCATGACAGGCTGGAAAATTGACATCCTGCTTTCACTGCATCATGTTAACAGACGAGCTGTGAGCAGAACAGCCTATAGAGCCTCTTCTAGCATTTCAAGAGGGAGAAAAATCCTATATTTTATTTCTTTCTGATGCTTGTACATACAAAATTTTGCCTAATTAGAGATGCCAATTTATGAGTTTGCATTTATGACTGAGAATAACTGCAAGTCAGGAAATCAGAATGAATGCAAGTGGAATAAGGGAAATTAAACCATTTTTTCTAATAAAGTTCATATGGTAAATATACTAGTGTCATCTGTGCTTCCCTTTAGGGTTGATAATTTCTGCCAGTAATGATACCTTGAGCTTTTGCTTTGGCATTAGATTTGATGCTGATGCTTTCTGTCTGCTCAGCTGAATCACTTAGAACCTAAGGACACTACTAGAATATGAAATTCTGCTATTCAGGGAGGCACAGTTTCTGGGAATAGGACACCAAATATACTTCTCTAAAGCCCTGCTGATCCTGTAGGAAACATTTCATGGCCCAAAAGCAGAAACCTCACAATCCTCTGTCACTATTAATTTTGAGAAGGAATTCTGGTTGCACTAAAATGAGTTTTATTAGCGGAAACCTTTGCAATCATTTGAGATGAAAAAATACATAGAGCTTCTATCTTGGGACATCTGATTTGAAGATGTGTCTAACAGCATCAGTATGCATGGAGATCTTTGTTTACTGACGTAAGCTGAATTACAATTCTGAAGCCTAAGTATAAAGATTTAAATATTTTAAATATTTCTCTGTCCTAATTTGGAATCAGCTGAAAACACTTCAATATTCATTTTCCACAGCCAGTTGCTTTTTGAATTGCAATTATTCTTTCACAGACAAGCATGTCAATTTTTCTCCAACTACAACATGTTGTTGAATAAAAGATGTTACCCCTCTAAAGATTTTGCTTCACATAAACACAAGTTTTGGAGACCAAATGAAGAAGACTCTAGAATTATAATTGTAATTTAATATAGACATTGGCATTCAGTTCTCCTACAGAGATACCTAATGAACTTAGAAATTGAATTTGAATTCTATTCCCAGAATTTTCTTTTGATTTCATTATATTCATACACAATAGAAATATGATTGCTCTACCTAGATACTGATCTTCAAAATCGGATTATTTCTGTTAATTTCATTCTGTGGCAGATTTGTTTTCTGTGCCTTGATCATTATCTTCCTCCATTTATCCTCAATTTTATTTTTGATTCTCAATTTTCTTTTCCACTTTTTAAATTTGCCTTTATTGTACCAAAATTATTCTCATGTGAAAATTTTCAGTCTATTTTACTTCTCTTATTTGAAAGAATAAAATTATTTTTTTTATTTTGATTATGTAAAATCTAGCCACAATAAGAGCCAAAATTGGCTTTCATATTCTTTTTATACAACTGCTACAAGTCTCTTCTAAAGAGAATTTATGAAGAATTTTTAATTTTTTTTTCTTACCATTATGTTTGCTCTTATTAAAGAATAATAATAGTTTTACCTTTGTTTTCAAAGGGAATGTATTTAAATCCAAGTAGTATATACTCACAGTCTTGATTTCTGTGATTCTTTAAGACCCATTTTTTATGTATGAGTTAAAATCTCTTCTGATACACTGAATTGTGCTAAACAATATTAGGTTTACAGGAAAAGCTGCTGTCTTTTCAAAAAACAGGTGATCTTGTTGTTGATCTACCATGGTTTCTTTTGTCTCAYATAATCTCTTTGATTTCCAAGTATGAAAATTACAGTGAAATCCGAGCTGCAACAAACATTAATTTTAGTGAAATCAATGACTAAATTCTGCAAAAAGCTGCTTTTAAGTTTACTAATTTAATGTTCTGGTTTAATAGTCTAATTTAATATTCTATTAGTATTCTATTGCAATATTCTATGCTCTAAATGTTACCTTTTTCTCTGTCTTTCTAGTTTTATTTCAAGAACATCGACCAGTTTTACTAGAATGTCTATGTTTCACATTAGCCTGGATTTATACATAGGAATTAGATCCATTTCTTCTTTTTGTTGTCTATCTTTATACAGGAACAACTTTTGAACTAATCAAACACAAGTAAAAATAATTAAAATTACAGTCGCCTGAAGTAATTAAGCGTAATTTTAGTAATTTGAAATCAGTAATTAGTAATTAGTAATTTGAAAAAAATTAGTAATTTGAAAAAAATTAAAATTAAGACCCTCTGGAACTACTGAGAAGTCTTACATTTCTCGGTTTTATGTGTCTAAAATTCCTTTTTTATCTATTCATGATTTATTAGAAATTTTATCATTTCCTTTTTGCTGCCACTGGTTTTGAGATAGAAAGAAGGCCAAGGACGTGAATGCTAGAAAAGTTATTTTTAAATGGATGAGTCCATACAGATTTTTACAACAAGTTAGAAAAAGCAATACTGTCAGAAAGTGATCATTCTCAGTGTTGCAAAGAAATCATAGAATCATAGAATGAATCATAGAATCAAGATCGTCTGGTTCCAACCCCACTGCTACAAGCAGGGACRCCTTCCACTAGACCAGGTTGCTCAGGGCCCCATCCAAACTGGCAAAATTTGCTTCTTGAGGTGCTTATGGAAGCAATACCTAAAAGACAAAATAAGCAGGTTTCCCAGAAGAGGAAATTGTTATAGCTGTAGCAGTGCCATTAATATTTATTAATAAAATTATTAAAGAAATCATAGAAGAACTTATATTTTTTCAGGGCTTTAATTAGCACTATTTAAGTGAATAAAATAAAGAAAAATACCATAGCACATTATGTCTCTGTTTTTTCAAATTAATGAATCTTTCTGATTTAATTTATCTCAAAATGCTAGATGGCTAAACTTCAAGAGTATACTTTTCTAGACACTCTTTGAGGCTGTATAAATATGGAATAATTCAAGTTGAACTCAATAGAAAAAAAATCAAGAAAAATAGGTAATATTTTTATTACACTTTTGATGTGTTTCTACAAATAGTGTAGTGTTAAAAAATCCATTTTAAAAAATAAATACTAACCTTCTGATCCTCTACTGCTTCTGGAACTGTTGATTACCTTGCAGTTTTGGACTATTCCTTTTAGGTATTTTTTTTATTTAGAGTTTTTTATTATTGACAATGATGGATGCTAGACATATAATCCATATAAGGAAATATCTACATAGAAAAATGTCAATTAATAGCTATTCTTTAGTGGAACTCTTTAGTATTGACATTATGTGATCCAATTTTATAGAAAAGTTTTGCATTGCTATCAAAGTCACAAATAAGGCAGTAAAAAGATCTAAAGGTATTTGAAGGTGACCTGTTATCTATGACTTTGCATTACTTATTTCATGAGGAATAAATAGAGAAGGCACTTCCACAAAATCTTTAAAAAAGCTCTTGTAACTGTTATCAAGTAACAATAATAGATTGCATAATTTAAATTCTTGAAAAATGAAGTTGTTGGATTTTTTGCATTTACTGTACCAAGAAAATATATATACACTAGGTAATGCAGGCTTACTGCCAGCTCAGAATCTCAATATGTAAAAGTAACTCCAGATATATTTCTTTAAAAACATCTCATCCATGTAGTATATCTGTTCTAACTTAAACGAGGATGCGTAAAATATTCAGCAGAATAGTGATTCTTCAGCCTTGTTCTAATTCCAGCKTAAAGCAGCTCAAATTGGCATAACCTTGTATTTCATTGGGAATTTCCTCATTATAGTTCTGCTTCATAGTTCATGGGGGTTTGGGACAGAGAAACCACTGAAAATTGTTAAATCAGCAAAGGTTTGATTTCCATGTGTAGGAGTACAGCTGTTGGACACTAAACCATAAAGAAAATTACTAGCACAGGTAAGAATTGCAGTGACAGGGAACAGTAGAGCCTTAAATCACTGGCTATTCACAGCTTCACCTTGGGGAATCTATGGAGCTGCCAAATTCATCACCCGCTGAGAGTTGCAAAAGTAGTCAAAGCTGAAGTATAAGAAACTTAYATTCCTATCACCCTATATTTTCCCAATTTCCCATGATGACAGRATGCTTAAAAAATGCACAAAAATTAAAATAATGATGGTAATAAGTCTTCTCTTGCAGAAGTATAGTACTCCTCAGAACCAGGTCTGTGAACCAGGTTCATTTTCAGTCTTCTTCTCTTAAGTGGCCTAGGTTGTGTGCTAAGTCTGGTGACAACTYTAGTGAATTATTTCTACACAAAAGTCAACAAAAGTCACTGAAGAGGACTGCCTTTGATGGCCTCCAGGAAGAAATAGTGTTCCAAAGGTGAGCTGTTTCAATTAAATAGATGAGCATTCAGTTTAGCCACCCCCACATAAGTGTCTGATACCATGTGAGATGCCCAAAACTATCTAAGTCATTCACACTGGGCTGAAGGTATGACACAGATGAAGTTTTGGAATTCTAACAGAAGTTTGAATGGTCTGTAAAGTATTCCAGATGATACTAGACACCTTTTTGTGGGCAAATAGAATCCATGATCCCTCATATACATACATATATATATGTATGTATGTATACATATGTATGCAGTGCCACTATCTTACAACCCATCTGTGTGATGGGAAAGGCTGAATTTAAACATATTTTGCTTCAGGTTGCTTAAGCTTGAAAATATTAACCTTGATAGTCCAATGAACAATACAAATAGTGAACATAGGTGTGAGAGCACAATCCATTAATACTCATTAATGCTGGCAAGTATGGGAAATGCTAACTTGGAAAGATCCTCTTTATAAGGAAAATTAGCTTTTGTGCATCACTTCAGTCAAAAATTTTTTCTGTAAGCAAGTCAGGAGTGAATCACCCTTACTCAGCAGTTATTGAAAAAAATCACCTACATTARTTGCTATCACCTATGTAGGCTTTTTGGGTTTGCTTTTCTATTTAACAGCAAAATGTTTCTGAGTGCAATTCTGTAAAGGTTTGAGTGGCACATTTCAGTCACATCATGGAAAATCTCACATGCAGACGTAGTGTGAAAACCAAGACTATTTGGCTTAGGTTTTGGGTTTGTTTTTTTTTCTTGTTTCTACTTCTGTATATTTTCCAAGATATCAATTAATTTTAAATGGTCATTTGTTCCATATGAAAGGTAAAAGAGAAAGGACACTTGCTATAGCAGGCTAAATGAATAAATATCCATTTCATAATAAAGAGTATTCTCAAATATAGATATCTACTGTGTAAATGTCCACATCAGAATTATACATCCAAAGGATTTTCTTATAGCCAGTGTAGCAAAATCACTATTTCCAGGACATGATTCATCTCATTAATAAGGTGAAATAAATCACACTTTAAAAGTGTGTTTCTCTCCATTGACTTCAAAAGTGCCTAAAATGACTAGTTCAGACAAAAATACTTAAGTTGGAAAAGATGAATCTCTACCCTTTGATAAATGCCTAGAAGGAACTGGCCCCACAAATATTTATTTCCAATAACTATGACAGGAATTTAATTTAGAATATAACTGCAAGACTCAAATATGCATTGAATAAAAAACAATTTCTCTGTTCTGAAATCAAACACTCTTATGATATTGAGAGAGTGGATAATTTGGAGCTTTCAAATGACATGAAAAAATAAGCAAAAGATATCTCTTTGTTAACCTAGAGGGAGAAAAAGTATTCAGAAAATTGTAGCTGCAGCCCCTGGTTACCTAAATTTTAGATATCCTAGATTTCAGGGATAAGGGAGCAATTTTATACAGTAACCTGCAAAACATATCTATATAATTGAATTTAAACCTTCAGAACATGAAATAGCATTATTTAAAAACTTACGATTGCTGTAATCAAAGGGCATCTTTATTCCAGGCCCTTGTGTAGGAAGAGAAAAACTGGAGAAAAGCAGTTTCCTCCCACCAGGCGAGTCACCTCATCCAAATGTGGGCAATCAGAAAAATCACTTGCTTGAAATGCATTGTTTTCTTCTTTGATTTATAAAGGAACCAATGAAAATAACTCAGATTAAGGCACCTAAATTAGTAGAAATACCAACAATGAAGTGTAGAAAAATGCCAATAGTATGATCTGTCTGGAGTTGTAAATCTGTTTGACTTCCTTATAGATTTATCATTTATCTCACAAGTAGCTTACACCGTAGTACATATTCTTGGCCAGCTCTATGTATAGACAATTAAAGGGATATATACTTTTTGTGATCAAATGCAACTTTTGAAATAATATCCATTATACAGCTGTTGTAGGTGAATTTCTTTGCTGTTTCTTTGTTCACGGTCTGTGTGCAATTCTGCACAAAGTGCAAAAGCATTGGATTAATTGTAGATTTCATCATGAATTGTGGATGTTTAGTACATTCTAAAATCACAGACCATTTTCTTTGCTCTTTAAAATCAGACGTTTATTTTTTTATTCCATTTTTCTAAATTGTGGCTATATTTTACATAAGACATTTTTATGCAACACATGTTTATGTGTCTGGATCCTTGCAGAAAAATACATGTCAGGATTCTGCTGGAATGAGATTACAAAAGACATAAGCTTTTAAAAATGTATGTTCTATGATAGGCTCTTAACATATCTTTGGTTATGTTTAGTTGACTTTAGGGAACTGACTCAGAGCTATTAAAAAATATATAAAGAAAACGAAACCAAGATTTTCAATAAACTTTACTTGCTTGACTGCTATCTTTCCCCTCTTCCCTCCAAAAAAGCAACAAAAACCCCCAAAAAACCAAAAAAACAATAACAAAAAAAGGCAAACAGAAAAGTAAACAGATAAGTTCTATGTGCTTTTTAATTTCTTTGTACATTCAATAATTTATATTGTCATAAATTATGAGTAACTGTAAAATTAGAATTAGAGGAAGAGCTGTAAGCAAAATGACACAGAAGTAACTGTTATGCACAGATTGAACGTCTTCATTAACTGGGGGGAAAAAAAATCATTTTTCTGGAATGGTCTAGTCAACAGAGTGTCAGCAGTCTTATGCTAATGGATGACTTGCTCTTTAACTAAAACGCTTCTGCCTTCATCTTACATACCAAAAGGGCTTGTATCAGATTATGGCTGCTTGCTTTGAGGAAGAGACTGGAAAATGAGGGCTGAGTCTTTAATGCAGGAGGGGCATAGTTAAAGCAGGAATGATGCAGTTTTCAGTATGTCATAAATATAAAATTTCCAGTGCTGTYATATGAGCATGCAACTGTTTGCAGATGTATTATAGGACTTCTGCATCAAATGGGTCCAGTCAGAAATTTTGAAGCTTTAGTAAAAAACAAAATCAGTATTGAAGAAATACCTTGGAATGTTGACATATGAGTTTACTTAGTATGGAAAGGGAGAAAAATAAGTGTGCAATGTTTTGGAATGTAAGACAACAAATACATTAAGAAAATGTATAAATAYGGTTGTAAATACATTCAATTAAGCTGTCCTAAGTTTTGCAATATTTGCAGAGCAGTTTACTGAATATTATGCTTTTACCATGGTTCTGTTACATCTTGGACATGTATGTATAGAATGCAAGTGAAGACAATAGAGCACAATGTTAAACTCTTAACCTGACTTTGTTTGACACAAATTGTTTCTAAGAAATTTCAATCTTGAAAATGTCACTGTGCAAAAATAAATATGCCTGTTTTTATGTGTTGCAGAGGTGATTCTTTTAAGTGAATATGATAACACAATTAGGGGGTTAGCTTGTGTGTTTTAAACTTGCCCACACACAGTTACACTTATGCAGAATCAAAGGGCAAGAATCTTAAGACTCTGATAAACATTACTATTTGTTTTTATTCTTTTCTTAAGTCAGACTATAAGGAATATAATGAGATGACAAATAACATTATTAAGAATTCAGACTTTCAAGGTTTTTTGATCACCTTGTATTGTAAACATAATGAAAGATCTTCTTTCCCTCAAAAAGAAAAAAAAAATGTCTACATGCAGAGCTATGTGGTTCAGGATTTAAGTAGAGTAAGATCATGAACTGCAAGTAAGTCTGGATGCTGTTTTATATGATCAATAAGAAAATAAATTTTCAGTGGAAAGAAATATACCTGTTGAGGAAAAAGAGCTGTCTTGAATCACATGTATTTGAAGAGTTTTCTTAAATCACACATATTTGGAATGGGTTAGTGTCCAAAATGTTAAACTGGGATATAAAATACATCTATGTTATAAGACCTAGGAGTAATTAATATTTCTTGCGTCCACCTGTACATTTCATATTTGTTCTGAATTCATCTTAGAGTGACATCCAGCTGCACTCTACTGTCTGGGTAGGCAGTTCAGGTTGACTGAGATTCAATCCATTTGTTTTCCCACTTTTCATGTATAACTTGGGAGAACCATGTATTATCTGTTCTTTAAATCCATTCCCTCACTCTGTGAAACGTAATTTGTACTATATATTTAATACACAGGATTTATGGGAATATACACTAAAATATATTGAGGAAGATATGAGAGGGATGCATGACATATAGGTTAAAAGTTCTGCCAAAGTCAAATTTGAATAGAGACTCCAGAAGCATAAATAATGCATGTACTAGAATTTTCATTAAGWAATTTCAAACTCCTTGGAGAGACAAATACTTTAGACATGAGTGCATCAATAAGCACGAATTTTGAATAACTGATATCAGGCTTTCTAAGGTGGACAGTTTAGATGCAGAAACTTTGCTGAGAGTGTAGTTTTCTTTAACATTTATCTTAATCTATTTTGGATGAGAGCTGAAGTGTCAAAATTCTTTTTTATAAGAGATGCTAGAAAATATTTAAGCAATAAATTCTTTTTKTGTTCAGCTGAGTTTAACTTTGGGTACAATGAACCTTTGCCACATAATTTACTTTTCTCATGGTCTCAATATTTCTCTTGAGTAATATACAGTCAAACAATGGGTAATTGTTTATAGTTCAAATTAATGAAAAGGAGGTTGTCAAAAGCAGCCATATATTCTACATCCTATTCATTCGTGTAATTTTTGATCTGCCAATACAGTACATGGCCAAACCTGTCCAGCCTGTTAATATAACTTTCCAAAAGAAATACAATGGGGCTTGAGCCCTGATCACTGTATTTCAGATCATAAACAAGATAGTATAATGAGGGTCTTAGAATCAAAAAGCATTCTCTAATAGGAGGAGAGGTTTTATTTATTAAACAGAGATATTGAATTATTTAATACTTTATGGTTCAAGATTCAGTTTTGAATCCTCACATGAAAATGTAAGACCTGAGAAGAAATTACATCTGTGCTTTCTTACTACTTACACTTTTATGCATATTTTCCTCCTTTTCTTTACCCATGTTTCATCTTATTCTCAATTCCAGCTTTCTGTCCYATTCATATGATAATTTTCTTCCTTCTAATAAGTGCTACTCTTTTGTATTTCCCTTCTCACGATTTTCTTCCTATTGTAACATTCTACCGAATCTCTGGGAACTTATTTTTTCTTACTGATTCTTATTATTGTGGGTTGCAATATCTCCTTCAAGTCGCTTTTAGCTGGAGCTCATAGATTCGTTCTCCCTCTCAGTACTTTTCCTTCAAATTCTTCTCTTTTTTGTGTGTGTACATACACATCATCAAGAAGTCCTGCTTGCATTGTATTGAAAATGGTTATATTACAGCCATCTATGCTTTATAATTATTTCCTTTTACATTGGGAAATTATATTTATTTTTATGAGGATGAATTATTAGTAGTATTGACCTACAAAAAACAAAATAATTGCTAATTATACAGTCATAAAGGCTTTGTTTTTCTTCATACTATCCAGAGGTAAAATACTCATGCTGCACAACACATTGTTAATTTCCCTGTCAGAAAGATTTCATATATGTAAAGACCAGTTATTATTGTTCATTTTCCTCTGATAATTGTATTCAGTGAAATTTCAAGGAATTGGACAGGGGGATTCAAGATCTGCAAGGGATCCTTGTTAAGCACAGAAATTAAGAACTACAACCACTAGCTGCAAAGAGAAGCCAGGAAAAATTGGTAGACAACAAAGAGAAAATAATTATTTACAGGGTAAGACTGGGCAGGAAAAAAATACATTTAGAGTAGTTAAGAAAAAAATGTAGAGAGAAAATGAGATATTTAAGTAGGAGAAGACTAAATTTATGGAACTACCTTTTAACAAGAGTGCTTAGAAGTTAACTGGAAAATTGATTCACAAACTCCAAAGGACATAAACTGTACATTATTCCTRTATCAGATCACTTTAATCACGCTATCACATTTTGGCCAGGCCTCCAGTTGTCCTGAGAGGACTCTGCAACTTCAAAAAGTAAGTTTTGGCAGTAGGAGGTACCTAAAGCTGATGCCATTCTTTACAAATTGTAAACATAAATGAAGATTCTCAATATTATAGCAACTTTTCTAATAACATCCACAAAGTTCTCTCGTCCTCTTTTTACAACAACATATTATTTCTGCTGGAAAAAAAGAAATCATATTGGTACCTTGATCCACAATTTCCTTTGGCCCAAGGACTGAAAAAAGTGTTKCTTTGTGAGTTCATGATGCTATACTCTCTCTATAGACTCATGTTTAACTTTTACATTTGCTATACTCATCAGCCTTGCAGCTGGTGCCCAAACTACGATGAGGATATTTCACAGAACACATTCTCCACATTGCTGTAAATGTGTCATTAGGCAGCAAAGAATGAAAGGTTCATTGAGCCAGAGAAAGAGAGCATGAGCACCAGTATGAGAAGGAATATGACTTTCTAATCTATTCATCTGGGCATTCATAATACAAAATTTCTGGGGTTTAGCTCTGCATAAAATGTTTCATATATTACATTTTGTAGTCTATGATCCTTTAACATTAAAAAGATATTAGGCAAAATAATCATCAATGAAATGTAGTCCTGGATCTTCCCATTTTCAGTATTTCCTCTCATCTAATTTAGGTAGTTCTAATCACTTGTATGCTGATTGGCTTTGTAACCTTCATTTCTACCTTAGATTCCTGATCCTGGCCAGTTGTAGGTACATGAGTGTGAATGCTAAAAGCCTGGGTGCAGAGAGATTTCTCAGTTTTCTGACGGTGTCTGAGTGAAAGCCTTGCTTTCTCACGGACGCTATGGGAAAACAGTTGAGAGATTTTGTAAACTATGGTATTGTTATGATACCAAGGAGAAAGTATCTGAAGTAAGTGTTGTTGGGTTCAGCCAATCCCTCTGGGGGGTGGTTGGTCAGTGAACCAATAACCTTATGTCGGTGTCCAGCGTGCTGAGGTATATAAGAGAATCTGTATATTAATAAAGGGTTGGTTTCTTCTCGTCATAAACCGTCCATGTAGCTTTATTACTCGGTCTCTGCTCGATAGCGACACGTGAGCTTATTATATTTACACTCTCTGGACAGTTACATTCTTGCTTTACCTCCTTTAAATTACTTAGTGCAAATTGATTAACATAAACCCAGATATTTAACTTCCAGGAGATTTATTAATAGAAGTTCTAAGTAATTTTTCACAATCCCATGGACCTGCGCTACATCAGAGGAAGTTCACATATAACCAATACGTATTGTATAAATCTACTCTTAGCAAATAACATAACCCCCCCTTCCGATATTTTCACTGTAGATGTGAAGTTTAAAGTTTATACAGTATTAAGTAGCCTGACAATTTCTTAAATTGATAAGCACAGCATAAAAATGGCAGCTTAACAACAAGAAGTCCCACTATGAATCTAAAGGAATTTCCAGAATTTTAAAGGTCTAACGAAATAAAACTGTGGGTACATTTCTGAATGCAAAGATGGCATCTTTGAAGCAATGGAAATAAATTTATTTGATTTTATCCAAACTAAAAGAAGATAAGAATGTATTGTACTGAGTATGCTTTCATGCTTTTCTAATCTACACTACTAGGATCAGGAAAGTGGTAAATCTCTAAAGCAAAGGAAGATCATTTGAACTATAAAACTATACTCCCTTCCTAGCAGGCAAAACAAAAAAAAGATACCAAAATGGAAATTAATAATTTCTTTGTATCAAAATCTATAATGGCTCTTGTCTATAATGGCAGCCTGTGGCCCATGGTAAGTCGAAGAATTAAGCAGCTCTAGGGATTATTTTTTATTTTTGTTGCATTTTATATAGACTAACTACCTATGTACCTCACTCATGCGGGTTTTATTGGTGTTGGTATTAAAATATAGCCAATTAGTTTAATTCAGAACATTAAAGAACACAAAATTGGTGGTTTCTTCTTGTCTCTTCCTTTTTTTTTTTTTTTTTTTTTTTTTGTGGTGTTATATTGCAAGTCAAAAATCTTCATCAAACAGGCAGACATAAAAGAGGTTGTCTGACCACAGGCTAAATTCTCCAGAGTCTGAGAGATGCCTTCATCTGATGCCTGGTACCATTACACCAAGAGACATTTGGGGGATAAATTACAAATACAAAGCTCAAGCTGCCTGAAACTGCTTTTGAAGAGTTTGATTACTCCTGTGGTTATATAACATAAACACAATAGTAATAGCTAAAATATCTCAGGATTGCCCTAGTATGATAGTAGAATATTCAAAGTATTAAATAGATATTTGAACTTTAAGTAACTCAGTGCTGTGTTGAAGAAACAGTTTAAGCTAAACATCAAAGGGCTTCTGTGGCTGATATTATTGGTAAAATAAAGTAACAACAAAAATTCCTTTACGGTGTCTTCAGTGTACAAGCAAGAATAAAATGAAGGGCTTTCTCTTGTATCAGAAAGAAAAACATAAATTGCATGATAGAAATTAGCTGGAAACACATCATCACAGACTTTCAGTTATTTTGAATGTTTCAAAAATAACAAGAAAACCTTCCTGTAAGAATATAGAAATGGCTGCAGTATTTCTGATGAAAGATCCATTGACTCTCTAATTTTGTCTTTGAGTAGTGACCACCACCAGGAGCTTCAGAAAAAAAGTTTATGAGGTTATATTGTCACCTACTCCTGTCTAACTTCTGTCACTGCCTGAAGGCTTGTGTGGGCARCACAATATTTTGTGTTGTCAAAAAGAAAGAATTCCTGTGTTGTAACAAAGAAAGAATGACTCATCTTTCCTCGTCCTCTCAATCTTTTTTTTATTTTACTTTACTCATTATTTTACATAATTCACTGGCTTTCCTCCCTGGAACCTTTCTTTATACCTAAAGAGACTTATTTTCTTTTCATTATACAAGACTTACTCTGTAACTTCAGTTATCTTTGTCAGCCTGTTACTACTTTTTTTAAGGATATTTTACTATATCATGTTAGATATCATGGTTGCTGAACTGTATCCCCTGTTCAAAATTTAAGTGTCTCCTGGAGGTTCAGTGGCATCAGTATGTTTACTATTTTTTCCTTTATTTTATAAGAAAGTTTTGAGATATTTACCTCTCATGTGGCAGCACATTATGAAAGTGTTATTATAGATATTTCTAAAGATAATATAATCTTTATTTGTAAAGATTATTAGATTTATTTGCAACATCTCTTCCCTAAGAATAGCTAATTTATAAATGCTTATATTTTTTTGTAATTATGAATATTTTCTACACAGGATTATATAAATTGACCTTTAATTTTATCTGTCTTTTTATCAATTTATTGGTAATTCTCAATTCAGGATTTGGTCTTACAGTCAAGCAAATCTTTTTATCAGGTGCAAACGTAATCATCATTCACCCATTTTCTTTTTATCCCTGTTATGATCTTGATTTCATCCCATGGTGGCTTAGTTTCTTTAATAAGTTTTACAATGTCATTTTAAAAGGTTTTGGAAATCGAGAKGCACTTTATTAAAAGAAGTCTTTCAAAGATTTCTAATTTATTAGAAATTAGTGTGACTTCCTTTAAAATAAAAGATATTGACTTTCCCTGATATTTTTAAGCTAATGATTTTATTCTTTACCACAATTTTTAACAGTCACAGTTACGTAAAACTAGGACCTAATTGTGTGCAGATATTCATATGCCCCCAAATCTTCTTATTAACTCACGTATTACTTTTCACATGTCATTCCCCAGGGTAAATTAAAGCCAGTCTTAGTATTTAACAATTTTGTATCTGGCTTCCTTTAACAGTCTGGGGTGAATGCCAATTGCTTCTGGAAATCTAAGTATTTTACTTTATTGATTAGCTCTTGGTCTATTCTGGTGACACCTGTCTTTAATGAAAGTTCTATCTCAGTAAAGGAAAAATTCAATGTGGCAAATTTCTAGAACTCCTCCATACGAAATATAAGCTACTGAAATAGTTTTTTACATTTTTTACTCCATTTTCTACAAATTTGGAGTTTTTTCATACTTCTTGTATGTTCTTTTATGTCATGATCATCTGTGCACATGGTAAATTGTTTTACCATTCTTCTGAATCTGAGAAGTTTCAATTTGTTTCTGTTAATAAAGTTTCAGGAAGTATTTTCTCAAATTTTCTTCTGGCCATTTTCATTAAAGATTTATATTTGTCTCTTCTGTTTTCTTTGTTTCACCACATTTTTWACCAAGTGAAGATTTCTTTTACTTTACACGTCGCCTTTTTATTCAACAGTTGAAAATCTTGAGTTGGTTTTGGTGGGTAGCAAATATTTCCATTGAGGTGCCAACACAATATCTTTAGTAAAACGTTTCACTTCACTTCGATTAAGAGTGGCCATATTACATAACTGCTTCTCACTAATGTGTTACTAGGCCATTGCAAATTCTTTTATGAAAATATTATTTTCTCTTTCTGCCACAAAGGGCTGACAAATGCCAAGATGCTCCTTCATATGACCTATGAGATACCTAAGAAATGTCAACAAATATTACAGGAAAAGGTGATTTGTATATTCATTTCCTGAGATTTACTCAGCATGAAGCAAATTTTGAAGTCATATAATGGAGTATTTATGTCCATGCTACTGTTTTTCCTTTTCTTTTCAATTGTGTGAAATTCTCCAGTAGCACTACTAGGATACTGCTTGGTTCAAGTTGGTATGATAAACACTTGAAAATATTGTAGATCTTCAAGTAAGTCATCTTTCACTTTCAAGCTTTACCCTCAGAAATGTGGTAAAACTTATGTGTCAATTTAATGGCATTAATCCTTGCAATAACAATTACCATTACAAAGGAAAAAGTAAATTTTCAGTAGCAGGCCAAGTGTATGTTGATTTCAAATGACAGAACACTGTAATGGTCACAATGCTTTCACAAACCATTGTATCAAAAAGCAGAAAGAATTTTGTTTAATTTAAGCAGAAATTATTAAAAATATGCCAACAATGTAAGATAAATGGCTGAAGGCTTTAAAACCCAAATACTGTGGTATGACAACCTTTGCTATCAAAGTTAATAATGAATATTGAACAGGCTTCTGATGCATGAAATACACAATAAATGGAATTTTCATCTCATTTCAGTCAGTTGCCTTGAACTAAGAAAAGAGAAATGTAAATTGAGCAAGACAATCTCTCTAATTATCCTGTGCATGAAAGTGATCTGGATGTGATAAGTTTGATCATAATCTTTTCCATAAATATGCTTGCATAAAAACTCATAAGGCCATACAGATGAGCTTGTATTTTTAAAACTTCAAGACCGGTTTCTTAAAATGAATAATAAGATATCAGGCGGGGATATATCTGGTGCTACTAGTGATGCCTTAGGTTTTAACTTTTATATTTTTCAAATCCTGTACTGCCTAGTGTGTAACTCTGAAGTTTCATGTGGCCTGTTAGCTGCTGTTCTCTCATGCTGGTTAGACATAACAAACCCTCTCTAGGTTTGCTCTTCAAGGACACCAGGCCCCAAAATGTGTAAATTAAAAGCCTCTGAGATGGGGGTAAACTTGGGGTAATTACATCATGAACTGAAGTTATAATTGGAGAATTAACCCTGATATGCAAATAGACCAAACTAATAAAAGTGTGAAGAACTCGTGACCTGGGGTCCACCTTGGGTGTAGCCTTTGGCCTGCCCAGAGTGTACCTTTGAAGGCCCTTCAAATAAATACCTATCTTTATTCTCTTACTCTTGTCTAGTCTCTGTTTTTAGGTGGCCATTCCAGACATAACTAGAATAAGTCAAATGTCTCACATTTTTGTTCAGAGAATGGGTCTGGTGGATAAAATAGAAGTCTTAGCATTAGAACAGTTACTATATATTGTTGTGGAAAGCATAAGAGATCTAAGAAAAACAAAATTCTTTCTGCACTGTGTTTTCTTAAGACTAAGTTTTCCTTGCAACTTTGTATTATGCACAGACAGTAGAGAAATCATTATAGAAGTGTAGGAGTGATAGTGAGCTATCAGGAAATGTGTTTTTTTAAAATATATAATATATAAATTAATTAATTTTTAAAAAACCTTTTAGACATGTCAGCCATGGGGCACTGGTTCTTTTTTATAGACTGGAAAAAGAAGGTTTAATGAATAAATATAATAAAGTAAGTACTTAAAATGTAAGTTAAATTTGCATTAGTATGTGTGCTTGCCATTTATAAAGTTCTGTGGTGAAAGTCTTATTGAAAAAGAAAAAATAGTACACCAAAAAACTAAATTAAATTATTTTATTCAATGACTGTTTTTCTTTCCACTCCTTAAACATCCCTCAGCAGATCACCCCTCTTCACAGTCTTGTCTTTATGATCTTTGTCCTTTCCTCTCCTAGTTCTTCAGTCTTCCATTTCTTCAGTCCCTCCTTACCTCTGAAGGAAAAGTTACTGTATTCAAATTCCTTGTACTTATATTCTCCTCTGAAACTCCATGTTCCACAATAACCCTCCTTTCTTTCCCTATTCTATTCTATTCTATTCTATTCTATTCTATTCTATTCTATTCTATTCTATTCTATTCTATTCTATTCTATTTAATTCTCTTCAGCCATATTTTAGTTCATCAATGTTAAGGCATGGAGGGAAACTATTCTTCAAAGCAAACTACTTTCTTAGGCTGAAAAGGAAGAAGTAATAGGAATATTTCATAGGATCGAGCCATGTCTCTAGGCTGCCTGAGGGTGATTTTTCGCATAAGGTGAACTAATTTAGACAGTTAGGGAAAAAGGAATAATACTAGAATTTTTCTCTTTACTGTTCATAAGGGGAGTCTAATTAAATAGCTCAGAAACACAGGTGTGAAGCACACAACTAAACTTTAGTGAGACGGATATTGCATAAATGTAAACTTTTATCCTAAGAATCAAATTCAAAAACAATATAGTGGCAATCTTTATAATTAAATTTGTTAAATTTGACAGCAGATACTCTTGACTCAGAGCTGCTTCTGATTTCAGTCATTTACAGTAATGAAAACTGACAGTCATAACATTAGTCTCTAGAAATGTTCATACAGTAAGATAATGACAACTGGAAATTTCTGTGCAGTGATTTGCAAACTCATTCTTCTATGATTTATACCCAGTATTCCTTGATATTACTTCCTCTTCTAAGTAATGAATACCTCATCTGCTCCACTTGGAGGGCAAACGTTCATGATGAAAAATTTTCCATAGCAACAAAGTGTAGTATATGAGAACGGAGTATTTAAAATAGTAGACATATACCTTAAAAACAAAACTAGAATGTAGTATTATTACATTTCCATAACAGGAACATTGTCTTGTATTTCTCTGTTACAGAAGGGATGAAAAATGTTCCTTTTTCTTGTTGCAAGACAGACATAAAAAGTTAGACTCCACTATGGTGAAAATCTGCATTGGTAGAGACAGTCATTGAAGGAACAAAACTGAATCCCATTAGGAAGAAAACGGAAGGAGATTATTACGTCTAGGATTTGTAAGTGAAAACCTAAAAGATGCAGATGCATGAGATCCACATAGATTCTGAAGAATCATGATACTCTGTTTTACTCAAAGAAGAAGACTGATTGGAAACTAGTATTTTTCAATCTAATAGCTTTGGCCCGCTTTGAAATTTCAGTTTGGACTCTGGTTACTACAGTTTAAGTTTTCACTTGGAAAATTAAGATGACAGTAAGCAGGAGAGGATTTAAAGCATGGCTACTCATCCTTAACAGAGAAATGAGAAAGTTTTTATGTGAAGCTGTCTGAAAAGCAGACACAAAACATCTGTAATGGTACTGTAGTAGTCTCAGGCATTCTCCCCATTGCTGTAATATCACAGAGGCTCATGAGACCAGAACCCTGAAAATTTTGTGCAACATAATACAGGTGCCTCTCCTGGATATTTCTTCAGTAGGAGCTTGAAATATTGGCCAGATGACCACTCTCTGAAAAGCCTAAAAGGTCAGAACAAATATGAAAAAAATATTATTTGGGTTTATTTTTGGTTTGCTAACATCACTGAAACAATGCCTAAGAGGAAAATGCTAAGATAAAATAAGCAAAGAATTTGTTTGGACAATTCAAATGCAGGTCATATAAATAATTGTCTAAGAGGAATGTAAGAGTATGTAAGAAAAAAGCATGCTTAGACTTACCTATACTTTYAATCAATACCAAATATTTCAGATTTCGTAAATGTTTTTCCACAGCTAAATCTTGGTGAAATGAGACCCACTTCTATTTTATAGATTTAGAAAATATTTAAATGCAGTTTTCATAGATATATGTTTGTTTGTTTTGAATAGAGCTACTCTTTATACGCATATACAAATAAGAATATGGATGATACTCATTCCAAGTTGCTGGCTGAAACTTGAACAGCTGTAGCTGTACTTCCAAGATAGTCTCACATGACTACTTACATCACTTTTGAGGGAGACCATGCACTAACATACACCACCTGATAAGTATGGAGGTAAAACTGTCCTGATTAATTTGCCATGACACCTAACAGGCAACTTACAAGATCTAGCAACAGAAAGTCATAAGTATTTTAAAAAGGATGGACTGTGTTTATTTCCTACACWAATTTCATCAAGTTCACCAAATGAACACAATTGATTGGAAGATATTCTATGACCATCCATAAGCACCAATTCATGCTTTTCTGGGAAAATATTTAGTTCTATGATACAAGGCTTCATATAAAGATGGATTAAACTGATGGATTAACATCTACTATGAAAAAGTGTTATATTAATTTGAATTATCTTGGGAGCCCTTTAATTCAAATATATAATATAACTAAAATACCCTGTTCAGCAGGTGCTTAATACCTGGCAATATTTTCATAATGACACACAATCTTTTGGGTTCACATATGCATAACATACAATAGTTTGTTTAACTTGACAACAGCTGTGCAAATTTCAGAGTTTCTGAACTCATAACTAATAAGACAAATAAAATTTGTAATAATTTGGGGGGGGTGGGGTAGTTGTTTTTTTCTTCTCCAACATCCTGAGATAAGATGTTGCATCTGTATCACATATTGTGTTAAGATTAATGTACTCAAGAACAGCACACATAAAAAATGGAAAATTTGCTAATGTCAGATAGGAGTACCATAATTCTCTATGACAGAGGAAAGTAAATTGTGGTACTTACACTGAGGAGTGTCTACACGTCTTTCAAAAGTTGTACTGAAATAAGGCAATTGCCAGAATAATAGGAATACTTGATCTTCAGTTAAGATTTTGTTAATTTAGTAATTTTTTTCTGTCCCTTCTCTATATATTATTTTTAGTAAATGCTCAGAAAGAACTCCACAGGAGAATAGCTCACAAATAGAACATATTTTCAAAAGTAAAAAATAGTGAAACCAGTGTAACCTCAGTCGAAGGATGGCTTGCAGCTCTGTCCTCATCTCCCTTCCTTTGCTGCCACATAAAGTTTCTTAAATTTACATTTTATTACCTTTGTCCTTCAGAATCTTTATCTCTGTAGAGAAGCACATTCTCTGTTAATAAGGAGTAAAAATTGAATACAGTCCCCATGAGTTCCAGATCATCCTGGGCATAGCCCTACGTATAAAAGTGGATTTAATACTGCTGCAGTTCACTGAACATCCAAAAAGATAAATGTTCCCTACACAGACTACTGTGATGACTTTGACATTGCTGGACATATATTTCCACAGGAGTGACATTCATTGAGGAGACAAAAGAAGGATTAAACATTATAATTGTACTTTGACAAGAACATATGACTTCTGGGATGGATTAATACTCCTGCAGAGGATTTTACTACTGTGTCTGACAATACTGCCTCATGAACTTYTATTCTGGGTGCCTTTTCTCTTTTGCAGTAAAATGACGCATGAAGTGCTCTGAACAAACATTTATCTTTATTCCAAGCAAAATATACTGCAAATTTATGACAGGTTATCCAGACCTTTCCACTGCCAGCAGAATTTGGTCATCTCATCTGACCTTACAGCAGGTCAGAGATTTTTGCTTTTTACCCTGAGTGACCTCTTCTTTTGCCTACTAATCTCAGATAACTGAAATTTAGGTTGGTTTTTTTTCCTGCTGTATAAGTCTGAAATCCGTGATAGACTCCATTTAGATGGTTGGCCAAACTACAGATAAGCAGAGTTTTTTCTGGGCATAATTATCATCTTTCTTCTGAACCTTTGCAGGTGGCCAGATTCATATCTTCCAGAATAGTAACACTGCCTTCAGTGATCTGTCTTGAGTGATTTAAATGGGATCCTTATTTACGTGGACCTTTGAAACAGAACTGTCTAGATTCTTTCTTGAAGAGGTATTCTAACATTACTAGAAAGGCTTTAAAACAAAATGAACGAATCCTAAAGAAACAACAAAACAAAATAAAAATTAAAAACACCTCAACCCCACTCCTTGCCCAAAACCCAAACCAACCAACCAAAAAAAAAAAAACCACCTCACGAAAAAACAAACAAGGAAACAAACAAGAAAAAAGCCCCACCAAAAAAACCAAACAAAACAAAAACCCAAAAAAAACTGAACCAAAAAAACCCCTAAAAAACCCCAATGAAAGACAAAAACAAAACCAAAAGAACCTAACCTAAAAGCAAAAAAACCCAAACAAACCCAGAACAGAAAGTCTAAAAATCATTCTCATTTCATTATACTGTGGGAAGACAAATCACTACTTTCAGACTAGCTTTCTAGCTTTGGGGTTAAGGTTAGTCTCTCAGTGGCTTGCTCAATGAAAACTAACTCTACACAATCCCACTTGGTTCCTTTGAAACCATCTTCTGTTTGTTGTGAGTTCTTGTCCAAAGCCCAGATGTCTGCTCTCTTACTCCTAACTGATGTCTTACTCTGTGCATGAGGGGCAAACTCTTTGTTCTACGCTAAACTATCACCATTTCTCCTTTCACTGCCCCAGGAAACACCTTTTCCCAAAGCATGCTAAAATAGCTATAGAAGTTCATCAGGTTCCCCTGGACAGCCAGGAGGCCCCCCTGACCTTCCCATTCTTTCCTTTAGGATATACAACACAACACAAGGAGAGTAAATAAAGATATTGGCTGTCATATTGATACTGCAACAGTTCTGGTCTCTCAAAAAAAGTGCAGGGTAAACAAGGTTGTTGTCTATAAAATCCTAGTGTTACTTTTCACCAGGGCTTGTAGTGACAGGACAAGGGACAATGGTTTTAAATTAAAAGAGAATTATATTGGACGTAAGTAAGAACCTATTATAAGGGTGGTGAGTCACTGGAACAGTTCACTCAGAGAAGGTGTGGATGCCTCATCCCTGGCAGTATTTAAGACCAGGTTGGATGAGGCTTTGAGCAACTTGATTTAGTGAAAGATGTCCCTGCCCATGGCAGAGGGRTTAGAGCGAGATGATCTTTAAGGTACCTTCCAAACCAAGCCATTCTATGGTTCTGTGATTCCGTAATCATTTGTCTCTCACTCATGCTGGAAATGAACTATTCATGCTGATTTACATAAAGAATTACATGTAAATATTTGCATACAATTTTCTCATATTTTTGTTACAGCAATTTTGTGACTAGTATTTATTAAGAAAAAGATATTTTGATAGATTTTCAGATGTTATTGGTTTTCCTCTTCTTCATAGCACTATAAGAATTAAAAAATCTTTTTAAAGAAACTTGAAATTTTTATTGATTGCCTGAGTAAAAATTTCTTAATTATATTTCTGCAAATACCACTTTTCTGTCATTATTAAAGTTATTCAAACTCCTATTAATCAAACACACACCAAGAAATCATCATCCCAGAATGCGTTTTGATTAGTTTCAGGATTTCCCAATAGATAGTGCATCAAAGCTTTCAGACACAGCAGCTGGAAAAGAAATCTCTCACCTCAGAGGAATACACCCACACCCATGCCTCAGGTCTGTTTGAAGGAGATACTTTGAGAGTCATACACTGAAAGAAAAAAATCATTTCAGCTGTGCAACTTCAAAGTTTCTCTAATATAAATCAGATCTTCACAAATACTAAAGTCCCAAAAGGCAGAAAGTGCCTTTCGGCAGGGAAAATTCATCTCAACTTTGACAGATGGAAGTAAAAATATTAAAGTTTTACTTGCTAAGCGGCAATATTATGGTAGTGGCCCCATGTATAGACTGACACTGTATTAAAAATAAATAATTTATTCAGATTAAAGCAGTATTCATGCCAGATGGGATTTTTTTTATTTTTTATTGTTCTTTTTTTATCTGAAAATTTGATTAAATGATAAATGTATACGTGTAAGCACTCTCCATAAACACCACTCAGACGACAATTACCTCTTAGGAGCTAATTATGTCAGTATGTGATTATGTACATGAATGATACACATTTTTATCTAGCAAACCTACATTGTTAAAATTCAAAACAATTTCTAACATGTTCAAAATCTACTTGCAACATTGAAAAATTGCTGCAGAATTCAATATACTATGAATCATTCGTATTTTAACATCCATGGGGATTAGAGGAAATGGAGAATCCAGTAAGACACAAGACCCGTTTTTTGAAGCAAAGATGAATGAGGTTGAGAACCATACACCCACATTTTGTCCATGCTGCAAAGGGAGCAACTGAATTGAAAAGAAGTCAGATATTTTCTCAAGGTGATTCCAGGACATAAGTTATCAGCAGTGCCCCAGAAACACACAAGGCCAACAGAGTCCTGGGCTGCATAGGGAGAAGCATTATCAGCAGGATGAAGGATCAGAGGTGATTCTTGTGCCTTAGTGAGACACATCTGGTGCACTGGGTCCAGGTCTGGGCTCCCCAGTGCAAGGGAGACATGGACATACTGGAGCAGATCCAATGAAAGGACACTAGGATCTTAAAGGACTGGAACATTCGTCACCTGAGAAAAGGCTGAGTGAGCTGAAACTGTTTCTCCTGAGGAAGAGAAGGTTCAGATCTTATCAATATGCATGAATAGTTAGTGGGAGAGTTTAAAGGAGAGTTTAAAGAAGGCAGAGCCAAGATCAGTGGTGCCCTGCAACAGGACAAGRAACAAGGGGCATGCATTGAAATATAAAAGATAGCATTCAAACATTTAAAAAAAAAAATTCAATGAGACAATGGTCAAACATTGGAACAGGTAGCCCAGAGAAGTTGTGTATGTCCCCAAGTTGTCATGGGTAATATTTTGCTGCCTAACTAATTTGTATTCTCCCTTCCTTTGCCCAGATATGCAGCAAGCTGTTCCAGACATTTTTTAATCAGTTTTTCCTAGCATAATGATCTTTCCTTTCTGGAAGAGTCTTTCAGGTCTGAATTCTTACCAATTACTGCTAAAACTGCTGAAAGCCACAGAGTTGATGCATTCACTATTAATCACAAATGTGCTGAAAAAATAATGTTCTTCTTCTATCAAATCTCACCCAAATTGAGTGGAAACTCAATAATTAAATCTTTCTGTAGCTCATTTGCCATTCTGTAAAAATGAGAAAAATGTTATTACAAGACAATACATGAGTGTGGTTAAGATAGGTTAATAGATTCTAGTCACATGGTGATGACAGACACAGAAAAATTCAGAATAAAATTCGCAATTTATTTTTTAGAGCAATTTCTATGGGCAATTTTAACTGGAAAAATTATATGAAATTATGTTAGACATTAATCAGTGTGACAGAAAATAATGAAAGGTCCATTTTATGTCCATGCTACCYTTTCATGTGCTCTGATTGTGTTGGGATCTGTCTGAAGAAACGTAGTCAATTAAGTAAGTAAAGACTGCATTTTAATGCAGAAGCAGGATACTAAAACATTGAATTAAAATTTCACAAGTTTTCATATTTGATATTAATTTTGGTATTTCACGTCTATTAAGCTCTTGACCGTATGAAGTAATTTAATGTTTGTTTAAGATGTTTCTAAAATGTTTATACAATCTGCAATGAACTTCCTTCCATATATTACTTTTTGTTATTTTGTAAAGATTTCAAAACAGAAGAAGGTTTCTATTACTGGATTTATTATCTGCCTGKTTTTTTGGGTTTTTTTTAATCTCTTGCTTCTCTAGGGTTGGATTTTTTGTTTTGGGTTTTTTTTGATAGGAAATTTATGTTTTCTTGTTTACTTGTTTGTTTTCCCTAAAATATATATTTTGTTTTTCTCAGGATACTTGTTGGCTAATCTATACATCTTCTTTGCATCTGCAGTGAACTGGAAATGCACATAAGCAGACTATCACATAAAAATTAGGTTTTATTTTCTCAAATATTTCAAATTTTATAAAATAACTGGAAAAAATGAAACAGAATTACTTTTATTAAGTAAATATTTAATGACTTTGGAAATTAATTCTTAATGATTTTGGGAATCTAGTGTTTAAATATAAAAGCCTCTTTTTACCATTGTTAGAATTCATGGTTACATACTTGTGATTAGGATTTTATCTTCATTTCATAATGATGTTCTTACCTTTTCAAAAAACCGGTAATAATAGATGTTATTATTATTGCCCGTGAATTGCAAAAAGTAGCCATAGGAATTGCAGGTAAATCTTATTTGTATGTGCATAGAGATGCAGACATCCAAAAAACATATATATGTGTGTAGCACATCTTTAGAAATGCTTACCAAACTGTAGAGTTCCAATATTCTTCATTTGTTGCATGGAAGTAATCAGTCTTAAAAAAGACTGAGGACAGAGGAGACTTACCTTACTGGCCATATTAAAGCCTGCTGTGAAGGGATGTGCTGTTGCATTTCTTACCTGTGTGCAGTCATTTGCACCTTGGGATTGTGTTCTATCAGGGGGCTACCTATGACTTCTAAAGGGCCAGTGAATGTTATTGAGAAAGGCAGGTCCACCAGAGGCAGGCTTAAATTCTGCAAGGTCTGAGTTACTACTGATTTTTTTTTTTTTTTTAATGGATTTGCAAAATAAGATTACCTTGAAGTAAATAATCTGGCATATTTTTAATATGTATGGTCTCTGGATTTTTTTCTTTTTATCTCATTTTTTATATACTTATTGATATAATTTTTAATTAAATAGTCCCTAAGACAGTGAAGTCCATAAAGTTCAGCAGGTTTCACTGTCATAAGTGAAAGTTTTCTTCTTCATCTCCTCATCAAAATTTTTACGTAAAAGTAGTGGTTGAACAATATTAACAAGATATATTGCAATCCAAGTCTCAGAAGGCTAGTCTCTTATTTCTTATATCGTTTAAGCTTACTATATCTAGGCAAAAAATCTGTGAAACATTTTCATTAAATATAATGATGTACATTCCACTGCATTGTTTTAGATTATGTTGATTTAAATATCATATTTCATAAGGTAATATCTTTCCAAGCTACTATCTTTTCTTCCTAGCACTTTAAACTAAAACAGACTGTAACATCCTATCCTGTATATCCTGTACATCCTGTAATATTCTTTATAATTCACCAGTTGAATCACATTCTTTCAGTACATATACTGAAAAATATATTCAGTTTACATGTCTCAAGTGACCTGTAGTGAAACTGATAAAMCACCCACAACAGTAAGGCAAAAGCTGCTGAGAAATCATTATTGGCTCTTACCGTAATTATCAGAAATAGTGGCTACAAAAGGAATGGGGAAGATACCAAGTCAAAAAGCCTGTAATATGAAGATTTTGTTGATACCTGTTAAACAAGGTTGTGGTACAAACAGCATAGAGACAAATGATGTTAAGCAGGCACAGTTTAGGCAGTTAAAAAGTGGAGTATCCTCTAACAAGTGAGAATGAGAATGCTGCTCTGCAGAATCCAAGCTAAACAAAAATAGCTTTTCCAGTCTTAGCACAATAACAGCAATGTTAACCACTGTCTTGCACCAAAAATTATTACTGTCATGTTTCATGGCATACTGGCTTTTTTTGAGTGCAACAATGAGAGCTATAAGATCCAAGCCTACTGGTGAGGTGAATAAGCAACTGCTATCATTAGTCATAGTCTTTTTCTTACCTCAGGAACATTGTGTTTGATTCTTCCTCAACTCCAAATGTTATTTGAGAGGTTTATTGTTCTAAGCGATTGCTTTCATGCTGAAAAAATTCTCTCCAATGGGAAAGCATTAATCACAGCAAAATGCTACCTTAGGTCAAAAATTGTTTAATTAATAAATGTCAAAGTTTTGAAATCTAGTACTTTGTAACTTGGTAGATATTAGGGACCAGATCTTAAATGAGAAACTACTATTAATGTGCATTTTCAGTAGGCCTTGAGACACTAATCTTTTAAATCAAATAAATTTTAAAATCTCCTTCATAGTTTACCAGTTATGGCCCATTGTACTGTGTCCAAAATTGTTTTCATAACTGAAGATCTGTCTTCAGTGTTATAAGATTATCTGAAACAGTTGCACTTTCAAAACTAAATAAACAGTTGCTAAAATAGAGACTCGGTGTCATAAAGGACATTTTCAAAATATAGGAACAACCTCTATTTTCAATCATATATGTAAACATCTAACAGGGATAAACTCTACTCTTTCCTGGTATACTTTAATGGAAAGCCCTATCACCTAAAATAAATGCCCTAGCATTCTTCTGAGTTCATGTCTTTAAAACCGTGAACTCTTGGAACTTACAACTTCTGTTTGGTACATAATTAACATGTAAAGTCCAATTTCAGAAGTGCTATACTGATTACCCCCAATGTTAACTTATACATCAATAAAATACAATAAAATCAAAAAGAAAGGTATGCGATAGAGGAAAGATGTCACAGAACCACAAAATCACAGAACAGCTGAGGTTGGAAGGGAGCTCTGGTCATCTGGTCATTCCACCTTCAAGCAGGGCCACCTAGGCCCTGTTGTCCCGGACTGTGTCCAGAAGGCTTTTGAATACCTTGAAAGAGGGAGACTTCATAACATCCCCAAGCAACCCATGCTTGGTCACCCTTAGAGAAAAATAATGTTTCCTGATGTTTAGACAGTACCTCCCATGTTTCAGCTGGTATCCATTGATTCTTGTCCTGTCACTGGACACCACTGAAAAGAGCTTGGCTCCATCCTCTTTCCACCCTCCCTTCAGGTTTTTATATATATTGGTGAGCTTACCCTGAGCCTTCTCTTCTCCAGGTCAAGCACTTCATCTCTCTCATCCTTTCCTGACAGGAGAAATGCTCCAGTGTCCCCTTTGTTGCATTCTTTACAATATGTCCATGTCTCTCTTCTATTGAAGAACCCAGACATGGACACAGCTGTTCAGGTGAGACTTCACTAGGGCAGGGTAGAGGGCAAGGTTCTCTTCCCTTCTCCTTCTGGCAATATTTCATCTAATTCAACCCAGGACACAATTAATCTTCTTTGCAGCAAAAGCAATCCACTAGTTTATGTCCGACTTTATGTCCACCAGGACCTCCAGGGCTTTTTCTACCAAACTGCTTTCCAGGTGGGTGGCCCCCAACATATACTGGTTGTTCCTCCACACGTGCAGGACTTTGGACTTCTCCTTATGGTGCTGTCATAAACCATGACCAGTAATTCAAGTGGATTTATGTAGCTTTTGAGATAGAAACAAATGTCACAAAAAAGTTCTCTTCAGTTTCTAGTAGTATATGTTATGAACTAATTTTTTATTCTAGTATTTCTGTTTGTATTATTTTTACTATTTTGTATATTTACTATATTGTACTATTTTTTTCTAGTATTTTGTTTCTCTAAAGTAAACACTTCTGTACTGAAACAGTTACATAAGAACAGAGCTTGCACTATAAGTGCATCTATATCTCTGTGTATATATCTATACACGTATATGGCATTTTAATAATGCAAAGGAAAGTTTACATAGGATGTTCCTTCACTCATTTTTTTCTCAGCTATTTTTCTCTTTATATTTTCTATTATCAAAGTGAACACCTTTCCATGACTCTTCACCTTGCAAGATATTGCCACAAAACTAAGCAAAAAAACTAACCCTTGTGATCAATGTTCCAGTCCTTCAGCTGCCTCAGTTAATTAAAACTTTATTCTTAGCTCAACCTGCATTGAAATTCAACTTGAAAATATAGCCAGGTAGCACCCTATTTTGTATTGCATACAAGGCTGAGGATTTACTATACATTTAAAATGTTTAGCATTAATTTGGTACAAAGAAACTAAATTGAAAATCTTTTATTCTAGTCTGTACCAAATGGAAATATTTTAGTCTTCACGATGATACAATTAGTATGGGAAATTACGATTTTTTTCCTGCAACTTAGAAATTATTAGAGGCTAAAGGTTAACAGATTGAATGCAAAATACATTTTTTCTGTCTTTGAATATACTATTTTTCTTTCTTCTTCCAAGAACACTCAGTTTTGTGCAATTGTGCTGCATCATTTTGTTGAAAAGAATCAGTTCAGAGAGGATCACTACAGAAGCTGACAGTTGCACTAGAGAAGGGAACCCAGGCTTATTTTGAAGAGTTATCAAATCCAAACAGAAGACAATATAAGCTGCAAAAGAGTGGAGCTATGTTCAGAAGCTTGCCTCAGGCAAACCAAATGTTCAGTTCACTTTTACTCCTTATTTGCCATAGAAAGGAACTATAAAAGATAGAAAAATAAAAGTCTTTGATCATAATTTATTCCTATGGAACCTTGCTGTATCTAAAATAGTATGATCTCTACTATTTGTGATGGGAAGAGTGATCTCTGGAAGGCATCAAGTCTGTTCAAAGCCCCTGAAGTGAAATTTTTGTATACAGTACTTTTGAAGACACATCTCCACTGGAAATGCCAATCCTCTACGGCACAGCTAAGATTTAGCAGTCCTTTTGTTTAGGTAGCTGGCTTTAATATACTTCAGCTGCTACCGGAGGAGGTTAAAGCATGCTTTTACTAAAAATGTGTACTCAGAAGTGATCTTCCTGATTCTTGGGAGGATTTAGAATCCTCTAACTCTCAAGCAGAGACCTGTTGTATTGACTGAAGTACAGAGCAGTAAGGGAAAAAAAAACACTTGCACCAAAAACCTCTTTTTTGACAAGCCCACTCAAAATTAAGGCACAAAATAGGAAAAGTTGCATGATTTCAAGTATGCAATAAATGGACATGGATTATTTGTGCAGTCAACCTTACTGTGATTTTCCCCATCACATTTTCAGTGCAGGCAAAGAAGGAGCTCAAGTGCACAGTCTGCATTTAACCTCTTCTGCTACCCATTCTGGCAGTGAGACAGATCATTATAACAGGCAGCAGGTGAAACAGAAAGGGGAGGGGAAAGGATATGACAGGTGAAGGTAATATTGTTAAAGGCAGCATGATGCATAGCTATTAAATGAAAACATGCTYGGTAAGTGAGAGAAGATTTTGAAAGACTGAAGCGCAATGAAATTGTGTATTGCCATAAAAAAGGACTCTACAGCCCTAGATCCTCTAGTAACTTTGCATGTAAGCCAGGCTGTAGCTGACCAGCTCAGAGAATATGCTGAAATTTCACTGCCTGGAGCAATGTTGATGGAAGAGTATATCATAATCAAGTTTGAAGAGTAAATAGGGTGGCCAAGAGGATTTCTGCTGAGATATGTGTTTCTACAGTGAGATCCCTCTAGCAGCTGACAGGCCTGGCTATATTTATGGCCATGGCCACATACAGAACAAGTAGAATTGGAAGTCATTTGAGGAAGTTTTCTAAGAACAAATTATTCTTCCTGTACAAGAATAATTATTCTACTGTCTCCTTGCTACACCATAAGCATGAAATGATGCCACCTGTTAGCTGGCATAGGTGTACAAGGGAGGACTAATTGTCCTGAAATGGAGACGTCTGAGTTATCTGAGAAGCCAGAACTGCACAGCCCAGAGAGCAGGAGTCTGAGGGTTGAGTACTGGAGGGACAGACCAGAGGTTGCAGCCAGACTCTGATGGGACCCATGCTTGTGTATGTGCCTCATGGGGTGGTGAGATCTGAGCAGGCAGCAAGTAAGAGCGAGATCAGACCACTTCTGTTGCTCACCCTTATGTCAGTGGCATTCAAGTGTAATGTGCAACCAATAAAGGCACTGCTATTTATTAATCCATGGGCTGATGTGTGTGGTAGCATACCTACAGGTCCTGCAGTCCATCAGCTTCAGTCAGACCTGTAGAATTTACATAAACATTGCTCTCTGCATCTCCATGGCCAATGAGTCAGAAGTGATGCCAAACTATACATATATATACATATATATATACACACACATATATATACATTGTGTTAGCAATCCACAGATACTGCAATCCAGAGAGATAAACTGGGAATTTAGGTAGTATGTGGAAAGTATTTAAGTACAGTGAAAGAACGATAGAGATAAACATAAAGATGGTAAAGATAAAGATAAAGATAGATAAAGATAAAGATAGGTAAAGATAGATAAAGATAAAAATGGGGGGGTTCAGTTGCAATGTGTTTCCTTCAACAGACGAACACACTTAAATCCCAAACTGTAGCAGTGCAAATGAAATCTTGCGACAAAACACTTTTATTTGATTAATACACAATGTAGTAAATATAAATGTTGCCATGTTCATTTTTTATTTACATTGATAAAATACAGAAGTGCATTATGTAGAAATATAATCTGGAAAATCGAATTCTTCTGTGTAAATAGTGTGATTAATTGCCATCATAGCTTTCATATTCTCAATGTTTTAGTAGGATCATGTGTGAAGATTTTCTACAATTATTCTTCAGGTTTTCAAGTGTAGAAATTATTTTAGACTAGGCTCACTAGTGATAAACCCTAAACCAAGCATATGAAGTATTTTGCTTTGTTACTAAGGTAGGTAATATTAGCCTCATTTAGTAGATTAACTTGGAAATAAAATTTATTGCTACTGGTTGTTTCTGTCAAGCATGATTAACTCTCTCACACAAATAATTAGTTATTCCTGTATCTGTAGAGGTGTCACACGCAGAGTGCACTCAGCTCATTTTAATTCAGCATTCTCTATATTTCAAGAAGTCTCTCAAATTAAGACAGGAGAATATTTTAGGAGACAAAATCCATCTGTGCTAAAATGTATTTGGGAGTAATATATTTTAGCATTATGATATTCCTCCTAAATGACGAAAGAGCTGTTACTGATGCTGGCACCTAGTTTATGAGGTAAAATGGCAAATCCACATGAAGCGTACGTGGCCCAATTTCAAATGTATATRTGCAAATTTTTATCTTACTTATAGTAAAACATGTTTCTTATTTCCAAATAATGAATGCAATAAAAAAGTAAGATTTAAAGCACAGAACATTTATAGGTATTGCTATTAAATAAAATGTCAGAAAAATAAAATAAAACGTATTTTCTTTATAATCAGACACTTGAAATCTTAGCAAGTTCATCAAACATTCCTTAGTTACTAGGCAATGCCTACCAAAACTCTGCAAGGATACTTTTTTCATCACTAGCATCAGCTAGTTCATATCAAGAGTCTTTTGTATAAAATTTATTTTGCTTGCTAGGTTGCTTGCTTACTTGCTTCTGAGAGCATACTTTAATAGCATACTTCATGTTTTGGAGTGACAGATGTCATAAGATCAGGCTTGTTCGGTAAATGAAGAAAAATCTTGCACTTCTGTTTCCTTCAAATTCATTCCTTTGTACTTTGAGAGGGGAAACGACAAGCTTAGAGTAATTTGAGGATTTGGGATATGTATCTTGTAATACCATAAACCTGTAAAATATGAGTATTTGACTGAATACAGATGCTAGCTATTTCATAGCTCAATTTTTAATGACATAAGGTTAGATGCTAGATTTCCAAAGCAATGCAAGGGGATTTATTGGTATTATTACTGGATTTGAAGGCAAGCCAAAGGCTTAATCCCTATGTACTCCTCTGATCAAAAAAAAAAAAAAAATTAAAAAAAAACTATCGATTTCTGAACAAAGAATAGGATTTGTATGTAACAAATTTTAACCTTGAAAGAAAATAGAACAATCCTGTCATCTTATGGTTGTGTTATTTTAACAGTATATCTTGTTTCATCTGTTTCACAATAATATGAGCTGAACAGAGCTGGCCAGTCTTTAAGAACATTATTCTTGGAGTGAAAGAGCTCTAAATTCCCACATGTAAGAAATTGGACAAGGAGAGCAAGGAGACCAACATGGCTGAATAAGAACCTCTCAGTCAAACTAAGATGTAAGAATGAAGTGCACAGCGATGTGTGTTCTGGGAAGAATATAGGGGCATTTTCCAGATATGTTGGGATGAGATTATGAAAGCTAAAGTGTAATTTGGCAAGGGATGTAAAGAATAATAAGTTCTTCTTAAGAAACATTGGTCAGAAATGGAAAATTAAAGAAAATATACTCCCCCCAGTAAATAAGACAGGGCAACCAGTAACAACCAACCTGGAGAAGGCTGGGGCATTCAACAGTTTTTTGCCTCAACTTGCAATGTTAGTTTCTTTCCCCATACCTCTAAAGTCCCTGAACCTCAAGGCTACGATAGTGRGAATGAAGTCTCTATCACCATAAGTGAAGATAATGCTGGAGACCACCTGAAGACTGTGAACATACGCAAGTCCATGGGACCTGATGAGATGCATCCCAGGGTCCTGAGGGAATTGGTTGATGCAGTTGCTAATTCACTGTCCATCATATTTGAAAAGTTGTGACAGTTAGGCAAAGTCACCAGTATCTGGAAGAAAAGAGAACATCGCACCCAATGTCATAAAGGGTAAAAAGGAGGCCCCTGGGAGCTATTGACCAGTCAACCTTCCCTCTATCCCCAGCAAGACCATGGTACAGATCTTGCTGGAAGATATGTCAAAACATATGGAAGACAAAGAGGTGGTTAAGGACAGGTGGCACGGCTTCACAATGGGCAATTTGTGCCTGAATCATCGAGTGTCCTTCTGTGATGGAGTGACTGTATCAGTGGGCAAGGAAGAATTACAAATGTCTTCTGTCTGGACTTCTCTGAAGTGTCCAAGGACTGATTGTGTGGGGTTTTGAAAAACCTGGCCTAGTTGAAGGTGTACTTGCCTATGGCAAGGAGATCTTTATGATCCTTTCCAACCCAAATTATTTTACTATTCTGTTAATAATAATAATAGTAATAATAATAATAAACCCCAAAATATTAATAGCATTTTTTCTTCAGTCATTGGGGAAAAAAACCATAAAAAATATGTCAATAGATATTCGGAAATGGAAGCACTTTTGTTTTGTTCTTTTTTTTTGGCACCATACTTTCAATCACTAAAAGAAGGTGGGTTCCCCTCTGTTAAAGAAATTTCTGTCCAGCAATAGGAAGAGCTTTAACTGGGTACCCCCAGAGAGGGACTGAGAACAAAGAAATTCCTGGACCTTTATATCCTTACAGTCTGCACTACATCCTCACAGGCTCTTCATGCACCTTACTTGTAATTCTTCACCCAGTGGTGAGTTTTGGTCTGTGGTCTTCTTTGTTCCTTAGTGAATTGTTTCTCTGTCTCCTGTCAGATCAGTGTCTGTTTCTTATCTGGACAGGTTGAGCTTCTGATCACAAGCATGGTTTCCTTATCTCCCCACTTACATTACCTTCAGGACCTCCTTTTATATAACAGCTCAAGATAAGTTAGTGGGAGCTGGGAACTTCCTGCCTAAGGCTTCAGCAACTTTACCATCTTGTGCCAAACTTACTCAGACAAAAGAATACAATTAAAAGAATTAAATTAGCTAAAATGAATTTATAACATCTCTGTGTACACCCTTCCTGTGGGAGATAAGGGATGCTCTGCTTTTAAGTGCACCTCTGCTGGCATCATCACCTTGATGATGGATGTATTGCTGAGAAATCACCTGTACTTGCACACTCGAGGTGTGATTCCTGCGGTATCACCCTGAGTCCTGCACCCTGCAGTGCCACCCCATTCACCAGAGAACAGCTGCTCAAACTGCCCCTGCTCAAACTGTCTGCTCTGTCCTGCATGGGAAGGGTTGGGGCACTGCAAGGTGATTCCCAGCGTTGTCAAGACAGGTTTGACTGCTGCTACTTCCTTTACATTGTCTCTGAACTCTGATTTTTCTTCAAGATTCCTCCTTCTTCGTTTGAAAAGTCGCTTGGTAATTCCCTGCTTACTGTTTAAACCAGTGGATTGGTCATCTTTCTTTTTCATGTGTAACAGCCTGTCTTCGGCAGACACCCTCATGAGAGTTTTGGTTGTCTCATTCACAGCCTGTTTTTTATCCTCATTTCTACCTTAACAGCTTTGCCAGTTATAGGCTGTGTGAGCTTCCCTAGAAATTCTGTCCTATACTGCAGTAATACCAATAAGATTGTATCAGAAAATATTGTCCAGCCTTGTTAAAAGGTCATTTGACATTTTGGAAAGTCTTTTCCATAAGATCACCACAATATGGATAGGCTTAATATGAAGTAATATTTTTTAGTAGCAATATTTCAGCAATGCTTCAGTAAGAAGYATGTTTGAGAAATTATTTAAACCTAGAATATAATCAAAGGTTTTAATTCTCTCATTTTCAATGGAGGTTGAATATTAATAGAAAAATATTAAAAAAACCCTTTAATAATGAAAATAACATCTGTAGAAGTTATGCTTCATACAGTCAATTCTTGATACCTGAAAAAGTAACTTAAAATGTTTCTTGTTTCACTTCTTCATAAATCCCAGATGATTCAACAGCTTTTTGTCCCTCCTAGAAATCTCTTCCATTGATCATGAGTTTTTATGGTAYGAAGGATAGCTTCTTCTTTTGGGTTGCTCTGAGAACATTCATCAATTTTTTTCTGAGTTAGAGGACTAATTCTGAAACTTATATTTAAACCACTGAAAATGCGAAAACGTGTTGGTTGCCTCTCAGTGCTGGGAAGGGATGTGATCATACTTTATTGTAGTCTTTGCCAGGATAAAGTTAATATCTTCCTAAATATTTGAGCGACAAACCTATAATGAGAGGGAAAGTGTTGCCATTTCTTATACCACAGKTCTGTTCCAGGTAAGAAAAGCACCCAGAAATCCTGTATATTTCAATACAATAAAATACGTTTAATTCTAGTTTAATAATATATTTTTCTTAGATGGTGTTTCCTACTGAGGTAGTTCCCCAAATTTCCTCTCTCTTTAGCAAAAGCTAATGTACAAAATCCRTAGGGCTTTAGCCAGCGTTACTAAATGAAAAGTCACCTGCATTACCCTCACTCCAAAATATTTTCTGGCTCTCTGTAGAATATACCCATGCAACAGACATCAGTACTTTCAGTCTGAATTAATACCTCTTCTCATTCACATCTCTTTTACTCACCCCTTTTGCATAAGTGGTCACTATCAAAACTGTTTTACACAAGGTAAGAATCTTTTTAGTGAATTGTGTCTAATAGAACACGACTCATATATCTAAAAGTTGGTAGAAAATCTTTTTTCTTTCACACTGAGTTTAGAAGTTAGTGACTTCTACTGACTTTTATTAGAAATTATAAGGCTCATACCATCTAATTTTAATCATCCAGTTCTAATATATTGACACCTCTGCTGCTAATTCTCTTTTACTCTATTAGCTACATAGGGAATTAAGAACTAATTTTCAAGTCTCAATCGCATCTCAGTTACATGTTTAAAGTACCCAAAGCAGATAGTGTGAATACCCCCTTATCTGTTTCTGCTGCCACTCAAAACCTGAGCTATCATAGATTGATATTTGCCACTCTCTACTGTGCATTAAGAACAATACTGTTTCTCAGAGACAGAGAGGAATTACTAACCTTTTCTTTTAGTTGGTGATTTCAGAACAGACTTCTCAAAACCTGGGATCCTGTGGGTTAATACTGCATGGTTGTATTGGGTTTCTGTGGCTCAGGTAGAGAAGGGGCTATGGAAGTGGCTTCTGTGACATGTCCGACAGAGCTGGCTCCAAGATAGACCTGCCACTGGCCAAGGCCAAGCCTATCAGCACTGGTGGTAGCACCTCTGGGATAAAGWATTTAAGGATATGGAAAGATCTATGCAATTGCAGTCAGAGAGAGTCAGTATATGAGAAAATATATGCAACAAAGAGTTTTGCAGGCATCAAGGTCAGTGAAGAAGGAGGGGGAGGAGGTGGTCCAGCAGAGATCCCCCTGCAGCCCACGGTGAAGATCACGGTGAGGAAGGTTGGCCCCCTGTAGCCCATRGAGGTCCATGGTGGAGCAGACATCCACCTGCAGCCCATGGTGGACCCTAGGCTGGGGAGACTATTTTCCTGATGGAGCCTGTGACCCTGTGGGAAGCCTGCKCTGGAACTGAATATGTAGCCCCACGGAGAGAGGAGCCCACACTGGATCAGGTTTTCTGGCAGGACTTGTGACCCTGTGGGGGACTCTCACTCAAGCATTCTGTTCCTGCACTCACAGAAGGGACCCATGCTGGAACACTTTGTGAAGAAGTGTAGCCAACAGGGAGGACTCACATTGGAGAAGTTAATGGATGACACACTACTGTGTGAGGGACTCCACGATGGAGYAGGAAAAGGAGTGAGGAGATCTCCACATGTGGAGGAAGGAGCAGCAGAGATGTGTTATGAACTGACCACAACCCCCATTCCTCATCACTCTGCATCACTGGAGGGGATGGGGTAGAGAAAGTAAAGAGTGAAGTTAAGCCTGGGGAGAGAGGAGGGATGAGGGGAAGGTGTTTTTAATATGTTGGGTTTTTTCTCATTATCCTACCCTGATTTAATTGGTAAGAATTTAAAATTGTTTCCACAAGTCAACTCTATTTTGCCCATGATGGTAACTGGTGAGTGATCTCTCCCTGTCCTTATCTCAAACCTTGAGCCTTTTGTTATACTTTTTCTCCCCCTGTGCAGCTGAGGAGGGGAGTAAGAGAGAGACTTTAGTGGACCCCTGGCATCCAGCCAAGGTGAACCCATCACAATGTGATATAACACTGGTACTGTGGGATAGATAATGTAAGCAGATAACTAACAGAAATTATTTAKGGATTCTGCTTTTAAAGGACTAATCCCAAATACATGATAATCCTTTTATTTGAAGGGAAATATTCTTTCTCCTATTTTGCCCTCCATCTACGTGCCACTGAACAAGCTTTTACAAGTTATTATACATGCTATCCATCCCAGTAACTGGACCCTGGTCATTGCCAATTCCAGGCAAGCAAACAAACACTGTTCTTTCTGGCTTATATCTGCTCCATTAGTACATTGACAGAAGAGGGGAACATTTTAGGGAAATGTAATTTAGTCATGTATATTTTAGATGAAAGTGAAACAAACCCTAGCATGGTTTTGGATTGGAACAAGTAACACTCTGCCTGACAATTTCTGGGCACAGCTCAGGAGCTGATACATGCCAGGATCATTTTCCATATTCAGTTTGGATGTTGCCAAATTGTTTCTGAGGTGAAGACAGTTTAATAGAACAGATATGGACTGTTGGCCTGARTGCCAGAAAAAATTCTGGGCATGTTTAACTTACTGACAGATGAAGTGTTAATTTAGAYGGATTAAATCACCTTTTGAAGGTCTTCAACACTATATATCTCTCTCATAACATCATTATAAATGTATATGTGGAACACRGCTGAAGAATATGGTATCCTATGATTCCACAAATATCATAAAACCAAGTAAAGAGTTGTATGGTAAAAAGCAGAAAGATTGTATATAGAAAAGGGAGAGAAAATTTTGGCAGAAGGTCAAAGATGCAGAAGGCAGAAATAGTAGAAAAGTTAGTATACGTTACTTATAACTGACAAATTTAATTCAGGACTAGCCTGTATCTATAAAATAAACTTACTCATCAGAAATTGATAACCTGTTACTGCAGAAACAATTGGAGCTTAAAGTTGCATTATACACACACAGTGTAATATGTATTACATATTACAGTATAATATGTATAACACCATGCCTCACTCAGGCATTCCAGAATGAGGAATTCTCAGATAAGTAGCACTCTGAATCTTTAGGGTTGGAAAGAAACCTCTAAGATCATTGAGACAAACCTTTAACCCAGCACTATCACGTCCACCACTAAGTCTTGCCACCAAGTTCCACATCCACATATTTTTTGAACACTTGGTGGGATGGTGATTCTACCAACAAGCCTTGGCCCATCAATCCAGCCTGTTCAGATCCCTCTGCAGAGCCCTCCTACACTCCAGCAGATCAACACTACCGCCCAACTTGCTGGTGTCTGCAAATTTACTGAGAGTGCWCTTGTTCCCCTCTTTAGGTTGTCGATAAAGATATAAAACAGGACTGACCCTGATGCTGAGTCCTGGGGAACACCACTGCTGACTGGCCACGAGCTGGATGTATATCCAGTCACCTCCACTCTGTGCCTAAACATCCAGCCTATTTTTCACTTATTGAAGAGTACATCTGTCTACACTAGGGTAGACCAGTTTCTCCAGGAGAATGCTGCTGGAAGCTGCATCAAATGTTTTACTAAAGTACAGTTATACACTAAACTCTTTAACATTAGTAAATGTAGGGGATATTTATAGAGAACTAGCTTAACAGAAATGCTTAAAAATAGAGATTTGTTTATTTTTTCTAGTTTTCAGATGATAAGTAGCACTGTGTAGGATCTGGACTAGGTCACAGAAATTTCGTTAGACATTAATTTTTTGTATTTTTCATTTTAGTGAATGAAGGTTCTATATATAAGTCATTTTAGGTCCAATGGTCTTTCAAAATCTTCACAAATGTCTTGGATGAAGGATTCAAAGGTATACTCTGTAAGTTTGCCAATAGCTGCTTCGGGACAGGTTGAGCATCGGTCAGCACRTGGTAAACAACTCTGTTGTGCATCGCTTGTTCTTCTTGGGTTTTATTCCTCTCTCATTCCTTTCTGTTGAGCTTTTGATGGGATGCCCTTCCTTCATTGACCAGGGCAAAAGAGAGCAGAGGAGGCTGCTGTTCTGCTGAGTTCTTTATTTCGTAGTCTCACAGCTTCTTGAAGGCAGAGTTCAAAGGGTAAAGCCAAACAGCAACAGCAGCAGCAGCAAAACAGCAGGCAGAAAACAGCTTCATCTTCTAATTTCTTCTAACTTTTTTCTTACAGAAGTGCAGATTATATTTGCCAATTAACCAATGAAATTAACACACKATTCTAGTTTTTCTTTTCTTAACCTRTCCTGGTCTAATTTTAACAATCRTAAGCATTACATAGGTATTACACAGATTTGCRTATACAGTTTCTATCAGCTCYTATTGTTTATGTGAACACTATATCTAAAAAATGTGAACAATATCATTCTATCTATATTTTGTCTAAAATAATATATCTAAAAAATGTGAACAATATAGTTCTATCCATATTTCGTCTAAAATAACTATGAAAGAATGACACTGCTACAGCAAAAAGAACTATGCTCAAGGTCTCTGCTGCAGCTTTTTAATGTTTAAGGCACTTAGCATGTATTTCTACTAGAAGTTAAAGAATCTATATTTCTCTTTCATTTTGGTATGATTTCATGTATCTCAGCTTGTCCAAAGGTTTTAATACAACTCCTGTACTTTAGCTTTCATCTGTGCTTGAGTCCAGAGAAGCTTTCACTCCAACACTTTCCATTACTGTTTTTATTATTACTATTACTGTTGTTATTAGTGTTATTGTTATTGTTTGTTTGTTTGTTTGTTTCAATTATTAAACTGTTCTTATCTCAACTCGAGACTTCTACTTTTTTCCTGATTCTCCTCCTCCACCTGGGAGAGGGTGGGAAGTGAGCGAGTGGCTGATTGGTACTTAGTTGCCAGCTGGGGTTAAAACACAAAACATATATCCTTGTGATCCTTTGGATAATTATTTCTTTTTCCTTACCTAAAGAAAAAATGACGAYAAAATGTTCTCAACTGTTCTGGAACAGCTATGACCAAAAAGGGAAATGAAGAATGATACCAAGCTTCTGAAGTTTAATTTTAGGTCTTACAAAATTCCATCGAATACATCTTTCCCCAGACAACAGTAATTTTGCAGGAACTAGTGGAGAGATTGCTTTCTTCTTAGAGAAGCAACATTCTTATGAGAAATGCTGTGCATATGAAATTTAATGTGAAGCATTATCTCAGTTGTCATCCTTAAACAGAAAAATGGAAGTTGTTTAAAGAGGACGGTGGACTCTATGTTCAAAAAAAAAAAGATGATCTGCCCAGAGCAGCATTGAAGATTAGTAGAAGAGGTCTCCGATAAACAACACTGTCAGGAGAGGTGGATATCAGCTGTTTTGTAAGTTTGATAGCTCAGAAGTGTGATGGCTTTTAGATCAATCATTTAAAAGTAGACTTGAACAGAAAATGGTTTTCCATGCAGACAGAACTTTTGCAATTTGAAAAAAAAAATTATTTTTAGTGAAAAAATTAGGTAGTCTCAAAATATTTTGAAGTATCAGAAATAATAGACTTGGTATGTAGACTCATGTTCGAGTCATGGCTCTGAGTTAGGTAAACTGTGGATGTAAAGGTGGGTTTGCCATATCATAGCTGTGTGCTACTGGTTATTCCTGTTTCTCTATGTGATTGGTTTTAAACAGCAATACTATCATAGGTTTAGTAATACTTTACCTGAAAAAGCTTAACTGCAGCTGATATGTTTGTGAAAAACATCGGTGATTCACTCAGAATTTAAGAAACAGTCCAACCAAAAAAAACCCAAACCCAGAAAAACGCATCTTTTCCTTCCCTAAAAATATCCTTTGAAATAAATCCTTCACTTGAGTAATAAATGTTAAATTTTACACAAATTAACCACATTTTGGAGAAATCCACAGTATAGTCATATTTGAACTGGTATTTATTTGTCAATGTGGCCATTTGTTGCCTATATATTGCCTCCATATTTTATTTTTGTTCCTAAATAATAAGTTACACAAAGGTGACACAAAAGGTACTAAATATTTAGTCTTTTGGTTTATTTATGTTTWTAACCACTCCTCAGAAAAATAAGTTTCTTTGGGGTAATTTTTTGCTAAAGATACTGTACAACTGATGAAAAATAGTATCTAGATTGTGGCTTATGACTATACTATCTAATGTTTAAACTTTGACACTTGTGTTCAACTGTTTTGCTTTCAACTTGCTTAATTTACTCTTTTTGTCTAAGATTTTGTCCTAAGGAATATGAAATTAGGCCAGTGCTACTTATCAAATATCTAATAAAATATGAATATTCTAATTGCATTTATGAGTGGATGAAGTGATTATTCACAGTAGGATGGCAATTATAATCAAACACTGGTTTTTACTACACAAGGGAAAGGTCTTCATAATGTTAAGTATCAATTCAAATAGAAATAATGCTATATCAAATATATTATACTTCATGGGCACTTGATTCTTCACCTTCAGAAGATAATAGAAAATTCAATTATACCTGGAGAACACTTAGAGTATATTAGCTTTGATTTTTTTCAACAGTCAAGAGGAAAAATTACTTAGATAAAGATGGGATTTCACTCATTTAAAAGAAAAGCGGAAAAAAAAAAAGTCTTTCTCAAATGGCAAAAAAAAGAACTACTAAAGATTCCTGTCCCTGATTAAAGAGTGCTTGCATTTGCAGGTCTGAAATTGATAACTAACTTTTAAAAGGTATCTAAATGAATCCCTTTTTGTGGACATGCAAGAAACTTCTAAAGCTTTGGCGGTACAGAAGGACTTCTTTAAAGACAAGAAGGTAATGAACTGCAAGACCACGGCCAGAGAGTTTTTGCGCAATCCCCACATGGTGTTCTCATCTTAGGATGAACCACATTGCCCATCAGAGGCGGCAGAAAGGGCCAGGGTATKTGTGTGTGAGAGACTGCACGCAAAGACCTGGCCATCATTTGTTGCGGTGACGGAGACTAAACACAAAATTTGTCAGAGTGAAACTACATGGCAACCTTTCCTGGAAAGAGAGTGGTGGCCAAGGTGACCTCCTCAGACCCTTTGGTTCTCTTGTACAACCCCCACTGCTGAGAACACCAGCAACATAGCCACTAAGAAAAAGTACTTGGAACGCTCATGTACAAACTGGTTTCCATTTAACTAAGATATTTAAAAGCATCGCTTTTCATATCTTCATCCATATGACCAGAAAAAGGACAGAATTCCTGTCTATCAGCAGCCTAGAGAAATATCTCCTGACCTACATCCAACTGTCAGACAAAGAATGAGACACTAATTTAATGTTTGTGTTGTGTTACATGCTATGTTTCCTTYCAGTGAATCTTCTACAGTTACCATTTCTCTAACTTTGGGAGAAAAAACCTGTTCTACCCTGGCATTACGGTAGAAATGGAAATGTAGTGAAAAAAAGAAAATTCAATTTTTCCAGAGAAAAAAAATAACCAGAAATTAGGGCACTGAGGAGACTTGCAGGTTATGTAGTTTGTGCTGAAGTCATTGTAGCATCTCTTCTGCCTCCTTAAACTGCCTCAAGTGAACATTTCTCTGGGAGTTTTAGTAACAGATTTTTATGTCCCTTGGCCTCAAATAACATGCCATGCCATGAAGGAGCATCAGTGAATCCTCAGTCATGGAAAAACTAGAAAATGCACTGAGCTCCCAACGTGTTATGCCTCCAGATCTTTCAGAAGATTACAGTACATACAGGCTACAGATTAAAATTACTTTTGATAGACAGTAGTTTCCTCAGTAGGGTCTTTCTGTCATGAACTGTGTTAAATTACTTTTGTCTTAATGGTTTACAGAGAAGAATTCTCTGTAGTGCTTATTTAACTGCAGAGTTTCTGATTACCTTTTGTAAATAGCTTTATCCTCCTTCTATAAAAATATAATGGTAAATCTACCAGATCTTGCAAGGCCACATCCACCCTAAAAACTCCAATATATTTGAATTGGAGAATGCAACATAAGAAAAAGATTAAAATAAAAACATACTCATTTTCAGTTTTTCTTCTTGGTGGAGACAAATCATACCAGAAAACTCCCCTTGTATTTCCCTTCAGGATGCCCCAGTTCCACCTTCACAAAGAATGYCCACTGGGATGCAACTTTTTCCATATGCACACATATTTTGCAGTCAGAAAAGTAGGAATGGAAGAGGAAATTGTACAAAGTGGAAATTTTCTGGAAAATATCGAGAAATTAAAATAAAATACTAAGTATACAGAGCATAGTGTGACAAAAACTTTGTTTAAGCCCGCAAGGTAGAGGATGCCCAAGAAGTCATGAAGAATCAGAGACATGATATAAGCCATGTTAAATAAAATGAATGCAGAAGGAGTAAACTACAAAAAAGGAGATCTTATCTATCTAATTCTTTCTTTTTTAGCTGTTATTCACTGAGACAAAAATGATTGAACTGTTGTGAGACATGGCCTTTCCTTTTTAATTGGAAAACACGTAGTGGAGCTACCTAGTTGAAAGCAAAAGAAAGTGACATAACTTTTTCATAGTGAAGGGTATGAAAGGTTCATGATGGATACTATTTTTAWAATTAAATATAATTTAATTTTAGGGATAAAAAAATACTTTTAGAACTCAATCATTAGGGTTTTTTTACTATGGTCCTTTCATCATTTAACATATCTCCTTTTTCCGGTCAGTAGTAAATACTTCCACACTGAAAGTTGAGCAAATATTTAAGCCTTTTGTGTGATTATTCCCTGTTCACACAGTAACTTGAATGAGCACGTCCTAAACTTCAGGATGGAGCTGTGCTTTATGCAACGTTCACTGCAATTAAGAAGACTTACTGTTCTATCCATCTACCTATTTTTTCTATCTATGTTTATCCATCTACCTATCCATCTACATGACAGGGGAATGATATTCAGGTTTTAATCTAACCTAGATCATCAGATAAATTGTTCTTCATCACATGCCAACCTGTTTATTTTCATGGACATTCAACATATTCCGTGGAAAGAAAGCCTTTCTGCAGTTCAGTGAAATGACTTTAACAATTCTCATTAGTGAAAAGAGAAATCAATTGTCCCACAGCACAGATACAGCACTTATAAAAAGATACCTAACAGAAGGTGAAGTTGTGGCCTTTTGAAGCATAAAATAAGGTAGAAGCAGAGGTCTGACTTTTTTTTCTCTTTTCTTTCATTTTTTGATGATATGCTTTTCTAATTTGTCAACTTTGTTAAGTATAGCTATTCCTGCATCTGTTGCTATGTGTGTTTTCCCAATATTTTAGGACTGTGGATCTTTAAGAAGGCTACAGTACATACAGGCTACAATTTAAAATAACTTCAGACAGACAATAATTTGATCAGTAGGGTCTTTCTACTCTGAATTGTGTTAAATTACTGTTGTCTTAATGGCTTGAAGAATTCTCTGTAGTACTTATTTCACTGAAGAGTTTCTGATTGCCTTTTTGTAAATAGCTTTAGCCTCCTTCCATAAAATGTGCAGGTGGCTGTCTTTTCCAGATGAATTTCCACAGTTCATGGCTTGTAAAYAAATTCAGTCACTTCTTTCACTAATATCTTTGTAGGATATTATTAACCCATTTTGAAGACTTTTGAAAAGCAGTGACAAACTCTCAAAAATACAGAAATGTCTCTAGTAGATTCAAACCTGTGTAGAATTTAACTGAAACAAACAGGGCAAATTATGTCTATTTTAACCTTGATGAATTATTAGCAAAAAAAAGAATTGAATAAAAAGAAAATACGGCATACCCATCCCAATCCAATTGTTTCTCCAGGAGAAAACTAGCATTTGATATACTGCTTCTACTATGACATCTCATAAATGTTTCAATTAGAGCATTTAAGGCTTGAACAGGTGCTTCACATGGTTAAAAGCTTATAGTTCAATTAACTCAATTTCTGTTATAAAAATTCATTTCACTTGACCCTAAGTGTCTAACCTAGGATACAAAAATAAAATAAGAATTAAACAGGAAGGTATGTTTTTCCATTAAATGCCATCAAAGACACCTGCTTCTGACTGCTTTGGCAAGTTAAGCACTTTTTTAACAGACTAAAGATCTGAACTTAAAATATCCATTCATTAGTATTTCACCCTATTTTTGGAGGAACTTTAAAGGATTTCCTAATCAATTTCTGTATTTCTCTTCTCACGTAAAAGTGTCAGGTAAGTATGAAAAAAACCTCAATTCTGTGTGACTAGGTAAGTTCCCTTTTTACTGTTAAAGTTGAAATGTGACGTAGACAGAAGATATTAACATTCACCAGTTTCTGTAAAGAAACTTGAAAACCATCTGAGCCAGATTTTCAGAATTTTCAGATCATATTAATAGCTAATGGATAAACAAGTAACGGGCCAAATCCCCAAATTAAACTCTTATGTCTCTGCAAATCACGTGAAAACTCTCATTGTCATTAACAGAATCAGAAATTCAATCACAACTAAGAATAATGTTCRTGGCAACTTTATATGAATTATCTGTGCTACAGTACAATTTTGTGTTAGAAAAGGAGTCAATGCCTTGTAATGTAAATTACAGTAATCTGCTGCAGCACAATAATTCATCTAAATAGTCTGACTAAACCTGCACTCTTCTAAAAAAAATAAATATTATTTCATGGTGACATTTTTACTCATTTTAAAGTTCAATACAGTATTTTGGAGTGGTCAGAGATAGATTTACAATGTATAAATAACAATTTTTAATACTATAAATGTATATGTAAAGCCTCCACATTTTATTTTTAAAAAGTCTTAGACATAAGTGTAAAAGGAGCTTGATTAGCCTACTTAATTAGTCTTTGGGGTTTGATTCTGAAATATGACACAGCTGACTTTTCATCCTTCCTCTTCAAACATAACCAAATATGTTACTAAACTACCACATCCATATATATCAACAAAAGTAGTTAGTACAGATTAAATCATCCATGTAAACACGTGCACGTCAGTCCGAAAGTAACTAATAAATCATTACATAAATGCTTATATTCATGTTGGTACTCAAAATAGTGTGTACACATGAGCTTTCTACAGAAGATGCTACAGCTAATCTGTGTCAAGAGAGAATAAAACCAATAGAACGGATGTGCTGTCACTGTTCTAAAGAGACATTCTAGAGGGTTGGAAAAAATTCCCACAAGAAAAAAAGATTGTGATTTTCCTGACTTAGAACTGAGCATAATCTTACAGTTCTGAGTTTAATCTAACAAGAATCTTGATGTAAAACTTCACTTGCAGAAATTTATATTTAGCATGTCTTAACTATACAAAGGTAAGTATTTTTTATGAATGCCATTACAAAATCTACAAGATAACAAAATTAAAAGAATGCTTGCAAATTGTTAACTTCAATTTTCTTTATATTGAATATTTTCCACACAAAATAAGTTGTTTTCCAGAGAACTGCAGCCAATTTGTGTAACAGTTTTATAAAGTCTGTATATATGGATCATGCATCATAGATTCAATGACAACACAGTCCTTTTCTGTAGTCTTTACTTTTCTTCTTTTTACTGACACAGAAAAGGAAGAAAGGTAACTTTTAAAAGAACTATTTTAAAAACCTATTTTAAAAAAAAAAAAAAAAAAAATCAATGATTCCCTCCATAAAAGTCGTGCAGGCAAACGGAAGACTGGAATACTTTGTGAGTGACTGTACATCAGATGGAAAAAGTCAATAGTTTCCGTAAAGAAGGTATCCTCAGGGACAGAAAGCTTGAAGGTATGAATAGAACAGTAGCTTCAGTACTTGGCATCTGCAGAAGTGATAATACATTTTCTAATCCCTGCCCGAGAGTGGGTAAAAGAATACACTGTTTCAGAGTTTTAATGATCCAGGGTGAATATATTACACTATCTTTCCTGCTGAGCTGCTTGAGCCCCACTTTACCTGTGGGATATGTTAGAAGACCAATCAAATAATTCAGAAAACCTCACATCTTAGCCAGCAATGTTGGAATGATGTTTAGCATTCCTTCTGAGTCCTCTAATGTTTGCTGAAATCTCAAATACTTACCTCAGGCAGCAGTTTGGTATTTATTAACAGAGATTTTATTGGTACGAAGGAATTAAAAAAAGAATATGTAGTTTTTGTAAATCTGTTTGGTGCATTAAGTTCATCATGAAGTACAAAAAAATACCAAACAAACACAGGACTTCCAAGTGACTGGGATTAAGTGTTGCCACTGCCTGGTAATGTCCTGACTCCACATCTTCACTATCCATTTCTCTTTTCCCTGTTCCAGATTCCACTAAAGGAAAACTATAACTGCAGAGTAATCACATGCCCCACCTAATAACATCACACCCTGCTTCCAGAGAACTAGGGCGGGATAATTTTAGGCATATATTCGCTGTCAAATTACCTCATTGTGATTGTCTTTCATGATCACGTCAATCAGCATCCATGCTGGTTTTCTTCCAGACAAATCAAATCACAAAAAGATGTCTTTGAGGACACTGATTGTCTAAAATCAGTAAAAAGAAGTTCAGTCTGGTGTAGGCTCTCTTGTCTCTGCAATATTACCCAAAATTTCCTAGAAATACATTCAGAAAAGTCATTGAGAAAAGAAACAAATAGACTAACATTACGAAACTGCCCCCGGATATTAAATATACTTTACCTCTTTACCTCTGAAGCAAGRGTGCTGTGCAGAAAGAAGGGAAGGAAAAACAGACAGCTGGAGAAAATAAAGAAGGGAAGAAAGGGTAATAGACAGTCTGATGAAGACAGAAAGAAAAAAGATAAGAAAGAAAGACTGAAAGAAAAACAGATGGAGAGCAAGAAAGATGGAAGGAAAGACAGGTGGAGAGAAAGACAGGGAGATGAGCAGACAGAGAGGAATTAAGAAGGCAGCTAGGGAGGGAAGAAATATGTTAYATTATTTTAGACATTTTTAACTGAAGAAGTTACGCCTTAGGGTCCCAGGAATGCTATGAGGCTGAGAGGACTCAGGACCAAATGTTCAGTAGTTTGATCATCTGACTTTAGAGATTATCTGAGAAATATATCTGGATACCATTCTGATCTGCCAGACTGTGAGGGGAGTGTGTGCCCCTTGGGTTCACTTCATTTATCGGTACAGATGTAGCTATAATGAATATTGCATAAGGGTACTTATTAATATCCAAAACCTTTTGAAGAGATTATTTCAACAAATAAAGAAAGGTTTCCCTTAGTGATGTATAGACTGCCACCCTTTATCCATAAGAGTAGTGCAGACAGAAATTACAGTCTTTGAGGGGAATAAGTTATCTGCCCTTCAGATGCACATATCCCAGCTTGGTGGGACAATCTTCTGTCATCAAGTTTAAAGAAAGCTGTGCTTCTGTAGGGTCTGTTAGATATACAGAGGCAATATCTGTTCAGCCTGATTCTTCCGTCATGAAAAGCACTGAAGAAGATCCTTACATCTCTGAGAGGCTCCCTGCAGATCTGAGAATCCCAAGCAGGTGCAGGTGTCAAGCAGCATAGTTAAGAGCTGCAGAGCATTTTAAGTTTCCGCTTGTTTTTTTCCCTTCCCTGACTGCAAGTCAATTCATGCTATCCATTTCACTGTGGTGCTTAGGGAAAAAGTCCACACATGTGACACACTGCATGTAAGTATATCCTCGCAGCTGGATATAATCTAACCATATAATAAGATAATCCAGGAAGATCTCGTGGTTGTATCGTAAAGTTTGAATGACTCAGACTTGTCATGTATTTGACACTCTCCTTTTTGATTTCATTTGTATAAACTTACTGCTACAACCTAATACTTTCATGTGATTTAGCATACACAGAAACTTCCAGTCCTTATCTAGAGTTCTTGTCATGTCAAAAAATGTACACAAAGGTTCCAGATAAGCAAATATTGGTGTATACCTTCCAATCATTCTGAGGACTGCCTTGGGTCTTTTTAATGTGCTGTGCTATTTTTGCAGGTGTTATCTGCAATAGTCAGGCTAATCTAAAATTATAGGCATTATAATTTTCACATTTATCAGTTTGAGGTACAGTTTTTCAGTTGGAGAGGAAATCTGATCATGTTTAAGCACTAAGTTTTCTGTCATGTCTTTCTAAGGTATCTATTTCTCTGTTTTCAAAATGCATTTGGCAATGTAGCTAGCACTGTAATTGATTAAGTGACTGCAAGGCATGCTGAATGTTTATCATWCTTTGAGGAGAAGCCTTCAGAAGTTTTCCTGCTCTACATCTCCTGCTGTGCTGAATAATAATTTTGCTTCACAAAATGACAGTGATAATGATGAATCTTGTTGAAATTCCTGATGGCTGTTTATTTAAGMAAACAGAAGGGAAAAACCCCTTTGGTTGTTTAAAATTTTAATACAGTACTGCTACAAGAAATAGTGACATAATTAAAACACTAAATAATRTCTAACCTTGCAATGTAGCAATTTGGTAAAATTCACACAACATATTTAAAAAACAAAACATAATTTCATAATATATGGTTGTGGGGGGTTTTTTCTGAGTTTTCTTAACACAGTTCAGAAATTCAGTTCTGCTTTCTGTAATCATGAGTATTAAACCCAGAAATGTAAATATCTTCAGACATAAATTATGAAATCTACCAATTAGTTGCAGGATACTTTGATACCCTACTTCTCTAYGGTGAAACTTAAAGATTGGAAAAGTACAGGAATATACAACATTGTAAAAATAGTCTAAAYAATTTAATTGAAATGATATATCATTTCATTGTGTTTAAAGAAAATAGCATTTCTTTATTTCTTACTACTTGAATATTTCATAAAAGAAATTTTAAATATTCTGTAGGTTTTTATACCATCAGATAATGTGTATCTGGAGTCTGCTCTTGGGCTCTCATTTCCCAGTCAGTTGCAGTGTATGCTTATTTACTCCCACGCTGTCCCTTTTAATGAAGAATCACATTACMTATTACACACAACACAACTTCAGTTCTCAGAAAAGATCATTCCCCAGGCACCCTCCATGTAAACAAAATAGAAAAATTAGCCCCAAATTATTCGCTTTACCTTGCAGATTAGCAAACGATGTGTCCTTAAAAACCACTACATGGCCTCATATGTAATTTCAGCATATGTAACGTACATTTTTTGGTATGAGAATATTATCCTAGTGAGTTATAATATAGCGCTTAACTGAAAAAGTACTAAARAAGTAATGATTGTTCCAGAGGGTACAGAGATTCTCTGGGAAAGTTCTTTGTAGTTGAATATGGCCAGTCCACCCTGATAGACCTTGACTGATGACTGCAGACACAAGAAATTCTATTACTTTCTAGCTGGAGGACTAGGGATTTATCTAGCATGCCTTTAGTTATGAAGACATGGATTGTCTTGTGAACTGTACTACTATATTTGAGAAAGGTTCATACATTTCCTATTAATTATTCAAAGTGCTACAAAATAGCAGCTGCAAAGGAAAAACCACTTTAGATACAGCTTTTTCTTTACAGATATCGATGAACAATCTGTTGAGCCATCAGAATTTGCAATTGTGTGGGAAATAGATTAATTTTAAAGAATGCCAAAGCAGTACATTAAGTGTTATTATTAAATGATTCAATTGCTTTCACAGCCTTGGGTGTCTTGGATTTCTCAGAAATATAGGACTGCTAATAGCTACTTGAACAATTTATGTTATTGTTTGAGAGAGGGTAAGCTTTTCTTTCACTGTGTCAGCACAGCTAATTTTAGCTCCAAACAATGGTAGTCTTAAATGACTAGAAAGTGGGGAAAAAAAACAAACAACAAAACCCAGAAAATACCTCAAAACAAAATAGAAAGAGATAGATAGAACTTGGCTGATATAAATTGCAGGATTATGTAGTTGAAGAGGAATTCATCACCTTACAGTATGATTTTGTGTGGTTTTGAAAGCACGTTAAGTAAATTTCAAGATCAAAGATAGGAAAATACAATAATGTGAAATTACTAAACAATATGCAAGTGTGTTTTAAAATACAAAATAATCAAAATATCATACTGTTATTTCTTGTTTTATGTAATAGAGCCATCTAGAAAATGACAAGTTATTAGATGTCTTATTTTGCATTTTGATGTTTAACAAATTTTAACAGTAATATTTCTTCTTGTGATAGCATGGTCTACTAGACATCTTTTCTTCAGTGAGTTTTTTAAGATTGTACTTTCAAAAGGAAGTGAAAAAGATATTAATTTGTCAAAAATAATTATAGCAAGAACACAGAGATACGGACCTGTCACAAATTAGTAGAATATTTAAGAATTTTTCTCTCTAAGAAATCAGCTCCTACATATTTTTTCTCAGACAAACAAGTCAAAAATTAATTAATTCTATCAGAATTTGGTTTTGTTATCATTATTTAGATAACTTCTGAAGTCTGCTTTGTAGCAGTATTTTTATTAATGGTCTTTTAAAGAAGTAAAAAAAAATCCATGATAAAATAGTCAATTTGTTGTATAAAAATATAAAAATACATAATGTTTTTTAAAAAAAAAAATTAAGTCCAACTTCCTTTTCCAATTGTGAAGAGATTTTTAAAGAGGAAAATTAATTTGTGCTACTTTTAAAAATTATTATTTCATTTGTATAATGAGTTCTGTGTAAGAGACACATAAAATAGAAGCTATGTGAACTCAAGCCAAACTTTTTTGCAGGTGAAGGATAATGACTCATTGTAACTTCTAAAAGTACTTTTAGTGACAAAAAATATACCAGACTTTGTTTTATTTTTTCAGCACGAGAACAGCTTTGGAGGACATTTAATAGGAGAGACTTATGTTCCCCTTATTTTTGGGCCAGAAAGCAACTCTCTGGTGCCCCTCATAAATCTCTTGAGTGCAACCTAATATATCTATGTCAGTGGTGCATTTCAGCTGATAGAAATATGAAATGAAGCATGTGTAAAGTACATGCTTAAAATTGTATAGAAGAAATTTTTGAAGTATTCTGTAATTAATTTAGTCCTTCTGCGTTGTTGTGATTTTCCTAGATCTGCAGCTGACCTTTCCACATAGAATCAAAGAATTGTTTAGGTTGGAAAGACCTTTAAGATCAAGTCCAACCATTGTCCAAGACCACCACTAAACCATGCCCCTAAGTGCCACATCTACAAGTCTTTTAAATACCTCTAAGAATCGTGACTCTACCCCTTCCAGCCACACTTTCTTACGTCCCTAGCACTATATCAGGCTTTTTGGACCCAAGTGCAGGGTCTGGCACTTTGTCATGTTCAGCCTCATACCTTTGCCTCAGCCCATAGATCCAACCTGTCCAGATCCCTCCACAGAGCCTTCGTATCCTCCAGATCAACATTGCCACCAATCTTTGTGTTGGGGTCTTCATTCTGCTCCCTGTCCCTTTCTTTTAGCTCAGAGGGCYGGGTACCCAGAGAACTGGTCTTGCTAGTAAAGACTGTAGCAAAGAAGGCATAAAGAAAATACCTCCCTCAGCCTTTCCCTCAGTCTTTGTCACTCACTACATCAGTTCTTATCAGTTTTATRTAGTATGTGAGTACATCCCTATACTAGACAGTGCAGCAATATAGCAGCCAATTAATTTTTTCCCTAAGAAACCAACCTTATGAAAGCAACAAATGTTTAGTGTGACTATGCTGTACCATATTATAAAAATAAATCCCAAACAAATATCAGGACATACAGTATTTATAATAAGGGAATTTCGTTCTGCTCAATAGAAACCATTTTTTTTTTAACCTGAAAATGGATGGCAACATTTTGTTTAGACTTTTATGGATTCCACAACTGTTGTTGCTGTTCAGGGTTAAGAGTTCTACTCTAATTGCTGTTTTCACAGAAGCCTTTTCAAGTCTGTTTTCATCTTTGCTACTTTTTATACTTTTTCATATTTTTTTCATATCTTCTGGATTATATTCAAGGTAGAGGATCAGAACTGCATGCACTATATTATGTACCAACATAGACTTTTTTTTTTTTACCTTGATAATGTAATTTTTTTCAGTCATAAAGTCCTATTCAGAGCTTCTCGCTGCATGTTCTGGAAAGTTGGATTATATTTTTTAATGTGAATTGTTTGGGAATTATATTCACTATATTTTGCCTCCATTTTATTTTCTGATAAATCCACAGTATAATATCCTTCAGTAACTCTTTAGCCTTTGCCAAAATATATTAATTTTGTCGTTGGTGGCCCTTTTCCAGATCATTACTTATAAAATGCACATATTTTGCCAGTTGTGTCCATACTTAGCAAGGATGCACCCAGACGTCATCATGAGATTCCATTGGTGAATTTCTTTCAATGTGAAGCTTCCTGTCTAGTCCCACAAATTGGTCTCCAGTCTTTTCACTAGTCATTTGAGAACAATTTTCTATTTCACCCTATCATACCTTATTCTCTTCAAGTCTTGTGGTAAGGGCTCTATCCAGCATGCTTACTAACTCCTTCAGGGAAATCTGGAATATAGAACAGCCTTCCATACTTTTTGTCATAGATATGAAGTGTGACTTAGGCTTGCTCAAGGCAAGATTCAGAATAAACTGATATACTGCATGATGTAGAGGTAAATTCATAAAGATTGATACTGCTCTGATAACAAGTTTTCTTCCACATCAGTCATATCAGCTCATTTTCTAGGCCACCATAGCCCAAGAAATGCTGATCCATAAATCTCCTCTGTTCAGGATGTTTTATGATTAATTGATTTTGCTGTCTACAATAAGCTGGAAAATATGTTGTCAAATCATTTTTCCAAATCTTAAAAAAAAAAGAAAAAAATAACTGCTCACATCCACATTCTCTAGGAGAGCAATAACATCTCAGGAACATACTTACCCATGTCTACAYTGTATGACTTTTTTAAAGCAAAAATAATTCCTGCCTTACAGGTGGTTATGAATAACCATGTATGATAGGGCATCTTAAATGTCAAAATACCCCTACATGAGAAGAACCATACTGATTTCTTAAATTTTCATTGAGCTTACTCAGGCAGCCAAGTGAAGTCTTACATTTAATAGTCTATGAACTGCATCCCACACCAGCTCCCTTACACAGACAGCACAAGGTCCTTTTCTGTTCAATGGAGAGTAATAGAAAGATCTGGAGACCAATTTGTCTCCTTCTAAGGCACYACAAAGAAAATAATCATCTGAATTTTCTGTTTCTAGGCCTTGGCTGTAAAGGTTACTAGATCAGATGTAGATATGGGATATCTGACACAGAGAAAGAGATGTAAAGCCAGATTAGATAAGTATTTCCATTTACTTGCTTATTCTTGCTCCCTTATTTGTAGCCTTACTTTGTTGCCTGGAAGAATCTTTGAGCAAATCCTCTTCAAATACACTTTGTGGTGCATGAAGAAGGAAATGACTGGAAAAAATTTGTATAGATTTGCCAAGGATAAGTCTGAACAACCCGATTGATTCATAAGACAAAATGACTGGGTTTGTGAGTGAAAGGAGAGCAACAGGTCTAATTTGAAAAGCAAGTCTTTCAACACAGTCTCCCACAAGGTTTATGATGTCATAGTATGGGTGGGCAGTCATGTGGGCAGTCATCTGGCTAGATGATTAGGCTGAGAAGATAATCATTAATGGTTTGCACTCTCCCAGGATGCAGTAATCAGAGGATGCTGCAGAAGCCTGTACTAGGACCTGTCCTGCTCAGCATCTCTATCAGTGACCTGGAGGGGATGACACAGTGCACTTTCAGCAAGTTTGAATGTGACATGAATCTTGGGGGATGTACATGCTTGAGGGCAGGGCTATCTTTCAGAACAGATAGGAGGGAAAAATTAGTGAAATTCAACAAGCTCAGAAGCTAAGTCCCATCCCTGGGAAAGAAGATCCCCTGACATCAAGACAGACTGGGGGAAGACTGGTGACCTCCCTTGTGGAAAACGTTTTTTGGAGCCCTTGTAGGACAGTGACTGAATGTCAGCCAGCAATGTGGTCTGGATGCAGAGATGCCCACAGTCTCCATGATCGTATTAGCAAAAGCCTAGGTAGCAGATAACGGGAGGGGTTTATTCCCCGTGTTCAGCACCCATTAGACCRTATTTAGAATATTACAACTAGTTTTGGACCCCCCACTCCAGGAAAGACATTGGCAAAGTGAAGCAAGTCTATYAGAGGGAGAGCAGGTTGGTCAGAGTGGGAACACTCACCTGTGAGAAGATTCTGTGAGAGAGAAGCTGCTTCAGCTCAGAGAAGAGAGTCTGTGGGGGGACCTCACAGCATTCCCGACATTATCTACAGAAAGGTTACTGAGAAGATGGAGCCAGGCTCTTCACAGCARTGAATGAGGAGAATGTCTGAGACAAAGGGCATAAATCTAAATGAGAGAGGTTCAAATTGAATATAAAGAGCATCTTTTTCCCCATTCCCAATGGAATAAATTGCGCAGAAAGATTGTGCAGTATCCATCCTTGAAGGATTCCTAGATCTGACTGAATAAAGGCCTGAGAAACCTGATCTGACCTCACAGCTGACCTGCAGTCACCAGGAGGACCAGAAACCTCTCAAAGTCCCTTTTTGCCTGTTATCATAAGTCTAGTCTCCTGATACATGTTCCAGATTTATGAAAAAACACTGGAAGAACATTGTTATATCTGACCATTTGTTTTCTGCATTCTCACTAAATTTAATCTGCTTTCAATATAAACTCTTACTCCTGAACTTATTATCTTGCTTGATTTTTATAGTCAAACAAACTAAATAATGGTGCTTTGATTCTAAAGTAGATTAGACAAATCAAGTACTAAAATGGCATAGAGCCATTGATTTAAATGTAGAATAAACACTGAAAATAGTTTAACTCAAGGAACATGAATTCCCATCCAGAAAGATCTAATTTAGTCAGTTGACTTCATGTTTTGGAAGTTATGCATGCAATGAAAAATCAAAAATTTTAACTCAGTCTTTGGCTGGAGTGAACAAACACTCATTTACTTTTCTCAATTTATTGAAAATTCTGAGGAAATTTTGCTGCTTTACTGAAAACTGAGTCTTTCTTAAAAAATAATATTAGTAGTATATTATAAAGATTTTGTGAGCACAAAACCAGAGTGCAGCTATTTTGATTTTATGACTTAATATTATCTCCAAATTATACAAACAATTAATGCCTGTTTCATGATTTAGCAAAATGTGTAAAAGGACAAACAAAAAGAAAGATTTATTTTGTAATTCTCCTTTAAATTGACTAACGTCTAATATTTTGCTTCCATTGCAGATATGACTGTCAAACAGTACACTTAATAGTGACTTCTAATAAGCACATGGATGATATGGCACTGTAAATTCATGTCTGCTGAACCTTGCAGAATGAATAGATTGATAAAAGCTATTTTCAGTCAAGTTCAAATACATAAATGAAAGAATGCGACTTCATGAGAAAAGCTGCCATTTCAAACAAAAATGATTGGCATCTTCATTGTGAATAAAACACTCATTACAAGAAAAAYTTCTGCTTAGAAATGAGAAGGAACATAATTTAAGTAACCGAATAATATAATTTAACTAGAGGAAAAGATGTATTATGTCAAATGGTTCATCAGTCTGGTGATTCATAATTACCCCTTGTCAAGTTTTCAATAGAGTTTTGCCTGATTTAGTTTTAAATGTTCAAGAGAAATAACACTTCATTTCCCACAGGAGACTATATTCATTTCAAGGAATTTTTTTTCAAGTTCAGTTTAATACTTGCTGTTTTTATAAATAACTGGGAGTTATTACTATTATTATTATTATTATTACTATTATCATTGCTGCTGATGTTATTGTTATTATAATCTTAGTTTTTACTCTCTTCTTATGGATGCTGAAAAAGCTTCCGCAGAGAATTTCTTCAGCTCTCTGCAGCATTTTTGTGAGCGTTCTGTCTTTCCCATGCAAGTAACTCAAAACAATGTTACAGTTTTGTAAACTTCTTGCAGCTGCAGGCTGTTTTGCAGAATTGTTATGATTCTAACTAGAAAAACATTCAGAGATGGGTGTCTTAGAACTTGACCAATCCCCTTAAGGGGTGGATGGCAAAAAACCAATTACCTTATGCCACTTAATACACTTTGCGAACTAACATATAAAAGGCTTCTGAAAGTTCATTAAAGCGCTTCCATTTATCCCTGAGCTTGGACTTCGTGTCGTTTCTCTACTCGTCCATGGGGAAAACAGCGACATCTTCTCACTCAATATTCTAAAATACTGTTTCTTATTTAACACATATTACTTTGAAATAAGGCCCTTGTATGTGATGTCTCCAACTTCGTGCACTTATTAGTATCTTTAGATCTGCCTCAAAACAATTGTTCAGAGGAAGAACGATACCTGCACAAAGCTGCGCTCAGAACTTTTTGTTGATTCATTGCAAAGTGATTGCTATTTGTTTTAGTGTTTCATTTCTCATTAACTTTTGTTTGTTCCAGAACATGGAATATTTTTACAGTCTGAGAAAGTAGAGGATTTGTTAAATGAAAACTTGGTAAGTGAAACCATTTCTGATGTTTCCATGCAGAGAAAAAAATGAAAAAAGAAATGTTAGTAGGCAAGATATTCAGCAGATAAGTGTGTGAGGACTGGTGGTGTGGAAACTGTCCCTGGGTTTCATAATCAATGAAACCACTAATTGGTGGAGTTATAGAAACATGTAGTTTTTTCATTAAAGTTTTAGTTTTATCATTATAGTGGTAGCAGCAGGCAACTGTCTTCCGAGAGGTGCGAGAGGCACCCATTTGCTAACCTGATGTGTGGGAGGTGTGCTGCTTACCAGGGGCATGTTTCAGGGATCTCATTGAGAGAATACCAAGCCTCATACAGTCCTCTGACTATTATTCACTGCTGAAGTTTTGTGTAGGCACAAGAAATACAGTCAGGAGCAGTATGAGCATTATCAAGAAGGATTACAGAGTTATAGGAGTGGCGGTAAAGGATTATGGAGCACAGGTAGTTTTTGCATTCATGAAAACCGTTCAATGATTACAGCTTTTGATCATTCTTTTGCAATAATATTTCTGCTTATTTTTTCCTAGGTTAAAGTGGTCCCAGATTCCTGTGAAGAGGTACTCCTACATTTGTGTAATGTGCCAACTGAATTAAGAGATCCACGTGTGAACTTAGATGTCTCTGTGTACATATATCCTTGTGAAATTAGAGTTTGTGTTGCATTTTATCTGAAATGAATGGCATTCTTTTAYAATTTATGTTTTATTTTGGCCTTTTTTCCCATTCTTTACTTAAATTTTTGAAACCATTTATGGTTATATCCAGTCTGGCGTTATTAAATCCTATATTTATTTCTAAAAATTTTACTTTTTCTTTCTCCCTTTTTCATATAGTATGATTATTGCTCAAAGTCTATTATTTAATCCTCTCCACTCTGCAAATCTTCTAACACAAAACATGGAATAAAACAATAGCTATAAGATCACTTCAATGAGAAACAGTAAGCCAGGACAGTCTTGTAGCTGTTTCCATAAATCTAGAAATAGAATCTGTGAATGTTAAAATGTCCTTTTGACAGGTTGTTTCTAGCATTAGTAAGTGACCTCTCTCATTATGCTTAATGATTAACAGGTTTTGAYTAATTCTTGATACTATGGAGTCTGAAGGAAACCAGAACAAAAAATTAAACCACACAAACATGCTTTGGAGGACACACTGGTGTTTCGGAAGACTTTAACTTTGGTTGCTATTACAATCTTCCTGCCTGGAGGACCTGAAACAAGATATTTAGGTTTGCACGCAAATACTCTTGTTAATACGCTGTTATACAGCTGGAATCCTAAAGAGGACAGAGTGTTTGTGAAACAATATCATTTTCCCCTTATACTTTCCAAAATGTAGGCATAYTATCTCACTCGAGCTGTCAGTCCCTTCCATTACATAGTCACCAGTTTCAGCAGTCAGAAAGCATAGATATGTTTCATTTTTACAATGAATGATATTAAACCTCATGCCAATAAAAAATGCCTCTTAGTCTTACTTCAGAATGCAGACATATTTTAATATTCTTACATTATAGGAAAGAAAACTGAGAGTTAGCATAATGTGGCCCTGGAATTCTTCAGATTACAACCTATTATAATAACTGGGTAGGCTCATTTATCTTCCACTTACCTATTCTACCTCTAATAATAAAGTAATCAAATTTTAAGATTTTGATTAGACTATCTATTTTATAGAGTATAATTCTTGTCACCTGTGCACTACAAAATGCACATATTTATTTTTAATTACTGGTAAAGACACATAAAATGTACCTGTGTGGTACAAGATATCCCTGAAAAACAAATAATATTCCTGCGTCAGAAACTGCACTTCACTGTTTAAACAACTGTCTTTGTAATTGCTGTAAAATTCTTCAGAAAAATTTCCTTTTGGTAGAAAATAAATATATTGCAGATGCGATGGTCTTTATAAAATAATAAAATMAAAGTCTTATTATGCGGCAGAATGCTCTCGGAAACTGTAAAGCAAACTGGTSTGAAATAAAAGGTGAGGTAAAATGTAAAAGCATTTCAAACATAAACTGCTGTATCTGCAGGGTGAAACAAGGAAGTAGACTCTAAGTTGTTTATGCAGATAACCAGAGATGGTGAAATGGCCAGAACTCTAATCGCATGGGATTTCAATTATCTTGATACTGAAAACAATGAGAACCCTGGAGTAGTTAAAAAAAACCCCAAACAACAACAACAACAAACCAACAAAAAAACCAAAGAAGTAAAAAACCAAACCAAACAAACAAACGAAACCTCAAAAAAATAAACCTCCCAAAAAATGAAAACAACCCCCATAAAACCGCGGACAATCAAACGAAAAAGCTCGCAAACATTTTCTATCCCCAAACCATAAAATATGAATACTGAAGCATGATTTTTTTGACTGGTGACTGTTCAGTAGACTGGCTCTGGCTGGAATCCTGAGAAAGAGAATAACATGATAAATGAGCTAAAATGGCTCTCATCATATACAGTACCCGTGGGGACCCATCCTTCTGGGGACATAGATTCTGGTTTTGTCAGGACACTATCCTCACACCTCTAATTTTTGCCTAAGGCTTGCCAACAAAAGCCTTTAGATTCTATATCAATACATCCCTGGAGTACAACATACCCTTTTGTCAGCCAGTATTAAACATTTTAACCACTGTGCTGAGCAGATTTACATCTCTGGATATCATTTTGTGCCTTTAGGGATCATTACCAGAAGCAGGGTATCCTTTCTAAGAATCAAATAAATTATGTTATTATTTCAGAAATAATATATGAAATGCAATTTCCATTTCTTTCTAGAAGAAAATACTTTGGATTTCTTCTACATTTCAGTTAAGGGTTGTGTATCTGGTCTTAGGTCATGTAAGTGTTTGATTAATCTTGTGAGTAAAATACAGTATTATTTTAAGTATAGCATGAAACATTCATTTACAAAAATAAACAAAAGGCAAACTGAAAGCAATAAGAATGTTAGAGAATATTCTGAGTTGGAAGGGAACCACAAGGATCATCAAGTCCAGCTCTTAAGTGAATGGCCCGTACAGGGATCAAACACCTAAACTTGGCACTAGTAGCATCGTGCTGTAACCAAGGTAAATGCTGTTATCAAACTTCTTGGGACACACACCACTGTTTTCAAAGCCATGATAAGCAATTTGTCTTAGTTTGTATGTCAGGTATTGTTGGAATATTGAGGATTATGGGGATCTATCATTCCAAGAATTTGAAAAATTATGAGAAAGTAATTATGTATTGAAAATTTTAATTTTTATGTGAAGAATTTTTAAGAATAACTTGGCAGGAAAAGTGAAAGAGAATGCAATTATTCTGTAATATGTTCACAGATTTTCAGAAGAAAATGTATTTGCTGTTAATGTGAGTAATTCTCATTAAAATCTATTTTTTTTTTTAAATTGTTCATATTACACTCAGAAAATATCTGCTTATTTCGGTTCGATATTAACTCTAGGTCTCCTTTTTTCTCTATTTTGGTGATGTTTCAATGCATACTCTTAAACTCTTCAAACAATGCAAACTAGGTCCTGAAACACTTCCTAGCTGAAACTGTCATCAAAAATCACTGGACTTATGCAGAGTATTTGTGTCAGAAAATAWAACAAACTTGTCAGTTTTATCATGATACAAAACCAAATTATGACATTCAAAAACTAAACTGTCATTGAGAAGAGTTTTCATGATAATGAATTTTGTACGTGGAGATGCCTCACGCAAAGAAATGCAGAAAATCATTGAGGCATCTCAGTGCAGCTGCCAACCACTTGAGACAAAAGAAATATCTGACTGTTATAGTCAGGAGGTTAATTTCCTGATTTCTATAAACTATCTTAAAAAAAAAAAATCAGACTACAGATTGGAGCCTAATGAGATTTTATCTGCCTTTATGTTTTCTGCTTCTGAAATACCACTGAAATGAAACGAGAAAATAATTTAGGTTGGAGAGGACCTCTGGAGACCACCTGGTCCAAACCCTTTCAACACCAACTTTGAAGCTCAATCTAACTTCAAAATTTGATGAAGTTGCTCATGATCTTTGATTTTCGGATATCTGAAGACAGATTCCACAAGCATTTGTGTGACCTAGTTGTGGGCTGTGGGTTTTTTTCTGATGTCAAATCATGATTTTCCTTATTGCAACTTGTACCTATTGTCCTACACCCTATAGCTGTACTTGTCTAAGAACAGTCTGGCTTCTCCCACACTATAAGACAATATAAATATTTGAAGGCAACAATAAAATTATTCCTTAGTCTTCATTTATTATGATTGAAGAAATCTATCTCTCTCTTTCTTTCCTACTCTCTCATATTCAAGAATATGAATGGCCACAATGTCTACAGGGCAGTTCTCTGCCTCATGTTTTCTGTTTTCACAAATGAAAACTCAGAGCTGTTGTAACTAGCAGCCAAAGTGCTTGATATAGAGCAATACCAAATCAAAAATCTATTTTTTTTACCTGTCATTTAGAAAGTATAAGGATTTCTAAAAGTGCATTAATTTTCACCTTTTTTGCAGCAGCAGCAGCATCCGTGATATGCAACGTTGCACTTCTGGATCATGTATCAGGACCAGATTTGTGTTAGAAACATCCCTGTTCCACAGCCTGTGAGATTGTGCAAGTATGTACTGACATCTGGTGGACGTTTGACCAAACACATCAATAAAACACTGCGGCTACATAATACTGATTCAAAGAAAGTATTTTTAGTGGGTTTCACTGCATTAGCTCGGAATCCTCTTTCCAACAAGACCTATGGGAGAAAATAAAACCCCAGTAAAGATTTCATTGGCAAGATTTCTGTTTCTACCATGCTATATGGGAAGAAAAGATTTCCAAAAAAGTCTAATTGTTTTCTGGTTTTACTTGTAAAATAATGCACCTTTGAAAATATATACGACAGCAGATCAAAACATTTAGACACATATGATTATATTCACATATGTCCATCTGGCAGTATGTGACATAGCTTACCCTATAACTAGTTCAGAAACCCTCACGTTATAGCATTTGCTGGCTGCTAGTCCATGAGRCTGTGCTTAATGAGTACCTACTTGATCATGGAACAGATACTGTTTGAGAATAAATGAGTGTGCTGGTCGACAGCAGCTCAATAGGAACCAGCAGTGTGCCCTGGAAGCCAGGAGGGCAAATGACATCCTGGGGTGCATCAAAAACAGCGTTAACCAGCTGGCCAAAGGAGGTGATTATCCTGCTGTACTCAACATTGATGCGGCCTCACCTGAAGTGCCGTGTGCAGTTCTGAACCCCACAATTTAAGAAGGTTTTGAAGGTCCTTGAATGTGCCCAGGGGAAGGCAACAAAGCTGGGGAAAAACCTGGAAGACAAGTCCTGTGAGGAGTGGCTGAGGAATATCCTATGGGCTTGTCTAGAAGAGGAGGCTGAGGGATGACCTCACAGCTCCTGCAGCTCTCTACAGCTCTCTGAGGAGGTGAAGTGGAGAGGAAGGTGCTGATCTCCTTTTCCTGGTATCCAGTGCTAGAATGCATGAGAATGGTTAAAAGCTGTCCCAGGGGAGGATCAGACTGGATATTAGGAAGTATATCTTTGCTGAGAGGGTGGCCAAACCCTGGAACAGGATTCCCAGAGATGTGGTGGATGTCCCAACAGTCTCAGTGTTTACAAGACATTTGGACAATTCTCTTAATAACATACTCCAACTTTTAGTCAGCCCTGAACAGGTCAGGCAGCTGGACGATAGGACTGCTGTACATCTCTTCCAGTTGAACTCTCCTCTCCTCTCCTCTCCTCTCCTCTCCTCTCCTCTCCTCKCCTCTCCTCKCCTCKCCTCKCCTCKCCTCKCCTCKCCTCGCCTCGCCTCGCCTCGCCTCGCCTCGCCTCGCCTCGCCTCGCCTCGCCTCGCCTCGCCTCTTGCAGCAGATCAAACAGAAAAGCCACAAAATAAACTCTTGCAACTATAATTTCATTTTGCATGTTCTTGAATATCTTCTCTGTGTGTGGGGGCATTGTGTCATTTCTTACTCTAAATTAATTTTTCTTTTTGGTCTTCCATTTATCACTGCTGAGTTTTCTTTTTCCATCTTCATTCCTTCAAAACGATGACTTTATTTTCAATCTTTTTTGCTCTTATGTTCTGTTTTGCACTGATAAAATCAGTGCAATGTCCACCATTGATGAAGCATAGAAACCTTACTTGCTGCCTGTATATTTCAAAGGCCATTAGTGTTTCCATATTAGAGGATGACAAATGATACATGTCATCACAAACTGCTCTGTGAACAGATGAGCTATATAAGCTGGCTGGGTGTTAAAAAAGTTACGTAGAATCAAGAAAACAATGATTAAGAATTTTACAAAATCTACTGCATATTTGGTAGGAAACAGGCAAATAAGACAATGTAAGAAGTAGAGGAGCTACTAATTTAGTATTTTTATTGCAGTATGTCCTTCATCTAACTTCTGATGATGTTTTATCATTCAAGATATTCACATGACATAAAAAAGCCTTTTTTCATCTACATAACATGGAAAAAATACCCTGTCACTTTGCTTAACTTATTACGCTTTTTTTTTTTTTAGTTTTCTAGCAATAAGAATCAGCTTTAAAAGGACAATTTTATCTTATAAAGACTGCAAAATTATTAGGACCTAATCAATTATTTAGTCTTGAAGACATGTACTGCTCAGACTAAGAGGTAACTTATATAATTATAATTTTAAAAATCCTGAATTTTCATTCACAGAATTTCAACTCACAAGCCTTTCCTTTTTGGCAGATTCTAAGGCCCATTTCCACAGTGAGAGAAGATTGTTTTTCCAGTTCCATGTGTTAAATTACAATTATATAGTTAGTTTAGAGAGTTGACATTCCTGGCTTAAAATCATAAGAATTACAAGGAAAGGATATCTCTGACTACAAAAGATGTTATGTCTTTTGACTGTCTTGAATCAAGAATATTACTTTTAAATTCTGTTCAATATTTAGAAGAATTTAAGAGAGGGTTATTGTTTGAGTTGTTTTTTGTTGTTTTTCTGTTTTGTTTGATTGTTCATTATATGAAAAGCAGTTTAATGCAGTTACATGGCTTCTAAAAGAAAAGATTTCAGTGAAATAATACATATAATTACATTACAGAAAAAAAGCTCTGGTCTAACAATACAACCTTTTGATTTTCCATGTCTATATTTACTGTTCTATGACCACATTACATGACTACTGCTGAAAGTAAAACCAAAGGTGTAATATTTAAAGTATGGAATTATGAACATCTGGTGCTTTGAAGATAGACAACTAGAGAACTTTATTTTGCACGTGGTGGGAAAAAGCCCACACATGAATTCCTAAACATGAAGTGCCAACACTCTGTATGATCTATCTATTTCTGCTTTTTTTTTGCTATTTTTCATGGTCAGAAATTCAGTGGAAGTACTTGGAAGATGTAGGTCTTCTGCTGAACAGGGCTGGCAAGACAGTTGCAAATAACACAGAAAAGGCTGAGGTATCCAGTGTCTTCTATGCCTCAGTTTTCATGGGGAAACATCCAGTCCCCAAGTATACATGTGAAATAAAGAATGAAAAAGCAAATAACAAAAAAAACTTCTGGGATGAAAAAAAAAAATTGAGTGAATAATTGCTTATTTGACAATATCCCACACAGTCTTTGGGGACAAGCTGGCAAAATAGGACTGGAGAGATATACCATGATACAACTGGAAAGCTGGATGAACTACCAAGCTCAAACCAAGCTTGAAGGGAGGTGATTCATTGCTCAAAAGCTGAACTGACAAATTAGATTCCATACGCCGTAAGATTTTTCACCATTCATATGGGACTCTCATAGGGTGAGAGGGTCCTGCTGATCATTCCTTGGCCCTCCAGTTGAGTCTTGGTTGGTGCAACACTGTCACCAGTGCGCTGTGCTCGTAGTGATAGGCACTTGCCATTCTTTTGCTTTCGGCAACCCCAAAACAAAAGGGAGCGAACAGACAAGGTAGAACAGCTTCTTATTTTCCTCCATCTCCAAGGCAACTATACTGAAAACCCAATGGTATACTTTTGGGTCTTTGAAATACCCTTTGCTGAGATAATTCGTCTATGCCAAAGATGCATAGAAYCCCTGGACCATCACAGTGGGATGCTTTTGCCACTCATTCCTAGTCAGGCTCATTTCAGCTTCCAATACATTTAGCTGTTGACATCCTCCTGTCACTCTGGAAGTACAAATGGGTCCTGTTCCTGTAYAGCTTGATGGCATAAGGGTACACTGTSCACCAGTATCTTACTAGACCCATTTACCTCTGTGGATCTGATGTGCCAGGCCATAGAATCCACACATACCAGCAAATCTGGTTGTTCCTCTCCACCCGGCTAGAGGCCAGGCCTCTCTAATACTGATCATAAGATTCTCCACTTACCTCTTGTAAAACCAGATTAGAATTCTTTCCTATAGAATTAGGAATTAGATCAGCAGTTCTRCACTGTCTGGGTTTCTGCCCACTGGAGACTGGAGTGATACCTTAGGTTTTAACTTTTATATTTTTAAATTCTGTACTGCTTAGTGTGCAACTTTGAAGCTTCTTGTAGCCTGTTACTTTCTGCTCTCTCATGCTAGTTAGACATAACAAAGCCTCTCCGGACTGCTCTTCAAGGACACCTGGACCATCCTGAGCCCAAGGGGTGTAAACCAAGGAGTCTCTGAAGGGGGGGGGGGGGGTAGCTAAGAGGAATTACATCATTAAACTGTGACTTTAATTGGAGAATTGACCCTGATATGTAAATGAACCAAACCTGTAAAAGTGTAAAGAACTCGTGACCTGTCGTCCATCTTGGGGTCCATCTTGGCAATAGCCTCTGGCTCCTCCGGGTGTACCTTGAAGGCCCTTCAAATAAATACCTACTTTTATTCCCTTACTTTGTCTAGTCTCTGTGTCTAGGAGGCCTGATAAGGCATCAGGAGCAGCAACTTTCCTGGAAGAACCCCCGTTTGTGATTGTTTCTCCCTACAATTCCCGCACCTGTGCTTCTAGGGTAGAGGTAGTTTTTCCATCCTACCTCGTCATGTTGTCTCTATGGTCACCCAGGAGACTGTATGATGTGTACCTTGTATATCCTCTCTCTGGAGCAAAAAATCAATGTTAATAGCTGAGATGCAAGTGTATACAGGTGGGAAATAGGACATATACTCTTTTGATTTGCTGGAACCTCTGGGATAGTTTTTTCCCCACTTTTTGGACAGTTTTTCCGCAGCCAYGATAACAACCTATATGGAAAAGAGAGGGTTTATCTCTTTATTTTCTGGAGGTGGTGAGACAATTCATGTATTGATGGTGACTCTTTGTCTCTCCAGGTCCTTACTGCCATTGGGTTGGTACATGACAGTTGTGTGCTCTGTTCARATTTCTACTACATGGTTCATCTGCATTGGACATCTGGATCTGCAGGTGACTGCATGTTGTTTAGATCATAATAAATCCTCTCTATCACAGCTCACTCCCTCAAGTACTAGATACTTTTCTCCATTGAGGTCCATTTATTTGTGTTACATACAACATCTTCCTTGAAAGAGATTCCTTTCCCTCACACTTGACAAGAGTTACCTCCAGACACTCAGGACTTGTGTCCCTTTTCCAACTGCCTTATCAAAGCCTCTTTCCCTAGAAAGTGATGCCATCTGTTTGACCTCGCTATCCTCTATTTCCAGGCTGTCAGTCCTGTTATCACAGCATCAGACAAGCCAGGTGATAACATGCTGAATTTTTTTCACATGTCCTATAGCTCACTCAGAGATAGGAATTTGGTGGTTACCTCTTGTTCTGCCTCTTCCTCCTGTTCTTGTAGTGACCCTGCTTTGTTCTCCTTCAGTAAACAAGCTGATTTTCATGCCCACTTCTTATAGAGAGAGGTGACTGATACTGGCATGGATTGGTCTCTGGTTCAGCTGCAGAGTCTAAGTAGCTGCAGCGCCCGTCTCTGGGGTTTAAGTAACCACAGTGCTCCTCACCAGGCTTTGTGTAGCTGCAGTGCTTGTCACAGGCGTTGGAGTAGTCACAAATTCTTGCTTAAAAATAAACAAGATCTGAACCCTGTTCATGGTTCTTAGCAATAGGACCTTGTTGATTTCAACATCTCAAGGATATTCAAAATTTTCAAAATTCTTAAACACTATTTAAATTGTCCTGCAGGAGAAGGGGAAGATGTGGGAGGACGTCTCTTCTACAGACTCTCTCCGAGCACGTAAAAGGTGTAATTATTAATCATTTCCGATAGATGGCTCCCGAAGTACAGAGCTGACGGCAGTGCTGAGTACAAACACCAGACTAGTTTCAGGACCAGCAATTCCATCATATCATAAGGCAGTGTTACAAAGATCAGCCACATGATCACCTTAGCCCAGCTCCCAGAGGTGATAAATAGCACAACAGGGAATACACACGGCAAGTAAAGTTAAATGCAACTCTGAGAACAAGCACAACTCTGAGAACAAGTAAATACTATAACCATCAACTATAAAACTTATATAAGCTTACAGAAAAAATTGTTTTAACATGCTCTTGACATATCTGTTGTTATATCAACCCCTCATGCCCCACCTTATGTTCCAAAAAGGACTGTCATAGTTTGAACCCAGCCATCAACTAAACACCACACAGCTGCTGGCTCACTCCTGCCACCTTCCCCAGTGGGATRGGGGAGAGAACTGCAAAAAGCTAAAACTCACGAGTTGAAACAAGAACAGTTTAATAATTAAAATTAATATAATAACAGTACAATAATAATAACAGTAGTAATAGAAAGAAAATGAAAAGAAAAAGAAAATGAAAAAGAAAAAGAGAAAAAGAAAAAGAGAAAAAGAAAAAGAGAAAAAGAAAAAGAAAAAAAGAAAAAGAAAAAGAAAAAGAAAAAGAAAAAGAAAAAGAAAAAGAAAAAGAAAAAGAAAAAGAAAAAGANAAAAAGAAAAAGAAAAAGAAAAAGAAAAAGGAGAAAAATAAAACCCAGGAAAGACAAGAGATGAACAATACAATTTCTCACCACCCTCTGACTGATACCCTGCCCTTCCCCCAAGGAGTGAACAGCCCCTTCTGGCCAACTCTTTCCAGTTTATATGTAGGGAATGATGTCCTACTATATGGATTACCCCTTTGTCCAGTTCAGGTCATGTGTTCTAGCTGTGGTCCCTCCYAGCTTCTTGTGCATTTGCTCACTGATGTAGTATGGGAAACTGGAAGTCCTCGACTTRATGTAAGCACTACTAGCAACAACCAAAACAAGATTCAAAATTTAYGTAACGGCTTCACTTCACAGGAAATGCCCATTCCCAGTTCTTACTCTCTGTTTTATAGTCCAGTTCTAAACTGAATCAGAAACATTTGTGAAAATAAARAATATCAGTAAAAAGCTGTGTGTGCCAGGAGAGGGGCTTGGATCAATTTGTTGCCATCCTGTAGAGATCAGGACACGCCATGAATGCTTTCCCCACACCAAGCAGGTTCCACAGATAGGTACAGTAGAATGATAGATCAGGGACAGAGGGTGGCGTCTGAGAGCATCATTCTGTAGTGCAGTAAACACAGTCATGCCTTTGGTAGAACCAGGCCATGGCTTTATACTGACTTCATTATAGCCTTGGGATGGAGGCTTGTCTGTCTTACTTTTTTAATGTGTTAAATCCCTGAGCATTTAACCTCTGAAGTCAGTTAAACTACTCATTCAATGAAACTATTGGACTATTGACATTTTGTTATTATTTACTGCAAATCAGAGGGTATTTTGAGAATTGTGACATTAATTTAATGTTTTCCATGACTTTTTTTTTTTTTTAATTGGGAAACTCAACAAGAGTTGGATTTAACTCCATTTGTCTTTTTCTCTCCAACGTTGATAAAGGAATTATTTTAAGCYAGGAATGTAATGACATGTTTTTTTCAAACTAGTTTGATAAAGCTTTAATATTTAAATCCCACCATAAATTGCTTCCACTCTTCACTGACCTCAGCTTTTACATCTATGTCATGCACAATTACTTTGTAGACTGCATCTATGTTGGTAACTTAAACAGAACCAGGCAGGCAATGCAATTGTCTGGTTTTTTAAGCTCTTAGACCATTCTCAGGAACATTTTTGACCTGAGCCAAATAGCAAGCTCTTAACTAATTCATAGATATGTTTTAGGAAGTTGAATATTCCAGCTACTCTGTCTAAATGTCAGCTGGCATTTTATGTGTAGCCACTCTTTTTGTGGCTAAAAGCATTTATTAATAGATATGGGTCATTCCATTTAACCCCGTGCCCAGAGAGGTTTCTGACTTCTGTTTAATGTGACATAGCTATTGACATAGCTTTAGCTTCTGATGTTGACGATTTTCATTCATCATTTTCTTCTGGTGATATCCAGACTAGAGGTTGGTGTACTTTGAAAAGAGTTTGACTCATTTGCAAGAACAGCTTTTTTGGTTTCTAGTGTAAATTTTTACCCTTTTTAGGAAAAGGTTTATTAGCTGTATGGCAAGTTATAAGCACACAAAAATCATGCAAGGGCTTATAGATATTTTAAACTTAATTTCTTCAGATACCTTTCATGAGACAATACCCTTTTTTCATATAACATCTTCCATCTGAGGATCGCAAAGTATTCCTAAACATTAATAAAGAGTCAGTGAAACCTTGTAGGATAGCAGTGAGCTAGGAAAAATTGAAAGCTGGATTTATCATTTATTATTATTGCAACTGCGTATCAGTGCATGCCTCTGAGAAGCAGAAAAGCCATGTCAAACAAAAATCCCATAGCCTGGCTAAAGAGATTTCATCACCATTTAATAAGAACAGGTTAGTAAAGAGTAATTAATCTACTTGCCAAACATTGGTGAGTGTAACTCCCATTAGTACTAAACTCCAGGCTGCTATTTTCTCCCTTTAACAGAGATTTAGCTCCCATTATTAAAATGTCCAAATTCTGCAATAAACATGAAGTGTCTAATCCTTGATAGCAATCGCAGTAACTTTATGGCACTACTTCCCAAAGCTGTTTTGCCCTGTACTCCCTCCTAATCACCAGACTTTACTACTGAAAATCCCTTCATTCTGTCCGGAAAAGGGAGATAGTCCAGACGTCTAGGCCTACAGTGAGGGGTTCCCAGAAGCCCCCTTTTACAAGAATGAATCAGTTGCAGGTAAAAGGTTTGGGTCAGATATGAATGCAGTCAGTAGATGGTGCGGACCAGGTCCTCAGCATAGTTCACTTTAATGAGTACCTGCTATAAGATGACCAATACCAAACACAACATCACAGAACGACTTGGATCAAAACCCTTTCTGAACACCTCTCACTTGCTACAAGTATACCCTTGTTACGCAGTGGGTAACCAGAGGCAAAATACTGCACAAAAGAAGCAGAAGCAATTACAGTTTCCTCATTTTCCTTCATTATTTTCAAAGAGTTCTTCAGTCTTGTGTGACCAGTACTCCTGATCATATGTTACATTTATTTTGATTGTTCTATCTTTGKTTTTGCAGCAATAATTTTTGCCATCTTTTCTAGGCTGGCTATTATTTTAATCCTTCCTATTAGATTAAATACAGGGAACTATTCTCAATAGTCCATGCTTTGGTGCATAAGAATTATTTATCCAGATTTATAGTTATATTATCCATAAATGCATGGCCAGACATAGTTCTGTTATTGTTTTTCCTACTACCTCAAATTGCAGTAAAAAATTCTTTTTAAAAAGATCCTCAAAATATCCTACTTTGTTACAATGCGGAAACAGTTACAGCCACAAGAGAGAGCTCTTGTAAAAACTTTAAGCTACATGAGAAATAAGTTCATTTTGCACTTTAACAATGAAAAATAGTTTTAGTAATTAGTGTTTACATTAATTATTGTATTTCAGGAAATTAAACACTGATGTAAATTAGCACAGTATTCCCAATTCCATTTATATTCACCTTTTTATTTGTTTTTAATTAAAGCCAAGAACTAGTAAATAAYGTATATAGCTACATTTTTTTTTTAAATAACAAACTATGTTACGCAATCATATTTTCTGTAAGATTTGATCCCTTGCTCTTTGCTTGCACAGTGCAATGACCCTTAGAGGCAAAATAGATCAATTCAACATGAAAATGCAACTCCACTCCCAATAATGTGTTTGCTTTACAGAATAAGGTTTATATCAGAGAAAATCTTCCCCATGCCCTTTGTGGGTTAAATTATACCTTTTTAGGTGCTTAAATACAAGCTTATGCCTTTGGAACATTTAGGAGGACATATCTCTCCATGTCCTAGAAGAGGATGCTTTGTAAATGCAAAATAGAGTGTGATACACATAGTCATAAACCAATGGAATTCTGCAATATAGCAGTAATTATATCTTGGTGACAGATACCCTATCTTGCTTAAAAACAAACTGAACTTTGTAGAGAGAACACAGGACTACAAGGGAGCTAGTTCTTCCTCTTGATTTGAGCTACCTAGATTTGTGAAGATCAAAGTACAGTGCTGCCCTAGTTTTTGTACAAATTGGTATCTGTTTGTGTCACATCTTTCCCTCATAAAAATCATTTAAATCCAAAGGAATGAAGCTACTTTTGTTAACTGTTTCCCAGAGAACTGTTCCCTTGATTAGAGGACTTGGCCTGTGGTTATGTTTAGCCCCTTCAAGTCCAATTTCTGTTTACAAAGCAGAAAACTGCCTTAGTTGGAGAATGTGGTCTTTTATGTTTACAACCTTTTCTCACCACTTCTGATGACATACTTTATTCTACTCCCATTAAAATCAATGGCAAAGCTCTGTTTATTCCAGTCACTGCAGGATCTGGCCATTAATATGTTAATTTCTAATCTTCCCTTCCAAATTCTACCATCTGCTTTTTTTTCCCCCTGTTTTGAATTAAAAAAATGTGGTTTACAGACATATTTTCAGTTCCTAATGTTATCACTTTCCTTATGCCTGATTCTTTTCAGCTGAACTTTCCAGATGGTATTCAAGATCCAAGCATCTTTACTTTAGGTTCTTCATTTTAAAGTTGCTACTGCATGATAAATATTGAATTAGAATAACAACCTTTCTCAGGTACCGAAATAGCTCACCCTTCTGATCTCATTATTTTCTTCCATTCTTTCTCTAAATCTAATAGCTTTCTGTCCTCAAATTGCAGTGCTTAAAATATCTATGACTCATTAATTGTAAAAAAATTGTCTTTTTATTCATTAGTAGTAGAGCTTTTTATTGAATGTCCCAGCAGTTGCCCAAGACAATTTAGATTAAAAAAAMCATTATTTCCTCTGTCTAGACAGGAATGAATTTGTAGTTTTGCCCTTTTGCATGGAAATGATGGAGAATTGTTGTCATTTGATGTAATACAGAAAAGACTTTTGCACCTTTTATCTGCAGATTAGATATTATCAACATTCTCTTTAGCAGTAAGGTGGCCACAATTCATCCAAGTACTTAAACAGATGTTTTTTCCTTAATGATGTAATTTCACAGTAATTGTGAATGTATTTAAAGTTACACTTGTGTTCAATACATTGGCTTTGAGGGCTTTATTATTTGAATGGAAAGAAAAGAGGTTATTTTTCTTTCTTTTAAATAAAACATCACCAGGCTTCATTTTCCCTAATAGAGACTTCACACTAAATACAGATCACTAAATTCTAAGCCTGGAAATAAAACCCTTCAATCCATAACTAATACCGAGTAGCAGATGGAATCATTGGACAAGACAAGACTGCATGTCTTATGATACTCAGTAACTACAGACATGAATAAAGTACACATTTAATCAGAAGTATTTATAGAACATACATTGTTAGGTATGTCATCTACGTTCCATAAGTTTATAGAACATACATAACTATATTACAGGTTTCCTTTCTCTTCCCAAAAAACTTTATAATAGTTTAATACTTCCTTATACTGAACACACACACATACAAAAAAAAAAAAAAAAAGCTCATTTGAGTTTCAGTTAAGGAAACAACTTTTCTTTTTCAGAAATGCAGTTGCACATTTACTTAAAGTCTCTTGACATGAGCGTAAGCCTTTTATAGACCCGATACTGAGTCTTAAAATTCTTTCAAGCTAGTCAGGCTAAACCATKGTAACTGCTAAAATTTATGCTGAAAATGTTCAGTTATAGAATGTTTAGTTTATTTTTTCAGTCACTTTTTTGTGCCTGCTTTCAAGRTACTTTTTCAGCTACAGCAGAAGCTGTGTTCAGAACACTGAGTGCCAGTCAAGCAAGCTCCTGCCTACCTACAAAATGTGTGCAAACATGCTTATAGTAATTCTAAATAACATCAGTGAATTTTGTCTTCATTAATTTCTATCTATGGCCAGGCTCTGACATTTCCATCCTCAATAGTTGCACCTGTGGCAAGTTGTTTTCAGGAGTGAATATGCCTAGTACCTGTTATCTTTAGTCTTCCAGTAGGTGTTTGAGCACAGCAGTGGTGCACCCAAGTGATTTCCTTCCTGTGGAATCACAAACAAAGTAGTTTCCGGGGCACATCTACAGCACACCATCAGCACTGGAGATGAAAGGTCCTCCAGAGAATGCATCTGTCATTCCTGAGAACCATACCACTGACACAGGCTACTTGTAAACTGCTACATGAATATATGGTCCAAGGGCAAAAATTTGTGATGTGAAATCAAGTATTGGTCCTTTCCACTTGTTAATGTAGAAGCTGCCGATGTAAGTGCAATGAAAGAGAGGAAAAGTTATGCTATGAAAGGTAAGGAGTAGAAAATCTCTTAATCCTGTTCRGCAACCAGAAGAAACCCCAAACACTGAATATTAAGAGCAATACTAATAACAAGACCATTTACAGGAAGTGTATCTAAGGACATGTGAAGCAATGAGTTTCTTGCATATAACTATCATGGCTGACAGGTCATTGAGTTGTTTTGCAGTGATAAGTGCTTTTGTAATAATTGTTAATAATTTGTTTATGAGCAATATATGTCCAGAGATCTTGTACTTAAACAGATCTCCTCTCATTGTATTTTCCACTCAGATGAATCATGTTTTTCAACACTTATCTTACTAGATCAGGCTAGCCATAGGTTTTTATTGTCATATTGTTAAACACATTTTCCATTCGTCTTCATTTCTTCAAGTTCAAACTTGTCCTTCCTGACCACATGTGACCAGAAATGTATGCAACTACAGGTAGACTAACATTGCCTTCTGCAAAAATATTACCAAGATGTCCAGACATTTATTTATCTATTTTTCTTGAAGTTCTAAGACTTCATTGAGAAAACAGCAGATTATTGTCATCACAGTTTCTCTTGATCTGTCATGGCCTCTAAAAAAATCAGCCCCTAGTTTAGAGAGATCTTATGTACTTCAAATTACAACACAATTTCTGTGACATCAATATTCAACACAATTTTTTTCTTCCAGAATGCTGGTCAAAATTTTCAACTTTGTGTTTTGCATGGACTGCAGGACCTATGCTTGAAAACACGGCCAATTAGGAAAATATTAAATATTTATTGCAAGACCGAACCTAAGAAACACTGCAATCTCCCTTTCATTTCAGTAACCTGCATTTAATAATCACCAAAAATGTCTCTTTATCCATTTTATAAATTTTTTATTAACTGATGGAAGATTTCCAACTGTTTAGATGTCAAGTCTTTTTGATTAACCTTATCTTAGAAATTAATTTATTAGAGGAGATGCTTAATAACTCTAATGTGATATATCTTAAATTACTCCATTTATGTATTATATCATTGTCCGTTTCCTTCTGTCTCTGATAACCCTGATGTCCTTAATAAAAACTTTATTAAAAAAAACCCAAAAACACATGATCCTTGGAATAAAGTAACTGGCTATACTTGTCTCATGCTGCTTTTTTTTTTTTTTTTAGTCAGACTAATGTGTTTTTCTCCTACTATATTGCCAGGATCTTTTAATGTCTTATTTAACATGTTCTTTTAGTAATCTGAACTTATATTTTTCAGATATTCAATAAAATCATTACAAGAAAACAAAAATTTACTCACAGCCGACATATGATTTTCTAATTCCTGCTTCTCATTGTCTTTACATTACATTTCCATTGGTGTTACATGCATCATCATCCTTACTGAAACAAGAGCAAAACCTGTATTTAGTAGGTTAGCGACACCTACATCATTCCTGATCTTTATCTTTCCCTCCACAGACTCTGTTCCAATTTATCTTTTCATCCTCTTCCCATATAGGTCTGTAGAGAATCTTTTCCTCCTTCATTTTATTTTCTTTAATTTCTTCTCTGAATTTTACTTTTTGAATTTCTGAGACACAACTGTCCTGATCACACACTCACAAAATCACAGGATATTTGAGTTGAACTTGGGACGACACCTGGTCTAAACACCCTGCTCAAGGACATCTTGAGGCAGTTGTGAGGACAGTGTCCAGGTAGCTTTTGAATATCTCCACAGATGAGATTTCACAGCCTTTCTGGGCAAACTGCAGCAGTGCTCAGCTACCCTGACACTAAAACAGATTTTCCTGATGTTCAGAAATCCTGACAGTGGATACCATTGTAAAGAACCTGGCCTTGTATTCTTTACATCCTCCCTTCAAATATTTATATACATTGATAAGATCCTCCTAAGATGAACCTCTCAAGACAAGGAGAAAATGGCCTCAAGCTGAATCTAAAGGGGACCTTTAGACCGGGTATTAGGGAAAAATTTCTTCACTGATAGTGTGATTGGGCATTGGAATAGGCTGCCTARGGAAGTGGGCCATCCTGAAACAGTTTATTATAGACTTAGAGACTGGATGTCCTGCGTCTGCTAGATAACTTTCTCATCAACCTACCTCTCATTGTGCAAGAGAACTGTAATTATTAAATTCTCTGCTCATTCACAGGAGATCTAAGAAAAAGTTTTCACCTACAGGTAGCCTTAAACTAAAACACCTCCTTTTTTCCCATGGTTTTTATTTTTCAAGCAATAAGAACTGTATGAGACCAACACTTTCTAAATTTTATTTTATTTTATTTTATTTTATTTTATTTTATTCCCTATTTTTGTTCTTATTTAGCTTGTTTCTAAATGGCTTTCCTCACCCATAGATGCTGTTAATATTATGCTCCAGGTAAAATAACCAGTAAGTGGAACTTCAGTGAAAGCTATACCCATATATTTTCCATTTTCTTAAAATTCATCCTGAGCTGTAAAAGCATGCCTTTAATTAATGCCAATGTCTGCTAACTCCTGGCTACACTGAGCTGAAGCATATCCAATGTCTGTAACTGTAGGGGAGAAACTGTAGGTAGAAAACTATGTTTCTGGCTCAGAGCATTTTTGAAGCTGTACTACTCTGCCAACCAAGATACGTGTATTCCCTAGTACAAAGAGTTTGTCTATTGAATTTATAGATCAATTGTCTTCATTTTATTGACTTTAAATAATTTGATCCTTTTAATAAGCCTCAAACCCTTATTCTAACAGATAGTTCTTCCTTCTGGGCCCCCCCGTCGATTTTATATTTTATTTTACATTATATTTAATATTCCAAATTAATGCCATGAGGATGTTTGAATGAGATATCTACTTAGTTTAAAAAAATCTCCTGGAGCAACTAAAAATGTAGTATTTTCAAAGGTTAGAAATATTTTTTCCACACAATTAACACAAAACTGTATTTTCATAGCTTTGCCTTAAGCTGGCACAAACTTTCTTAAAAGACTCCTTTGTAGGATCTAAATGTAGAGCTAARCACATTTCTGCTATGGTAACTTCAACTTTCCCTAGCATCTGACAAGAACAGAGGATCTCTTCTACAGTGCAAGGAAAGGCATATAATTTTTATCCAGAAGAAGTTGTTGCTGCTTACCAGCTGATAATATATTCCAGAGTCTTCTAGCAATTATTTTTCACTTTTGGAAGATTCTGACTTTTATTAGATTCACTACTGCATGGCAGACATTTGACAGAGCTAAGTTCATTCATGGTGGGTACCATGCTGAGAATTTTGTTTGTTCTGTTTTTGGAACCAAGAATGTAGTGTAAGATGCTGAGTAGCACACGACTGAAACTCACTAATGTGCACAGATACAGCTTTTAGATAATGCCCTGCTGAAGATTTCCTCCCTATATAATTTTAATGATGTACTTTTTCTGTAAACTCCTTGCAAAGCACCTACAGGTCCTGTTCAGCACTGCACTTTCATCTTCTTTGGCATGTTTGCTCCTTCAGTAAAGCTGCAGGGGATTCATCTGCAGTGCATTCATCTCTCTGCACCTTTGCTGTGATTCTGCTAGTACCAGTACTCCTTCCTGGAACCTTAGAGTCCTCTGATTTTCCTTTTATATCTCAAAGTGTTCTGGATAGTGACACAATATTTGAGCTCCAAAGTCTGCTTCAGGATGCATAAGATTTTGCTGTTATTTGAAATTTGGACTGTTTTTCCTCCCGTTGTAATAATTTTGATCACCATGCAAGCCTCAAATCTGAGGGTTTTGATGCTACAGAAATATCCATCATCTGGAGCATCCTCTGAAGATGTTTTTTACTAGAAAATTAATCCAAAGTACAAATATATCTGTTTGAACAATCATAAATAAGATTTGCGGCTTACACTTCACCTTTACCTCCAGTGTTAGCATTTGATATTGTTTCTCGTGTGTCTTATACCCACAGCATATTTATCTCTATTTTAGGTGCCTGAAGTCTCCATAGCTAGCATCGTCTTTTACGTAGGTCATGTAACCAAAAAAATGTCCCTCCTGCATGTTAAAAGTGTCTGTGCAGGCATCTCCAAATGTCCATGAGTGTTGTGGTTTAACCCAGCCAGTGACCAAACCCCATGCAATTGCTTTCTCACTCCCCCACCAGTGGGACTGGGGAGAGACTCAGAAGGGTAAAAGCTAGAAAACTTGTGGCTTGAGATAAAGACAGTTTAATAGGGAAAGTAAAAGCCACACATGCAAGAAAAACAAAACAAGGAATTAATTCACTGCTTCCCATGGGCAGGCAGGGRTTCAGCCATCTCCAGGAGAGCAGGGCCCCATCTCACATAATGACAAACCATCACTTTGAACGCTCCCCGCATCTTTCTTTTTTCTTTCCCTAGCTTTATAAACAGAGCATGATGCCATATGGTCTKGAATGTCTCTTTGGCCAGTTTTCGCCACCTGTCCCAGCTCTGTCTCCTCCCAACCTCCCATGCACCCCCACATTCCTTGCCAGCTTGGCAGTATGAAAAGCAGAAAAGGCCTTGGCTCTGTGTAAGCCCTGCTCAGCAATCACAAAAACATCTCTGTATTATCAACCCCGTGTTCAGCACACATCCAAAACACAGCCCCATATCAGACACTGTGACTACCCCAGAAAAACCAGCACAGTCATGCAACACGTAACCAAAAATTGTCCCCTTCTGTATGTTAAACGTGTCTGCACAGGTAGCTCCAAATGTTCATGAGTTGTTTACATGCACATTAAAAACAGGGAGACWGGGGGAAAGAAACTGAGCAGGACATTGATAAGGGAAATTGCAACACTATTATCCTGCAATTACTTTCCCTTTAACTCCTTTTTCTGTCATTSCGGCAATGGAAATATGTACTCAATATTGTTTACCTATAGGTTTGGGAATTTCACAAATTTTGAAAGCATCTATTATAAGGCAGATTCAATTTATGCTCATTACCCCCTGTCTTACACTTTTAACCATGGTAGAAAACGATAAGAGGTATAGAAGAAAAAAGGATAAAATATAAGAGAATAAGATGAAAAATGATCATGTTAAAGGGCTTGTGTTTTCAAAAGATCTTTAAACTGAACACCTTGTATATTATAACTTCATAYAAAGACTTCTAGTAGCATTTCTCTCTTCTTTCCTTTTTTTTTGTTGTAAGAGTTGCAATTCAAATCCCATTCAATTAGATATTAAACGACCAATGGAAATGATCCTCACAAAATGTTGTTTTTCATAACCTTGGTCTGAACTGGATTATGACGCTGCTGATAATAGCATCCTTCTTTAAATACATTGCCTGTACTTCAGTGTAAAGCTTGTTTCTGAGACTCCTGCTTGTCTTCTTACCAAAAATTTAAAGAAACCCTATGGCAGGAAAGAAACCTTGAAGTTAGGCTAGAAGTAGAAGGTACTCAGTACACATCAATGGTCTCGATGTCTGATATGGTGAACCAAAGAATCACAGAATGGTTGAGGTTGGAAGGGAAATTGTCTTGTCCAGCCCCCTGCCCAAAGAACCASTTAGAGGAGGTTGCCCCTGAAAAAGTCCAAGACATTAAAGTTTTGAATATCTCCGAAGATGGAGACTCTACAGTCTCACTAGACATCCTATTTCAAAGTCTGATAACTCTCACAATAAAWGTGTGGGAATTTTAATTGTGTAAAAAAATTTCCCTGGATTTCCTATATCTTAGTTTCTATCCATTGCCTCTTGTCTTTTTACTGGATAACACAGACAACAATCTGGCTCCAAATTCTTTACTGCCCTCCTACCTTGATCAAATCAGATATCCATACATATGCATAAGATTGCCCTGAATCTTCTCTTCTCCAGGCTGAACAGCCCGAGCTCTGTCAGCATCTCCTCAATGACTTAAACTGAAAGACAGTGGCCCTTTGCTAGACTCTCTCCAATAAAACCATATCTCTCTTGTACTGAAGTGCCCAGAGCTGGATGCACTATTTAATTGTTGCCTAATCCACTGTGAGGAGGAGGATYACCTCCCTTCTGGCAACACTTTTCCTAATGCAGCCAAGGATACCATTAGCCTTCTTTGCTGCAAGGTCACACTGATGTCTCGTTTTCAACTTGGCGTCTGCCTCAGGTCCTTTTTAAGAAAGCTGCTTTCCAGATGGTCAGCAGGAAGCATTTACTGGTACATGAGCTTATTCCTCCACAGGAATTTCCCTGGGGAAATGTGTGCTTGATTTTGCTGAACTTCATTAGGTTGCTATGTGTCCGGGTCTCCTGCCCATTCATCTGGATGGCAGCACAACCATTGGGAATATCAGTCACTCCTCCTGGTTTTATGTCATCTGCAAACTTGCTGAGGGTGCATGCCRTCCTGTTCTCTGGGTCGTTAATGAAGCTGTTAAACAGCATGGGACCCAGTATTGATCCCTGATGCACACTGCYGGTGACTGGCTTTTGGATTTGGGGGCTTTTTTTGTATCGGGTTTGTGTGGCCAGGTTCTGGTAGAGGGGTGGGGCTATAGGGTAGCTTCTCTGACATGCTCCTAGAAGCTTCCCCCRTGTCTAACAGAGCCAATGCCAACCAGTTACAAGACAGACCTGCAGATGGTCAAGGCTGAGCCAATCAGAGATGGTAGTAGCACCTCTGTGATAAGATATTTAAGAAGGAAAAAAAAGTTATTGTGCATATGTAAGTGCACTGAGAGAAGAGAGAAGAGAGAATATGTCAGAGAAACAACCCTGCAAACAGCAAGGTCACTGAAGAATGAGGGGGAGAAGGTGCTCCAGATGCTGAAGCTGAGATTCCCATGAAGTCTSTTGCGAAGACCATGATGAGTCAAGCTGTCCCCATAAATTCTGTGGAGGTCAATGGGGGTGCAGAGATTCACCGGTAGCCCATGCCAGAGCAGGTGGATRTCTGAAAAAGGGCTGTGAACCCTTTGGAAATACATGCTGGAGCAGCCTTCTGGCAGGGACCTGTGGGCTCATGAAGGGAGGAGCCCATGCAGGAGCAGATTTTCTGGCACGACTTGTGACCCAGTAGGGAACCCAGAATTGAGTAGGCTGTTCCTGAAGGACTGCATGCCATCTGAAAGGGACCCACATTGGAGTAGTTCATGGAGAACTGTAGACCGTGGGAAAGACTCTCACTGGAGAAGCTAATTGAGAACTGTCTCCTCYGGGAGAAATGCCGCACTGGARCAGGGGAAGGACACCTCTCCCTGAGCAGTGACAGAAACAACGCGTGATGAACTGACCRTAACCCCATTCTCCATCTCCCTGCACTGCTGGTGAGGAGGAGGTAGAGCCCGTGAAGGAGGGAAGGTGGTTTTAAGAYTTGTTTTACTTCTCATTATCCTTCTCTGATTCTGACTGGTAATTAATTTAATATCCCCAAGCTGAATCTGTTTTTCCTGTGACGGTAGTCGGTGAGTGATTTCTCCCTGTCCTTATCTCAACTCATGAACCTTTYTTTATATTTCCTCTCCCCTGTTCAGCTGCAGAGGGGAGTGATAGAGARGATTTGATGGATACCTGGCATCYAATCATGGTAAACCCACCGCATTTCCAACAGGACTTTATTCTGTTTGTTACAGCCCAAGACCTTCAGCATCACACAAAAGTCAACGTATCGTTATACAGATTTAGCTGAAGCTTTATCATCTCTCCTAATGCCACAGTGGTGTTCAGTTTTTCACAGGAAATAAACAGCTAATTTAGAATACTTTGAAACACTGTTAATCATACTTGAAGTTTTTAATTACACACAATAATTTTGTAATGTTTTAAACATAATGTATTTATGAAATAATTAATTTATTTGTATGCAAGTAAATGTAATCATATTAATGCTATAAAGACAAATTAAAACACCATATTTCTTCATTATATAAATATCCAATCCTAGAATTGAAATACCCCCTAATGTAATTAGAAATAAATGCAGTATTTTCCAAAAGGCGTATTATCATCACTAGCACATAATCTTGCCAAGTTATTATCATAGTCCCTAATTCTGAGTAAATGCATCATAAAATTCTAAGGGGAGAAAGGGAAAAAAAAGATTAGAGAAAGCAGCTCTAGAAGAGCAGTTTCATATACTTCAACAGAACTTGGAACACACTTGGATATCAGACTACCAGAAAACAGGAAGAACTTCTTTCTCTTCACAGATATGGGAGCCATGAGTTTAGGTGCAAATTCTGTGTGAGTGTCTCACAGGACACATAGCAAGAGGAAAGTGGTAGTTCTCCCTCAACTGGTCACCACACAGGTAGTAAAGAACAAAGYTGAGACTTTCTGCTGCACAACAGCAAATTCTGTCTTATGTCAGTGTAAGGGTTTACTCCTTATTTATCCTGTTTGAGAGACAAAGAATAATCTACCACTTAAATTATGTGTGAACCAGGACTGTCTAGATTGCATGAGTCTGAAATTTGACTCAGAATGCATGTCTTAACTACCTCAGTTTAGTGCCCTGACTCCTTGTCCAGAAAACAATTTTTGTCTCTGCATTAAAATTTTAAAAATTCTGTCCACTGCAGTCACAAACTCCTCTATCTACTGTGTGCATCAGTCCTTAGGACTTCCTGCTGCAGTGCAGACAAAACTGTGAGTTGCTGGGCTTTGTAAATCACAATTAGAAGCATTATCCAAGAAACCTGTTGCAATTCAACTCTGAATGGGCATAATAGAAGAAAAGAGTAGCTGGAAAATGGTATTTGCGAGATGCAAGGCACAGAAACTGTAATTGCTTATCCAGTATGGAACCCATAAGTGAGATGCACCCACACATCCATTTTATATCTAGTTGAATGCGTTRTCTGACACAAGGTCCAGGCTCAGGGACAGAACCATTCTCATGCTGGTGATGTAATAAAGCAGCTACAGGAMCACTGTACTGGGTGTAACTGGTAGGCTGGTTGGGTTTCTGGTGGCTGCAGGATGCATTCCGTGGAGAAAGCTCGGAGCTACTCTGGACCAGTCATAGCTGGCTTTGGCAAGCTCTGACACTGCCTTGAGCCACTCATCTTGAACTAAAAATGCAGCAAGGCAAGGGAGCCCCCAGTGCCCTGATTTATACCTGCTCAGGAAAGAGCAGCAGTTACCGGAGGCATGAAAAAAAATGGAAAAAACACCTCCAGAGAAATTGAGGGACAATTACAGAGCACATTCACTGTTTTCTTCCCCTGAAACCATGTCCCCCAGAGATGTTGTGAGAGGAATAGAATAGCAACTTAGCCATGACCACATAGCTCTAGACTCTAGCACCTCTCTCTCTGTAGCTAGGACCCATCTTGTCCAATACTGGACCGAAGAACCAAGCAGGGGAACCAGACAAAACCTGGAGACAGAYGCGTTGTCCTTCCCCCATTCTAAGGTAACCTTGCTCACTGTTTCCTCTTATGTAAAGTAACCTGAAATCTGTTGTTGCTTTCAGTGAATGATCTCTAAAGGTCATATTCCACCTAAATCATTCTATGGTGGTAGAGGTTTGTTGTTTATTTTTTTTAGCTCACATGATATTCAACAATTATTATATGGTATGTACATAAGTAGTCATGYGATTTAGCCTGACTTCATAAAAAGATTCAAGTACTGATATGTAGTCCACAGTTCATCTCTCCTTATCTCTCTTGCTTCTGTGGGAGACCATGAAACAAGATCCTATGATAGTCATCAATGCCTCTGTATCCAAAAGAAGAGGCTGAATCAAAAATCTCTAAACTGAGGACAAAGTAGTCTTGTCAGTGTTCTCATTGGGAAATCTGTACAAGAAAAAACCTCCGAATGTTTCTCCAGCACAATATTTCCAAATTGCATCGGTTTTCTCAGGTATGATGTCCACTAGTACACCACTGTGCTCAACCTTACAAAGCCTATCTGGTCTTTAAGGCCAGAGATATAAATATTAAGAGTTTAACATATGGCAAAAGAAAGAAAATGTAAATTTGTCTGTCTCAGGTGCTAGCTACGCATGTCCTTGTTCTACTGCCTGAAATACTCCTTCTACTTGAGATTTTGGAGCCATGACTAGAAAACTTCCTTTGCTAATCCTAMTATTTCTACACTAACAAGTATTCTTGTTAGTACGTATAATTTTAATACATTTTGTTGCTATCTTAATTTCTGGGTGAACGAGAAATATTTTCCACAGACCTGGACTCAGGGTCACATGTCAAGTAGTTACTTGTATCAGTTTGGTTATGGTTAGACTTAACAAAAGCAGACTGGTCACATCCATACAATGAGTTCTTGTCCCTGATTTCCTACACGCACATTAGGTAGTCTCAATGTGTTGGTTTTATTCTGGTGTAGTTTTCTGGTTTCAAGATTTTGAAATAATATTTTTGCACACCACAAGGGCAACATTTTTATCACATGATGGAACAACTTTTTTTATGGGTACTGAAATGTGATATAAATACAAGTACAGACGTCAAAGGGTACAAAGCTTACAAGGCTGACGTTTGAGCAATGTATATGATTAAAGACAAACCCTGGCTCATCTAAGTATTGTTTTTGGCAGTAATTGTGTATACTTGTTGGCTTTGAAATTGCACAAAGCAGAAACAGAGAAAAGCAGCATGGTGGACTGTCCAGGAAGACAGTGTTCAAGCTTGCTTCATAATATTTTTCTTTAGTAGCATAAATATACTGAATTATTTTCCTGAAAATTCAGGTTAAAATTGGATCTTTGAAGGAAAATATCCAAGATAAATAACTTGTTAGCATATTCTGAAAGCATTTCATACCAATTATTTTCAGAAATGTTACTTCACTGATTAATCTAAATGTAAAAAGTCGGGCACAGAGTCACTTGTATATGATGTTAATGTTCATTACATCGGAATCAATTTTCTATGAATATCYCCCAGTATTCTATGGTAAAAAGTATTAATCTAACCTTTGAAATACTAAAATAAGAAACTTGTTTTCTGTGATATTCACCATCTCAATAAAGCAGACATCTACAATGCATTGTGTTTTGTAGCACTGATTTACTAGGCTTCAGGGATTCGAAATACCAACACTCATTCCTCAGCACTTCTGCTATACCTCTGCACTGAGCCTAACAGGCTGCTTGATGCCTGTTTTTATCCATTAGTTGCTGATATTTGGCCAACAACAAAAATTACTGTTTTTCTAAACTCTTCACTCCTGCAAAATCTCCCTATGTACTTGGTTCTTTACTTGTATTACTTTGTTCCTTCTCTTGAAGTATCTTTTTCCATACATGGAGGTGTTCRGGGTGTTCTTGGAGAGCTTTCTCCTAACTTCCTAGGGCCTTTTTCTTATTTGAAGGGGCATATTCCCCTCTTGCAGAGCAAATTTCTCCTCACTGAGGGAATTTTTTCTTCACAAAGTGCTTTTTCCTCTACCTGAATGGCTTTGTTGTCCTCTTGAAGAGCTTTAAGCTAGTCCTTGAAGGCTTTGTATTTTTCTCATAAAGCTAAAATCTCATGCTGAAGAGCTTTTTCCTCCAACGAAAATGCTCAGTCTTATCCTTTGAGAGCCTTAATCTCTTCTCTGAGGGCTTTATTTTGTTGGCGGGCCCTTTGCTGTTTCTCAAGGTTCTTTGTTTCCTCTGAAGAGTCCCTGTGCTTCTCTTGAAGGATTTTATTCTTTTCCCAAAGGACTTTGTTCTGTCTGTGGACACTTCGATTCTCCTGATAGAAGGCTTTGTTCTCAATATGAAAACTTTGTTCTTTAGCTGAAGATTTTGATTCTGTTCTTGAAAGGCCATATTATCCTTCCAGTTTGGTTAAACCATGACAAATGAGAGGAGATGGCAAATAGGGGCAGCAGCAATAAATTGGTGATTTTCCTCAAAAAATATTTATCCTTTGAGACAGTCACTTTCTCACTTAGTTGCACCACTCAGGGGCTGTGCTATGGTCCAGGTGGGTGACTCCATYCTTCATAAGCAGTAGTCATGGAAAAGAGAATAGAGGTTAAGTGTCCATGCATAATAAAAAAGTAAGTAAATAAATAAATATAGTACTAAATCTAAAATAAAAATAATAGTAAATCAATACTGACATTTGACAAGCACTGTATATTTTTTCATGTGCTGAAGTATGTACAGCATATTAAATTTCAGAAGACTAACTTAATTATACAGATATTTCCTTTTAGAGTCCTTTTAGAGTCTAAAAACTTTGTCAGTCTTTCTCATTATATAACTTGAATAAATAGCTGAGGTAAGGTGGCATGAAACACTTTTTATTGTTGTTTATTCCTTATTCTACCTTGCTGCGACAATGTTATATTGTTCGGATTGGAGTAAATGTACAGACTAAGTAGGATTTTTGTAAGTTTAATTTCAATATAAAGGACATTATTGTAAAATCAAGCATGTTTTGGATATGTGACTAGTGTTTGCTGGGAAACAATAAACAATTAGCTAATATGCAGCTCAATCACAWAATTTATACATACAGCTAAATACATACACATATTCCAGATGTTCAGAGAAACTCTATTATATCTGTGAAGTATCCAGCAGAAAAATTATGATAAATTAACAAAATCATACAGTAGTTACTGTTGTGTTATCCTTGAACCAGTTTGCCATCTGGCAGCACATGGCAGATCTGTCAGTGATGCTATCCTCAATGATGTCATTTCAAAAGGCATAGCAGCAGTGACACAGMATTAAGTGGCGCTGGTGATCAAATAAATTGTGTCCATCTGAAGTAACTCATAAGGGTTTGCATGGCTAGAATTCTCTAGCAAGTCAGTCTTTGTTTTCATCAATATTTTCTTCATAATTCTTCATCCATTATTTTCATTCAAAACATTATACGCCATCTGGCTAAATTTTTTTTGCCATTGGTACTGATGGCTGCCACGAAATATTTTCTCACATTGGCTCTGAAAGTGTGCTTTTACTCCTAGCTACCTTGGCACAAATTTGGGGTGACTGTTTGGAGTAATTTCAAAATTACAGAAATTCCATAGATGAAACCATATATGGTCTCTATATTATTCAAATTAGACAGGATTAGTATTCAAAATTACAAATATTTGAGTATATTTAGCAAATACACATGAAAAGTTAGAATTAAATAATAAAAGACCATGATGGTAGGGTGTCTGCAATCTTCATTGCCTCTCAGGCAACATTCTCTTTTTCCAACTCAAACAAGATCCATGTATTTTGTGACAATCACTTTGCTTTGTTTGAAAAGAGGATAAATTACTTCAGACATATGAACATCTTAGATTACACCGGTAACTTGTCTGCTCCTTATGAATTTTGGGGGGCAGAGGAATACTGTATTCCAACTAAAGTATRAATCTGTTTCCAATATTTGTTATCCGATCAAAGCAACCGATATGTGTTTTTTTTTAATCATGCACTATGTGSTCAGGATATTAAAAAAAGTCCAGTGAGCTTACAATGAGATTTGGCAATTCTGTTTTAAATCACTACACACCTCACATCATCTCTCTGTACTGTCTCTCAGCTCTGTTCCGTATGTTAATTAGGTAGGGGACTGAAATATGGCATGTAAAATGCTCAGTAATCTCAGGAGATGAATATATACAATTCCCACTGAAAACTTTACAGGATGATCAGCCCTCTGAATCCTTTTCTCCAGGATATTTGATTCCCTTGCCTGCTCACGCAAATTAAATAGGCAATGCAGATGAGTAATACTGAAACCTATAATATCAAACAAGATCGGTATCTTGGGTTCATATATCTTTCCCAGTCTTTTTACCTCACTTTAACTCCTCAAGGATTATTTAAATCTTATTTCTTCCATGCTTATCACCAAGATATGTCTGAACATTATAGCTCAGTTAATTTTTTTTCAGCTTCTTCAAAAATGTCATAGTGATTAAAAAAAAGGTAGTTTACATAAATCAGTAGCTCTTGTAGTTGTTTTCATATYAAAATGCAAAGTTTAAAGTAAAACTGGTTATTTTGACATGTAGGCCACTTCCTTTTATAATTTAGGAATATAAGTAGTAGGAAAAAGCTGTCAGTTTCAACAAGTGACAAAGACTAAGGCCATATTTCCTCCTCAATCTACATAGTAAAAGAAAGGATAATCTGAACTTGGAAAAGAGGGAATTTTATGAATGCACTCCAGAGTTGACTAAAACAATGCAGCTGAAATTATACCAACAATTATTTACTCCACTAGAAATTAACATGAACTTCTCCTAACTCAGGTTCATKATGTCTTCTCGAGTTCTGTCACTGGTCATGACAGTGAAGAGATTGRTACTTGCCCCTGTGCTTCCCCTCATGAAGATGCTGAAGACTCTGATGAGGCCTCCCCTCAKTCTCCTCTTCTCCAGGCTGAACAAGCCAAGTGAACTCATCCACTTCTCATAAGGCTTCCTCTCTAGACTCTTCACCATCTTCACAGCCCCCATCTGGATGCTTTCTAATAGCTCAATGTCTTTCTTATACTGTGGCACCCAAAACTGCAGACAATATTCAAGGTGAAGCCGCCCCAGTGCAGAGCAGAGCAGGACAATCCCCTCCCTTGCCCAGCTGACGATGCTGTACCTGATGCCCTGCAGGACAGGGTTGGCCCTCCTGCCTGCCAGAGCACTGGTGACTCATGTTCAACTTGACGTCGACYAGGACACCCAGGTCCCTTTCTGCAGTGCTGCTCTCCAGCATCTCATTCCCCGGTCTATACACATAAACTGTATTGCCTGGTAAAAGGTGAGGAATCAGGCACTTGCCCTTGTGGAGCTCTATACAGTTGTTGATTGCCCATTTCTCTAATTTGTCAAGGTCTCATTGCAGGGCCTCTCTGCCCTCCAGGGAGTTGATCACACCGCTGTTTTGTTATCAAAGTACACGTGAAATACACAGAAYGCAAATAGTTCTAAGAGTTCTAAGATAACTAAAATAGAGATTAAAATACTGCATTTTACTATTGTAAGTAATTTTTGTAGTGAGCTCTAAGATTGAAGGCAACGAGGGTATATCATTGCAATGCACACTGCAGATGATTATTTTAATGGGACAATGCACGTAAAACCTAATATAATAGTGAAAATAGTGGCCTAGGCAAACTGTGATTTCAGTTTACTAGTTCGTGATTCTGGTTGTTCTGATCAGAAAGTAAARATTACGCTTTTCAAAATAAAGGTTTAGTCTAGAAATTTTACACTACAGTGAAATGCAACAATCCAGACTTTTTTATGATACCCAATCTGAGTAAATGTACGGCAAAACAGCACATACACAGCATTTGTGAAAGAGACAGAAAAAAGATTTGAGCTCCTGCTATAAGCTATGCAAAAACTGAACTATAAACCACTCTCACTTTTTGAGGGCTTCCACTGCCCACATTAAGTTCTACTGCTCAGTGGAAATGAGTAGCAGAGCAGGTATTTTCTTAATTTTCCAGGTGACACTAGCTAACAATTCTGATCAAACTCTGACCCCAAAATAGCTAGGCCTACAAAAAAATGTCAAGTACATGCAAAKAAAAACAGCATAGTTCAAAAAATACACTTATAAAATCAAAATCACACCCATTTTACAGCTTTTATTACATATGCCAGTTGCTGCTGGATAAACCTAAAAACTCAGACTGGAACCTAAAAACCTAACTACCGTATTTGGCCCATCTGGCACTTTTACCATTCTGACAATTTTATGCTGATGTGGCTTCTTTTTTAGGTCATTCAAACTCATGATTTTCTCTCCCTAGTGGATATAAAATTTATGTTGTTGCTTCCAGGAGAATGAAAACCTGGACTAAGACAGATCTTCGCTCTACCTGCCAGAGATTAGCAGAGTACCGCGGAGAGCAAAAGCTGATGGTGCTGTACATCTGTGCATTCAACATTCAGTGGCACTAAGCCACTAGTCTCTTTTCTGCATGACTAACTGACTAATTACTTTACTTGGCCTTTCTGAGTCCCTTCAATTAATGCAATGTGCAGTTGCACACAGTAATGGAGTCACCCATACAGAACAGARTCTGGGCCAGAATTAGGCTCTAAGTCCCAGAAGCACCTGTTACAAATACAAAATGTCCAGATGGTCTGGTCTTTGTGGGAAAGTGTCAAGAATTGACTTATCTGTCTTTCTTACTTTTGGTTTAAGGTCATAAACATGATTCTTTTGAACCAGAAAGCCAGTCACATTTAGGAAAAAAAACTCAACAAAACAAAACAAACAAACCAACCAAAACAAAACCAAAAAAGGAAGGAAGGAAGGAAGGAAGGAAGGAAGGAAGGAAGGAAGGAAGGAAGGAAGGAAGGAAGAAAGAAAGAAAGAAAGAAAGAAAGAAAGAAAGAAAGAAAGAAAGAAAGAAAGAAAGAAAGAAAGAAAGAGAAAGAAAGAAAGAAGAGAACCTCAGGATAAATGGAAAATCTACTCCATTTGTAAGTCTTAATAACCCAGTCAAGCTTGTTGTTATCATGTTCTGGGCAGGCAAATAGGATTAGCCTGTGATTACGATGCAGCCTTCAATATAATTAGATAGATTTATTTAAACACAGCTGCAAACCATAAAAACGTGAAACATTTAGTGACTGTGAATCCCAYAGTTTGGAAATCCAAACTTAAATCTCTTATCATCTCTTTTGCTTCRGTTTTGCTTAGAAACACTAGAAAATACTGCTCTTCTTTCATTCTTTTTCTTTTTTTAATTTTTTWWAAATTTTTTTAAATGAATACAGTTCTTTAGGTTTATAACAGTGAGGATTGTTCCTGAATGTTAATTCACTTTCTAACAGTGCACTGCTTCATTCATGAGTGTCTTTTCTCCCTTGGCAATAACCATGGARTTTGCATTCCATGCCTTCTGAGCTGCATGAGACAGAAAAAGAAATACAGAATTTTATGTCAGATCCTAAAAGCAGTTAGGATATCTCAAGAAATAACCAGGAAAAATGGCAGTCGTGGCTTCCTAATAAGATTATTTTAATGGAACAAATAATGGACAATATTAACATCAGTATAAGTAATAATCACCTGGTTTCTACATTGCTGAAAGCTCCTATTTTCCTATTTTATCTCCTTCCTTCCTTCCTTCCTTCCTTCCTTCCTTCCTTCCTTCCTTCCTTCCTTCCTTCCTTCCTTCCTTCCTTCCTTCCTTCCTTCCTTCCTCCCTCCCTTCCTTCCTTCCT